>VWZP01006414.1:1903357-1919573 GCA_013396995.1 Dicaeum eximium
TCCCTCCCTCCTTCCTTCCTTCCTTCCTTCCTTCCTTCCATCCTTCCTTCCTTCCTTCCTTCCATCCATCCATCCAAAATTCTGTACACTTCACACTATTTCAGTCTTTACCTCTTTGTCTAAAATTCTGTAGTGTGTAACTAAGAGAAACAATTAAGCATACTGAAACAGATGCTTGGGTTTTTTTGCCAGCTGGGGATAAAAATAGATTTGGACAATCTCCACCGATGCTGTTATTCCCTGTTTGAACCTTGCTGTCATCTGAATTTGAATCTTCAAAGCTGAATATCACTAAATTAATTATAGGCAGTATTTTTATGGCTAATAAGTACCTAATGAATTTAGGTATGTTAAAGATGGAGAAGGTTTTTCATCTATAATACAATTTGTAATGCTTTCTTTAAGCTTCTGTTGTTATCTCTATTTGTCTGTATCCCAAGCATTCATTCTCTAACACTCCAATGTTTCTGAACAAGGCTTGTTCATATGCATTTTTCTCCACTAAATGTTGTAGCTTAACAATGGTGAGGCCACACCTCAAATCCTGTGTCCAGTTTTGAGCCCCTCACTGCAAGAAAGACATGAAGCAGCTGGAGCATGTCCAGGGAAGGGTTGGGGAGCTGGTGAAAGGTCTAGAAAGTGAATCATATGAGGAATCGCAGAGTGAACTGGGATTGTTTAGTCAAAAGGAGAGAAGGCTCAGGAGAGATCTTATCACTCTTTAAAATGATCCTAAAGGAGGTTGTAGCCAGGTGGGGGCTGGCCTTTTCTCCCAGGCAACTAGCACCAGGACAAGAGGAAATGGCCTCAAGTCGCATCAGGGGAAGTTCAGGTTGGACATCAGGAATAATTTCTTCACTGAAAGGGTAGCTAAGCACTGGAATGCAGTGCCCAGGGAGCATCCTGAGTGCTTCCATCCCTGGAAGCACTCAAAAAACAACTGGATGGGGTGTTTAATGCAACGTTTTAGTTGTTTAGTTCCTTGTTGAAATGTTGGACTCCGTGTACTTGGAGATATTTTCCAATCCAAATGATACGATGATTCCGTGATTCTAAATCACATAATTCTTCACTAAGACCTAACTACAGAACTCCAGTTCCCCTGATCTATGCTGGTATTATGTTGGGCAGCTACTAGAGACATTGTAATTGATGTTTTCAGGCAGGGAAGGAAAAGGAGCTCTTTTGATAGGAACAATATTTCAGCTATTTTTGAAACTGTAAAGGGAGAATTTTTGATGGAAACTACATATTATTTACTCTTATTCTAGGTGTATGTAACATATACATTATTTCTGGGAGCTGCACTTGAATATATACATTAACTCTTAGTGCAGCTTATCCAGCTATGTTCACTGGCCTTATATGATAAATAGCAAGCAACCCTGTGATGTGACATCCCTCTCTTCATCCCAGGAGGAATGTCTAGGATTGACCCCATGCTCTACCACCGTCACCAATCCCCTTCTTATTCCTCAGGTGTGGCTCTGGGATGTGGTTCTCACCAGCAGGGAATGCAGCCTGCACCCTGTGGAATCCTCTGAATCATTCTCCCTCAGGGAACTGCCCAGAGCATTGCCATGGAGAGACTTAGCATAGAGTTTATCCCACCTGGGCAGACAGAAAAGATGTCCTCCCTCATGGTCCTTTCCCCCATATCCCAACTTCCCCTGGTTTCTCCTTTCCCTGTTTCCACACCAATGCCCTTGGCTTTGCCCCCCATCCCTTCCCCTACTTAAGCCCTGGAGAGCACATGGTTTGGGTCTCTGCTTTTGGTTTCCTTTGGCGTGCTTGAAATAAAACCTCTCTGGAGCTAACCCTGCGAAAGGCCGTTCTGCCTCCCATCGCTGGGCCAGCTGTGCTGAGCGTGGTGTGTGGGCTTGGCTGCATTCCCTCAATGCTAACCCAAGCGGCTTTTCCACAGGAGATGCTGATTGGAAACAGATGCTAGGTAGCAGCAACCACCCTCTAAACACCCGCTGTTACAGCACACCAGTGGAGCAGAGCGGTCCAAAGTGGCAGTGCCGGTGTGTGAAGCAGCTGCAGGGAAAAAACAGTGGAAAAACCGAGCCGAGATGAGCCGAGCCCAGCGTGACAGAGTGGCAGCACAGGGCGACACAAACAATTTAGCTTTCAGAGGTTTATCCATCATTCTTTTCCATTGTCTTGGACTTAGGGATGGGGAAAGCCATCTGTGGGAAGCTCCCACCAAATTGTCTTTGTCTGGGGAAAGACACATGGCGCTGGGAGCAGGAACAGCTGCCATTTACCTTTGTGTGGGGAAAGCCGCACGGCACAACCTACGGGGAGCGTGGCCATCCTGTCTTTGTCCTGGTGGCCATGGAGAACCAGGTCAAGGTGATGAACACCCTTTGAGTGTAAAGTGCCTTTTTATTTGTTATTAACATTGCTGCTTTTACTGTGCATTTCTTATTCCACTGTTACCTTTCAGTAAACTGTTATCTCAACCCATGGTCTCCGCCCTTGTCCCTCTCTTGCCAAAGAGGGCAGTGGGAAGAGGAGTGGTTTATTTGTAGGTCTAATTTCTGACTGGTAGCAAGCCACCACAGTAGTTTAAAGCAGATTAGAACATGGTCTACCTACCTCTGGATTAAATAAAAATCCATTTTAAAAAAGCCATGAATGGCTGAGATGATAATGTATATCTGAGTAGCTAAATTCAGCATTTATCTATACTTGCTGGAAATTGCAACATCAGATAATTAAGGTTTCTTTATATAAACAGAGGAGATTAATTATGATATTTTAAACAGCATTATGGAATAATTGACAAAACTGTTTTCATTTTCATGGCTACTGTTACACACATCAGAAAATATTAATCCAAATATAACTAAAAATTCTCCTGAATGAGCCTAATTTGTAGGTTTATGTGTTTTTCTTTTAAAGAGAACTGTCATCTTCAGAAAAATCATGTTGAATATGCTATTGGACAAACAACGTGATATGAATATCTCATAGGTTATATAAAGAGCTCACAGAATAATGGTTTTATAAATACATTATTTAGTAAAAAACTTCTTCAGCACACACCAGCCAGACAGCAATCTGCGCTCCCCCTCCCTCTATCCAAGACAAAAAAACAAAACCAAACAACCAAAAAAACACAATTAAAAAAAATAGCAGATAGTAAACCTTTCCAGTTGCTGATAAAACAATTTCCTCATTTTCCTTGCATCACTGTACTAGCTGCATCGTGCATTCCTTTTCTAGCCACTCAGCTACTTTACACTTTGCTTTTGACTCTTTTTATTGTGTAGTAGAAGAAAGACCACTTTTATAGTTATCCAGATAGAGAGGAATACTGTAAAGGGCTACAAAAATATCTCAGTGTACACCATATTAAAGATGCCAAAAGAAGCTGAAACCTGTTGCAGAAAGCAGAAGCAGAATCCAGTCCAGTTTCTGGTGATAAAACTTGATGAATCAGAAGGTTAAATTTTTTTTGGAAGACATCTGGCACCCAGCCTCTATTATCAGGTTAAACCAGATGTAATTCTAAAATTTGTATGTAAAAACGCTGAAATTTCACCTTCTGTTTTCCTTGATGCAACTACTTTACATCAAATAGCTTTTTTTTTTTTTACAGAAGACAAGTTAATTCAGTTAAATCACTTAATGAAATCCACATAAAATTAAATCTGAATGTAAACTTTTTTTTTTTTATTCTAGGATAGTGATTCCAAGAGTGAAACCAAAATCAGAGAAAGGAATGGATAACTTATTCATCCAGTCCCACCCACATTATAAATTTTAAATTTTGTTATAAATGACAAAATTTCTACAAAATCAAATTTAATATTCGATAGCAATTTCTAGTTAGGCATAAAAAACCTTCACAGAAGAGAATGCCAGGAGAAGAAGAAAGAACACAGTCAGAAAAATTTTGGCACAGAAGTCTCACTATTATGAGCCTTGTTTCATATTTGGTCAATTAAAATGCAATATATTAAAATATAGTACCTTATAACACATGCATAGAGCCCGCTGTCTTGTACCACTGTTGGTCTGAACCAAATGGAGTCTTCTTCTTTGCTCATTCTGGTTCCATCAAAAGCTATAGGTTCCTCAAAATCTCCAGGTCCAGAGCTTTTGTACCACATCAAACTAAGTCCAGCACTTTGGGCTAGGGAGTAATTAGCTCTAATATATCCATAAAAGAGTGCACATTTTATACGAACAGGTTCTCCCACTAGAACTTGATATTTCTTGTAATCCACAGACCAGTCAGTGCATCCATCAGCTACAAGAGAAGAGAAAATGACAAGAGATTGTCAAAGGCTTTGGAAAGCACTATTCACATAGCAGTCTTTATTGTGGAAAAGTATTGCATTGGAAAAAAAGTCCATTGAGGTTGTAGCAGTATGCTGTTCATCCCTGAAAAATTAAATGCATTTTCATGATGTTTAGTCATGTACTTGTTTATAGTAGACAGAGCTTTTAGGAAATATATTGCTAAATGTTGATAATCTCTGAGCAATAGATGAGCAATTGCTCTTTTGTGGAACTTCAGCATGACCAGTTATAAAATGCTGAAGTGAAATTAGGGCAACACAAAGGGCATGTGGTTCACAGGATGTCATCATCTAAATTGCATCAATCAAATACCTTCAGGGTTAACAAGTAAGTGAAAGTCTCAGAAGATATTAGGATAAGGGGCTGAACCAAAAAGTGTGAAAGTCTGGGATAGATTTGAAGGAGGAGAAGAAATTTTCTTTACAATAAGACCAGATTCACGAAAAGATAATTCCAGGAAAATTACTAGCAATAATATAAATGGATTATTCAAGAACATGTTAAAACAGATCTTAATTGGAATTCTTGAATTTCCAGAACTACATTACAAATTATAGTTATTCATGTTTTCATTTTTTTGTCCTGTTGAATAACATCAGCCCTTACCAATACTGTCCCACAATAACTGCTTGTCAGAAAGCAAACCTAAATTTATTTGACATTCTGAACCCTAGTAACATAACTAAACCCCAAGGCCAAAAAAGCAGCAAACTCACACCCTTTTCCCCTGTATTTTTATTTAAGAATACCAAAACAACAAAAGGAAAAGAGATCTTTTCTACAAAGCCTTCCTTAAAAAAAGCTTATATTTTTTAAGCAATTTCAACCATGAAAATTCACCATTAGGTTCATAAACTAAAAAACTCAGTGTCCAGTCTCAGCCAGTTAACTAGGCCCCAGTCCAGTCAGTAGAAAGCAATCAGTAAATCCAAAGGACAATTTATTTAATATTAAAATTAGTATCTATGTCTCATATAAATATTTTGTCTTTGAATTGGACACTTTATGAACTTGAAAAGAGGTCAGATAAATAGATAGCCATCTTAGAAAATTAATTTTAGCAAAGCTCCATTTCAATCTAGAATTGGTCGAATATTGACTTTAACAGAGAACTCCAGCTTCTGTGCAAGGTAAAGAAGTATTTTCACTTTAAACTTAGACAATATTTTGATCTGTTACTTGGGAGAAAAATATACTAGATAGTGATTTTTTTCAGTCCTAGATTTGGATAATGCCACAGTACTTATTAAACACTGCGAAATAAGAAAGACTCAGACATTTTCACACATCCCTGTGATAACCTAAGTTGATCCAACATAGAAAGATGGAGCAAAAGTGAGTGAATTAGAGTGAGTGAAAATTTAGATTGAATTTGCATTGTGAACAGAATTCACACAAACAAATATTTCATATATCTTTGGACTGTCTCCTCCTACATTTACTTTTACGGCCAGGAAGGGAAAATAATATGTCCTTGTTCCAATTTTCCTACACAACAGTTCCTAAAAATTAGGAACTGTTATTACAAGGCCCTAATAAGACTTAGTTATACTCATGCATAAATTGAAGTGAATGGAAACAAAGCTACACTATTAGCTTCCCCTTAGGACCAAAGAAACTAACTTTCATTTATTCCAGAATGCAATTACATCTTTTATCATTTCATTTTTACCTCTCTGAAAGAGCATTCTCTCTCACCTGATTTTATTTTTCTCTGCTTCTAAATCCCAATGCTAAAAATGAATTAACAGCTACCTCTAAGCAGTGTTAATTTCATTATATAAGTTACCAGGTAATAATTTCTTCATCATACTTTATCATAAGATTGCAATCTTGCTTTTCACTGCTTAATTTAGCTAATACATGTTGGTTTACATTATTAGTCTGTAAGTTACATCCTCTCTCTCAAGATATTCACTTCTAATGGTTCCCAGTTCCTTAAACTTGCAAAATCCATGAGAATATATTGCTGAATAACACCAACTCTGTTTCAAGCTCTTTGTATTGGATGAAGGATTAACTATGCAGGGTAGATGCCACTGACTTACTTTCAGCATGATATTTCTCGTAAGGGACCTGGGGGTCCTGGTTGATGAAAGTTGAATGTGAGCCAGCAGTGCCCTGGCAGCCAGGAGGGCCAAGCATGTCCTGGGGGCATCAGGGACAGCATGGCCAGCCGGGCAAGGGAGGGGATTGTCCTGCTCTGCTCTGCTCTGGGGCAGCCTCACCTCCAGTGCTGGAGGCAGTTTTGGGTGCCATGATATAGAAAAGCAATGAAGCTGCTAGAGAGCATCCAAAGGAGGGCAATGAAGATGGTGACAGGTCTGGAGGGGAAGCTGTGTGAGGTCACTTGTCTTGCTTAGCCTGGAGAAGAGAAGACCAAGGGGAGACCTCACTGAGGTCTTCAACATCCTCATAAGGGGAAGCAGAGGAGCAGGTCCCAATTTTTTCACTCTCATGACCCATGACAGGACTTGAGGAAATTCTATGAAGCTGTGTCAGTGGAGGTTTAGGCTGGATATCGGGAAACTGCTTTTCAGCCAGTGGTTGGGCACTGGAACAGGCTCCCCAGGAAAGTGGTCATAGTACCAAGCATTACAGAGCTCAAGAAATGCTTGGACAATGCTCTCAGGCACATGGTGTGATTCTTAGGGTGTCTTGTGTAGGACCAGTAGGTGGACTCCATGATCCGATGCGTGCCTTTAACTCAGCATATTCTATGATTCTAGAAAAGCCTGCTAAGGATCATCTGATTTATCTATGTATTCACTGAACTATTTGTTCATTTTTTGGCACAAACCACATCAAAATGTCCCACCAGGTATCTTAAGAGAATATCTACCTGTCCTGGATTCAGCTGGAAGAAAGTTAATTTCTTTTCATCAGCTGTTGCAAGTGCTGTGGTTTGGATTCAGAACTAATGAGCCCACCCCTAAAGTGCTGTGTCCAGCTCTGGGCTCCTGAAAACAAGTGATTTGTGCAGATTGCAGTGTCCAACAAAGACCCACAAAACTGATTAAGGGACTGGAGCATCTCTGCTGTGAGCACAGGCTGAGAGCTGAGACTGTTCAGCCTGGAGAAGGCTTAGGGGGAATCTCAGTAATGAACACAAATACCTGAAGGGAAGGTGCAAAGATCCAGATTCTTTCCACCGGTGCCCAGTAATAGGATAGGAGGCAATGGGCACATATTGAAACATGGCAGGCTCTTTCTGAGCACCAGGAAACACTATTTTTCGGTTACTGAAAATTCACACAGGAGGTTGTGAACTCTCCATTCTTGGAGATATTTAGAAGCCAGAGACCCATGGTGCTGAAAAACCATTTCTAGGTGGACCCTATGACCTACAGAGGTCTCTTCCAACCTCAATCATTCCGTAATTCTGTGCTTTATTGCAGTTATACTCAGTGATAACCTTAAGGAAACATACGTCCTCTTCTCAAAGTGGTCTTTGAATGAAGTGAACATGAGAGTGTTTCTCTTCCTGCTTTCAGAAATATTATACCACTTAAACTGCCAACAGTGACATTCAAGTCACTTAGAACTGTATTAACCTTATTACAGCTGTAAGGCTTAATGCCTTAAAAATCTTCCAGGAAAATCCTCACACTACTGCTCAGCCAATGTGCTAATCTATGTGAGGATGCTAATTCAATTTTGTCAGATATAATAGAAAATCATCATTCCCATCATGAGACACACTGTGATATGTTCTGATAGCTGATATTTCAGGAGATAACTGTCGATCTCTGCATAAAATGCTCCCTATTCCACAGTAACTGAGGAACATAAACAGAAGCTTAAGACCACATAACGAAAAGAAAAACAGATTGTCATGTTCTTAAAAATGATACTGTGAACACTCAGATGATGATAACATTCATGCACCATACCCAGCACTTTCTATGTACACTCTGCATGTGATGCATAGAGCACACGTGCATTTTTCACTCTAGAAAAACTTGGATGTATCAAAAACTAATTACAAGCCCAATTTCCAAATTCCTTGAAGAACATAAAGACACATCTTAAAAGATCCAAACATATATTCAGAGAATTCTTTTGATTTTTATATTGACATATTTCCATGCTAAATGTGTGTTACTTGCTTTGTAAATAGGGACAGAAAACAACAAAGGCTTAATATTCAGTCAGATTTTTTAATATTAAATAGACTGAATATTTCTATTCAGTTTCATATTATAACTGCGTCCATTTCTACCTTGACTTTTTTTTTTTTTCTTTGTGCAAAATTAGGTCATTGACCAAATAAATTATCTAATGTTTCCTCTCTTAATTATGGCTGCTACTGACACAAAATCAACACCTTCAATTACGGTGGTTCAAAATTACTATGGGGAAAAAAATACACTCCATATTTTTCAATGTTTTTATTCATACCGTCACATCATCAAGCAGTCAATCATCTTTTATAAACTGAAAAATACTTGAATAATTCAACGGCTTTGAAATTTCAGAACTGCCTTCAAAAGAATGGTTGTAGTCTCTAATCTCTATTTTAATATTCTGCCTGTTACTGCTACACATAATAGCACAATACAGAGTCCAGGATAAATATAATCCACTCAGTTATTTCCTTGAATGATTTCAGGGTATGAAATAAACCACACTGCATCACTCTCCTAATAATGAGATCATTCTGCTCAATAAACAAGTGTCTTGAAGGCTGTATCTGCTGGATAGGACCCAACACACAGAATATTTAACCTTACTAAGAACAAGGCCTTCCCCTTAATTTTTGTTATCATATGTACCGTTTTCAAAGTAAAATTCGGTGCTGAAAAGGACAAAAATATAAAGTCAGTAACTCCTGGGTCTGCTGCTACAGCCTGGTCTCATTCAAAAGCTTCAATTCAATATATAGGTTTCAGGGTTAGAAAAGGTCTTCATGTTTTCAATACATTGGTTAAACCTGATTTCCAGAGATCTAAAACAAATAGATCTGACAGTTAAAAACAGTTCTCCTAAAACATTTGATAGCAAATTATTCTATTTTTTTTTTACATAGTGATATTTAATAAAATGAAAATTAACAAGAGATTTACTTTTTCCTGTTCACCTCTGTTTGTAATTCTGTTCTGAATTTTATATACACAGGATTATGCAATGTCACTGTCTTCTATTTATTTGTCAGCTACTTGGGGTTTTTAATAAGGCATTTGCAAACCTGACAAAGAAATGATACCATAAATCACAAAAAATTCTGAAAAGTGGGCGTGTAAAGGAGAAAGCACCAGGTCTTGCTCCTAAAGCTGGAAAATTTTCAAGGAAGGCACTAAGGAATGCAGGAATAAGATGGCAGTATGTAGGGAGAGTAAATATGATGGGTAGAGAAATCAAACAAAGGATGTTGTATACATGCTGTAAGATTTTTGGGTAGGGTGGCAAATAGCAGGCATAACAGGTCAGGAAAACAAGGTTTCCTTAACTGGCTGCTCATAAAACATCATTTCAAAAGTTCTTTGAGTGATGCATAAGACTCAGGATTACTTTCTTTAAAACAATTTCCATAATAATATCCTCAAAATCACAGTCTGTTCTGGATTACATTACTCTTTACCGCCCTTGTTACTTTCTGCATTTTGCTTAGACTAAATAGCATTAAAATAAAAAAGTAAAAATGAAGGTTTTATAGTTTATAGCACACTCATTACAGTGCCTGAACCAATTAACTCTATCCAACATAACACATGGTATTCTAGTGTGGGTTCTCATTATGAAGACATGCAAAGATTGTCTATTTTTGGTTTGCGTATGCTTTTATTTGATACAAAAATAAGCTCTGACAGGAATGAAGAAGCAGAGCTTAGAAACAACACATTATGGAGATGAGAGAGAACATGATAATTTTCTATTCTTAGACTGCTTAGATTTTGTTTTTTCAAAGTACTACCAGTATGAAATTGGAAAAATGAAAAAACAAAGAATTAGTATTAGTACTTATATTATCAAATGACCGCATCAGGTATTTTATATGCAATTAAATTTCTTTTTGCACTGACTGCTATAATAGCTTTGCAAATTGCTATACTGCACTTCTGTTGGATACAGCATTTTCATTTTGAAAAGGCATTTTTCATTCTCTTGAAAAATCATGTAAAATTATGGTTTAGGCTAAAAAACACATAATTTGTTCTCAGTCTATAACTGTGTAGTGGCTGTCAGGAGAGGGTGCCAGTAATGGAAAAAGATGTTGAATGATATTTCAGGGAAACAGAAAAATTATTTTGGATATCATCCTCTATTAAAAAAGTTAGTTCCTAAAAATTGCACTTTTCCCAATCCCAGATAAGTTGTAAAAGCAGTAGATGTCGTAGTTGAGGAATTTTGGCAAATGCACTAGCCCATAGGAAGAGGAATAATGAAAAAAGAAATCTATGTCTTGCCATAAATTAATTAAAAATACTTTTCTTGGCTTCAGAATACTGCACTAACAAGAAACAGAGTATATATGCCTAGAGTATATATTGGGCTACTTAGAGGCATAATAAGCATGAAAATATCTTTATGTTAATCTGGTGGGAAATTTTCTATGCCATTCTCTCTTTTACCTAATCCAAGCCAAATTAGCAGAATATTTTGTCTGAATTATTACTATTCCTGTTTTATTACTATTATTATTTTATTACTATTAATATTCCTGTTTTATTACTATTGTTGCTATTACTGTTACCACAAGCATTTTGTAGAAGATGTTAAACCACAAAAGCTATTTTATGAAAAAATAATACTGTTCAAGACAGATCAATGCAGGAGCAAATGCTGCACTTCCTAAGTTCCTACTCTAAACCAAGAGTTTTTCTCAGTTGCTTATTCAGTCCCTTTTGCATCTTTCGAACCCTCCTATTCTATTTGACCATGTCATAAAAATTAGGAAGCTCTGTAAACACACATTTTAAAGGTATCCTGGCTGGACTGACCAACCAGGTTCTGCTGGATTGACCCCAGGCCAGCCACAAGCCCCCACACAGCTTCTCAGTCACTAAGCCACACATGTAACAGAACAGGAGAAAGCACAGGAAAAGCAAAAGAAAATTAATTGGTCAAGGTAAAAGTAGTTTAATAAGTAGAGAGAAAAAACCCACAAGTGATGCATAAGCACTCCCTCATTATCTCCCACAAGCCGACAAATGCCCAGCTGGTGTCTGAACAATGGCTACCTCAATAGCCAAAACCTCCCAAATTTCTTTGTCATCATGATGTTATTTGGTGTGGAATATCCCTTTGGCCCATTTGGATGAGTTGTCCCAGCAGTGTCCCCTCTCAATCTCTTGTCCCCCACCCTTGGGGAGTAGAATGGGAAAAAGAGAAGTCTTGTGGTGCAAGTGCTGCTCAGCAACAGTCAGAGCACTGGTGTGCTACCAACACATTTTTCGTCACAAATCCAAAACACAGCGCCAGAAAGGCTGCTGTGAATAAACAAAACTCCATCTCAGCCAGACCTGATACACAGATCCCAAATCTTCTTTGTGCTTGTCTGACACCTTTCAATTATTCATTTCCAGCTCAGGGACTGTCTGTACATTTACAGTTATAGCACAGGGATGGCAGCATAATTTAATCAACAGCCACAAAACACAAGAGTTCGTTTACTAGATTAATTTCCAAAGCCTGATATTAAACTGCATTAATTTCTGTGCCCATCTGAAATGAATCATTCTTCTTTGTTATATTTACTATAAAACTTGATTTGAGGGTGGTTCTATATCCTATGTTTCTTTCACAGAATCACACAATAGTCTGAGATGGAAGGGATCCACAAGGATCATCAAGTTCAGCTCTTAAGTAAATGGCCCATACTGGGATCAAACCCACAGTTTTGGTGTTGTTAGCACCAAATCATTTGTATTCCTTATGTGCCTATACCAGATTATCTGCAGTTCTTTTTGAACCTTGAGTCCACGTTTCTTTCCTCCCTGCTCCACAAACATACTGTGATTTATTTTGAAAGACAATTTCCACCCAGTCTCACTATCACACAATTTCTATATAATGTATAACTTTTTATGTAATCTTATATATATTATATATGTTTAGATATAGAATCTCAACATGAGAATGTGAGGAGGTCAAGTCTGGCACATGCTGGTCTTAAAACTCCCTCTGGAATGACTAAACAAAGTGACTGAAACAAAATAGTAACTCAGCCTGAAGAGAACTACCATGGGGGGAGGTTGAACTAATTTCTAAAAATTGAACAAGCACATGTAAGGTTAGGGCTTTTTTTTTTTTCCTTTAGAAAGGAGATTTCCCAGAGAAGAGAATCTCTGGGCCATACTGGGGTATCATGTTGTAGCAGATGGCAAATTATTTCATCTCTTCCATAATCTCTCAATTATTGAAACTGCTTCTGAAAATACATTCTGTTCACCAGTAGCTTCATTTTGGAGATTATGAGGGAGATCAAGGATTTTTTCATGTTGGAATTTCAGAAGCACTCGAGTAACAGCTGCACTGTATACCTCTAAACTATTTCTACAAAGAACTCAACCACTTAATATCACAAAGTTGCTGAATACCAACTGAACTGCCATAACTAAATATGTGAGAACTGTCCGCTTGCAGTAAATATAAGAAAAATCAGCAGATTAGTTCATAACACAAGAGGATTAAAATTAATCAAATTACAACATGTGCATAGGAGAGTACAATTACCTTGCTGCTTTGAATTATCTAGTGGAAATTTCTTAAACTGCATTATCATGGCTATGTGACTAATACTACACAGAAAAGCAAAGAATTGCAGTGAGAGTTTCAGAAAGAGCTGAAACCCAAAGAAACACTTTATTTCAAACAGACTTTGAATCAAAGTATCATTGTTACTTTAAAATTTCAAAGATTAAAAGTTCTAACCATATAATCATTAAATATAAATAGGCCATGATGTTACCAGGAATATACAAATTGTTAAAAATTGCATATTTCTGTTTATTATTCTGTTCTACATTAATTTAACTCCTAAAATACTGGGAGAAATTTAATATATGGAAACTGGGATCTAGGATTTAAAATATCAATATTCTTTGTGAAAGAATATGTTAACTGCATACAACTCCTAGTGGTTTTGATGGCTGTTTCTTGCCTGCAAGTAGTCCTGCTAGACTGAAACTGCAGATATGGATTTATTTAAAGCCATACATTTGTCAGACAGCTACTTGTGTTTAAAACTGCAATTAAATAGAAGCTAGAATGCAGTATAGCATTAGAGAACACAAAGCAGTTCTAAGATGTTTTTATTCTTCTTTACTCAAAATGACAAAGTAATTTATTTTTCCCAAAGCTGGGAAGAATTTTTTAATAATCTGTAGTGTATATCACTGCTTCAATTTGATTAACTGTGTGTAAAACTTGCATGCAAAAATATTTGACTTAGCAATTGCAGTTGTTCTTGAACAGGGATGTGATGTCAATATTTATATCAATATGTTAACATAAATGTATGGTGCCATTAGGAATCTACTAAGCAAAGCAGAATAGAGAAGAGAGAATAATGTCTTCTTCCCATGGGTGTTTTGGGGCAGGTCAGTGGAGCAGAGCTGGACTGAAACGCCAAGTCTGGGAGGAGGGAAGGAGGCCATGGGCAGAGAGGTCTGGAAGAGCAGTGGCTCTGTGGCCTGGTCACAGCTGTCAGGACACTCTGGTGTGGCCTGGCAATGACCACCACAGCTTTGGGACACACGAGGGACTTCCCACAGCACAGGTCAGATCAGGACCTGCGTTGTCCTGCCACCAGACAGGGCAAATAATGGCTAAAGATGGGGGGAAATCCCCACAGACTGCCCCCTCCATAAGTCTGTATCTTCAGCAGGTGGCACTTTAAAACATTACTGTCCTTGTAACATCTGTTATGTTAATACATATCTTAATGAGAGTCAAAAAATACACACTGGTAATAGATACTGGTGCTCTGCATTGTGTACATGTGGACAAACATCCACCTTCTGGGAAGGACACATTTTCCCTCTCTTTTGAATTTCTTTTTAGTCCCAAGAGCCCTTTAACATCTTCTGTGTGAATGACTGAAAGGACAAATAAATTCTTGCCATTACTCTGAACCTCACTACCAGCACACAACACAGCACCAACTACCATAATGACTAGGAAATATGTACTAACCAAATATAAGAAATGTAGTCATTGTCAGTTTGCAGATCCTCTTTTACACAAAAAAACCCTTGTTATTTAATGACTACCAAAGGTGGAATATAACAGACTCTGCGAACAGAAAAAAATAGTATTCTCATTTCCCAAAACCACAAGAAAACCTTCTATTAATGCATAACACTGGGATAATTTATCATCAAATGCCTAAAGAAAGGACCTATTTTCTTATGAAACAGAAACTAATTTTTAATTTAAGATGTTTTTATGACTTATTATCTTTTCTTGCAGATATTACTAAGTACAAGCATGGTAGTTTAAGACAAAAGGAACTCCATGAAAGACTTAGGAAGAAACAATAATATTAACTGAACTTTAAAGAGAAAATATTAACTATAGTAAATCTGCACTCCAGGATTACAAAAAGTCATTATAAATCTGTTTGTACACTTTTTTCTGTTTTAGAAGAACCCGTATTATTATACCATCTGGCATTTTCCTTCTTTTTTTTTTGGTCCATATTAAGTCAAGAAGCTAAAGCTTATGAAAGTTATTAAATTTTGTAAACCTTTGTTCCCATTTTTGACATTTCCTCTGTTCCCACATGCCACATGCCACATGTTTGCCACACTTGAGACAGTTTACCAATGAGAAAGAGGTCACCAGAGTAATACAGTAGTTCAGTACCTAATCTCATTAGGCAAAGGAAATTAAAATCACTACTATTTGAGTTTGAAAAGAAAACTTTACACCTTTCACCAAAGTTTACTTTAAGGCTTAGTATGAATGTTTTGGTTGAAGCAAATCTAAAGAAATAGAAAGGATTTAATTGAGTTAGGAATCCAAATCCCACAAGACTCAGATAAAAAGCTTCCTCAGGTACCTTTGTGGATCAGGTAAGCACACTGATGTGCTTAGCTGCATTGAATTTAAAGACAAAATCAAAACATCAGAGCATTTCCTTTTCTCTACTTATGCTATATTCTAGAATACATTCAAAATTAAAACTCATTAGATAAAGCAAACCAAATACATTATTATACTGAAATACATTTTTGCATCCTGATTCTATGAATACCATAGAAATATTTCTGATTGAAATTCTGAAAACATTTTAAATGACAAAAATATGTCATCTTCAATTGAAAGACAAATTTTTGATATCTTATAAAAGAAATTTTTCATTCTGGTTAAATGAACAGACACAAGAATATTTATTTGATTGTGGAACTGCTTTTTTCTACAGTTACACTGGGACTCATGATCAGGATAGATGGGTCAAATTTGCCCTAGCAACAGCTGTCCCAATGGGAAATAGAGTACCCAAAAGCTGTACCAATGGGAAGATGAGATACCAGGAGCTGTCCCAGTGGGAAGATGAGAGACACCAAGGGTTGTCCCAAAAGGAAGAGAATGGCAAAAAGAAATTCATAAACTCAACTCCCTGACTGGGTAACAGGAACTTCTGGCAGGGGGTGATCACGGCCACTGGCTCCAGGCTCACCAATCCAAGAAACTTACTGTAGTGGTTTGGTTCGCCAATTCTGAATTTTCCCCAATTTCAATCAATTTGAGTTTTTCCTGGCCAAATGCACCACTAAATGTGGTGGGTTTTTCTCATGCTGGTTAATCACCAGAGCACTCTCCTGCTGTAAAATAGGATCAACTAGGAGAAAAGCAAAGCAGGCTCAAAACTTCAAGAGAAAGACAGTTTATTAACAGTAACTAAAAGGAAAAAAAAAGGAAAAGGAAAAAAAACCCACCAAAACCCCTCAGA
>VWZP01006414.1:1921559-1935444 GCA_013396995.1 Dicaeum eximium
CACTCACACCCTGAATTCCTTGCACACTCACACCCTGCAGCCCTGGCACGCTCACACCCTGCAGCGCTCCACCAGATGGTCACAGCAGGGCTTTGGACACTCCTGTGCTGCCACTGTGCCCCTCACACCCCACTGCAGCAGTGCCCTGGTGCTCACAGCAGCGAGCTGTGCACACTCACACTCAGTGGGGCTGTGCCCCTTTGCACACTCACAGGGGTGCCCTGCTTGCACACCCCGCCCTTCTTAAAGAACCTGGCCTGCAAATTCACACTGCACCTTTGCAGCCACTGAAGAAATGAATGTTTGTATAAAGGAATTCAATGAAATTAGAAATGGTTGTAAGACCACCTTATAACCCAAATATTCCTCTGAGACTTTTATTGAGTGATGCTTCACTCTGTTTGATCTCTGTACAGTCTTTTTGCTACCTCTAATGCACAGAGGTAAAGAAACGCTAGTATATTTTTCAAGATAAGGTCACAGAGCTGAAATAGATTTTGATCAGTGATTATTTAAAATTTCTTCAGAGGTTTTTCAATTTTAGAACACATTCACCTTCTATGTATCTTCACTGTCCTCCTCTGCACGTATAGGCACACTTAAACATACAATTTAATTCTTAATGATGAATTTTGCTGCATAGTATAAGAAATGCCAATGAGAATGAAATCTGAGTGCAATCTGGAGCTGTGCAATTTGAGGGTCACTGGTGTCACAGCCCTCTGCTGTGTAGGAAGGCAACATGTGGAATGTGCAAATATAGGATCAGATTTATGTCAGAAGAAAGGGGACGTGACTGAAGTAGACAAATAGATACAGATACCATCATCTGTACAGCCAAAAATGAATTTGTGGGTTTATGTCCAGATGGAGCAGGGAAAAAAGCCCAGGGACGTTTTCTATTGGAAAAAAAAAAGAAACTACTTCCATCTTTTCCTCTTCTGAACTAAAAGAAATAAAATTAAGGGTAATGAAGTAGAAAAAAGAGTGTATCAAAAATACGAGAAAGAACCAAGACTGGATAATCCTGAAAGGCTGAAAAAACATATGAAATACAACATATTTAATAAAGTTTCATATGCTTTTCATTAGTAGAAGTGCTTATATAATTTCTTGTTTAGTCTTGTTTTTTTGTGTTCTTCCTAAGCATTCAAGTATTTTCATGTGAGTACAATAGCAAACAAGTGAATTGCTTCAACAGTTCATATTATCCCTCCACGCTTTCCTTCTGGGGTACATAATACATATCAATTTAGAAAATTTTCCAACACAAAGTTCACACATGAACAAGTTTGACTGTTTTAGGATGTTAAACTTAAGGTCTGTCTCTTTCTGGAGAAGACTGCAATTTCTTGTAGACAGATAGAAGAAGATATAGAAAAGCCTAAAATTGCAACACTGAGTTCTGAATTTCTAAGCAATTGAAACAGTGGGGAAGAAATTTAGCCGGAATACAAGTTCCCTTGTGATAATCAAGTTATTTATTTTGCTTGGACTTCCTACAGCTTTTATGCCTCTGGATAAAAGCACTCGGGTCATTCTAGTCTCTTCAATCCATGTTTAGACACCAGGTTAACTGCCTGAAACAGGAATACAGCAGGAGAACAATAGCCTACCAGGACTCTCTGAGAAGCCAGGAGAAAAAACCAAAACATATACAAATATACACATATACTTTTTTTTGATTTTTTGTTTGGCTCTTCTGGGGTTTTTGTTCAGCTGTTTTGGGGGTTTTGTTTGGTTTAGATTTTTTTGGTTTTGGTTTGCCTTGTTGTTTTTTTAGTGACGTTATTATTCCATTACTTGAATAATTAATATTCCATTATCTTGAGTAAGAAAACACAAATACAGCTTACATATATTTATAAGGCAGGGTAAGGCTGGCTCACTTTACTTGGCCTGCACTGACTGGGCATGAAACAGCCCAATATTAACACAGTAATGCACAAGCTGTTAAGTTTTGTACTTCAGGCTGGGAGCAGCTCTGTGCTAATGAGACCACCCAGCTTCCAGCCTGGAAAGCTGCAAAGCTCACAACTGTCAGTGTGGGCATCTCCAAGGAACACAGAACTTCTGCTTCCCCTTTCCAGATGAGCTCAGCCTCTCAAAGCAGTCAGAGCAGCTACATCAACCCCTCATTCATTTTTTCACACACCTTCCCTGGGGTTTCCTGGTTACTGCCATTCATTGTCCCATTTTACAGCAATAAATTAGTGCCACTCCAGCAGCTCAAGATGCCTGTTCACATGGTATTTCTCAGCACATTAGCCAAACAGTAGGAGAGGCCATACGTGTCTTTCATTTGACACTTGAGTCTCATTTCACACTTGGGTTTGCCAACAGAGCAAGAAATAGTATTTATCAAGTTTCTTCTCAACCCAGTCTTCTTAATATCAAGGGAAAATTGTCTTTGAGAGTAAAATTGTCTCCAGTTGAGAAATGTTTTCTGCACTGCTATGTTGCAGAGTGTAAGTAAACTTAGTTCTTGCACTGGTCATCAACAGTTTAATTACCACTATCCTCTAAGGCTTGATCTTTAATGACACAAAATGTACACAAGGAAAAGGTTTAATTCATTTTGTAGCTTAACCTTAGCAAACAACCAATATGAATAAAAAGATTATAGCTTTACAGAAAAGGCTGATTAATACAAATGACCCTGATATGTAGGATTTTGAAATAAATCTCTTTTTCTTTCAGCTAACCTTTGAAATTGAGGCCAACACTTTTCTAGAGGATTATTTTTATTTAGAAAAAATCATATCATGATACACAGATCTACTAGCAGCAAGACAGAAAAAAGAAATCTAAGGTAAGATTATATGCCTCCTTAAATGGCAATTGCAAATCCGTTCTTTAATGTGTCACTCACCCAGAGGGGCAGGTAAGGAAATGAAATCAAAACTAAAACACATCCATTGTACAGTATGTGTGAAATTTGATGTGATTGAACCTCACTGTATGGCACATGCTGTATTATTTCACACATTTAATAAAGGAAATAATAATAAACAGGATAAGGTACGTAAATAATAGTCTCAACATTCTCACAGACTTCATCCTCAGGAGGCTGGTTTTCTGTTGCCTCAGAAGATGTTTTTAAAATGAGAAGAAAGAAAGAAAGAAAGAAAGAAAGAAAGAAAGAAAGAAAGAAAGAAAGAAAGAAAGAAAGAAAGAAAGAAAGAAAGAAAGAAAGAAAAAGAAAGAAAGAAAGAAAGAAAGAAAGAAAAGAAAGAAAGAAAAAGAAAGAAAGAAAGAAAGAAAGAAAGACTATTTTTAGTTGTAGGAATTGAGTGATCAAAAATAAAATCCAGGTCTCCTATTTAACTTGGCCTGCTTTAGATTATTATTTATGAACTCTAGGTTATTATTTATGAACTCTAGGTGATATGACATTTTCGTTGTTATAAAAATATTATTAATAACTCCTTAACTAAGGACACACTGAGATTTTTGCTGGGAGTGATTAAAATTCTTCCATTTCACACTTCATTGGTTGAATCTCTGGTGTACAGTTAACACAGTATCTTCATAGCAGAACTGATTTTCTTTTTTCAAAAATATTACATCTCAGAGAAAAAAAACCCAAACATTAAATCAATTCCTTCTGGATTTTTCTTTTATCTTCTAAATGCCTCCTATGTTCCTTCTCAAAATCACAAAAACCACACAGTTCAAACTCACATTATATAGCTTTGTCTGTAACCACATTTTAGACAGGTTACATGTCACAACACATTTTATTCTATTTATGCTTTATGTTCCCCTCATAAAAGTTGAATGAGAAACCTAAACTTTATTTTCTCCTTTCTACAATTCAGCATCTCACCCTATCTCTATCACTACCTTTTATCCTTTTTTTTTTGAAGAAGAGATAACTACAGAAACGAGCAAAATTATCTGTTCAAATTAGCGTGCCTTCAAAACTGGGTCAGTCTTAATAAAAAATTCTTTTTGGAATGGAAGCTGGAAAAGAGTGGACAACACTAAATTCAAAAATATATTCACTTTTCCCTGTCAAATAATTATATTTTATATTCATATTACTACACAACCACATAGAACTTAATGCAAAATATCAGTACTTAAAATAAAACATTTACTAGACTTGATTCTTTATCTTTTGTTTATGACAAAATGGTCAAACATAGCTATTCATAGCAAATCCAGATTTTAAAATGAACAGTCCTTCACAAAATTGTATTACCAACCTCTGGACTTGCCTTATCTAGGAAAAATCCCTGTTTTCCTTCCATTGGAAAGCTCCCTGAAGTTCCCTGACCTGATGCTCAGTCAGGAGCCACTCAACTACCTGCACATGGACTGCTGTGATGGGTTAACCCAGCCAGGTGCAAGGTGCCCACCAAAGCTGCTCTGTACCTCCCTCCTCAGCTGGACAGGGAAAAGAAAATATAACAAAAGGTTTGTGAACTAAGGACAGGGAGAGATCACTCATCACACATTGTCACGGGCAAAACAGACTCAGTGTGGGGAAATTCATTTATTACCAATTAAAATCACAGTAGGATAATGAGCTGCAAACCAAATTTTAAAAATACCTTCCTCCCACCCCTTTGTCCTTCTCAAGCTTAACTTTACTCCCAATTCTCCACCTCCATCCCCACAGAGTGGGGAGTTATGGTCAGTTCATCCCACACTGATCACATCTCCTGCAGCTTCCTCCTCAGGGAGAGGAGTCCTGCCCCTGCTCCAGCCTGGGGTCACTCCCACAGGAGACAATCCTCCACAAACTTCTCCAACGTGACTCCCATGGAATAAAGTTCTTCATTAACCAGTTGGTCTCTGAAGAAATGTCTTTTTCCTTCCTTTTCATCACCTTCCTGTCTGTATTGGAGTGTGTTTTCTGATTAGCGGGAAAAAGGACATTCAAATTTTGGGTTTAGTCCATTACAGAGATGTCAGGTATACATCTCTTCTTGGTTATTTTAATTTTTTCCTGTTCTGATGTTCCTGGAGGGGGCCAGCGCAACAGATGAACAGCCCAGCTAACTGACAAAGGTATTAAAATACTTATTTGTCTAAAAAAGAGTAGAACCCATTCCACTGCAGCCAAGTATAGTAAAACTGTCAGAAAGAATCAAATTAGTGAGTGCCCAAAACACTCATGAAAGAGGGGGTTTTTCACTCTGGCAAAAAGATTTTAGAAATATAGTAATTTTTTGCTGTTCTCTGATTTCCAGGCATATTGGAAATTTTCAGCCTGACTAGAAAGTGAACTAATTTATGAGGTTTTTTATTCATCTTTGACTTGGCTGCTTTCTATTTAAGGTATTCTTTTTCCTTTTTTCCTGTTTTTTGTTTGTCTGTTTGTTTGTTTGTTTGTTTGGTGGATTTTTGGGTGGGTTTTTTGTTTGTTTGTTTTTTGTTTTTTTTTTGCCACTTATATCCAACACAACACCATGGCATTAATAAATAGTCTGTTATGGAAAACTTTCAGTACAATATAAAATTGTTCCTATTAGGATACAAATAAACCTATTGGCAAGGAAATAGGAAAAAAAAAATCAGAACTAACTCATACTTTTATGTGACAGATATTTTGTTTCCAGTGTGAAATATCCTGCAGATCTATTGTGGGAAGGATGTTTTAAAGATCATTAGAATATCAGGTCCCATCAAGGCATTCAATTATGTAGAATTATTAACTTCTTTGTGAATCAAGCCCTATTGAAAAGGTAGCTACATAATGTAATAGCAAAAGAATTAACCACTGTGAATAAAAGACATTGAAATTAAATTCTAAAATGTTAGAATCAAAAGAATTACATAGTAAACATAAGGTAATGAAAAATCATCCAAAAGTAAATAAGGAACTAAAGATTTCATTAGTTAGTGTTTCCATCTATCTGCATATAAATGCATTATTCTATCTTTTATTAGAAAAATCATAAGAACCATTTCACTAAAATGAACATGTAGAGATATTGGAGGTTAATGAAAGTAACCTTTTGTAGGAAAATATGTGATATACACTTGAATATTAAAGAAAATGAATTATGCACAAACAAAATGAAATTAATCGAGTTTTATCACAATAAAATTACTCCTAAACATTATTGTACAGTGCACCTACTATGTACAGACTTTGAAAGAATTTAAAAAGGCCCAGTTTTTCTCTTCCATTATAAAGTAATCAATTTTTAATGGCAAAGCAGGGCCAGGTATTCTGAGTCAATTTTGTTGTTTGTCAAGTTTGTTTGTCAAGTTTGTTGTTGTCTATCAGATCGATCAAAGGAGGAAATAGAGATGCTTATTGTAATTGTTATGTTGAGGTTTTTTTTTTTAAATTCCTACCAGAAATTGCTGCATAGTCTCCATCTTTGATTGTTTAGAAATTATCTTGTATTTCACAGCCCATATTTAATTTATACCTTACATTTATCTGTGGTCAGTTTATATTTACTCCTCTTTGTGCAAGTGTACTTAATTTATTGTCTCTTATTTGTGACTAGCAATTTGGGAAAGCCCTACAGCTGCCTTATGGTCATCTCTTATGCTCATCTGAAATGATGAGGAGAAAAAAAAAAACCAATTTGCCTCGTCAATGTGTACATTGATCATTGTAGTACAAGGAACACTCCCGTTTGAACATGTGGAGTATTACTAGTACTACTAAGAAGCCTCTTTGTAGCATCAGATTATACTAACAAAAATGTTTCATTTTTTGAAGATACAGTGAAAATCTTGGAACCAGCACACTTCAAAGGCAAAATTACAAAACAGCAGCACTGAAAATAATTGCTTCAGATACTGATGCTACAAGTTGCCACCAGATGGGTCTAGCATTGTCAAACAAAAAAATGTAAATTTATTAATTTTAATAAAAGCTTAAAGAAAACCTTATCAATATCAATATCTTTATGAATATTCAATATGATCACATCAGACTGTAGTCAGTTATTTCATTTAGGTTTTCTCCAGTTTGATTAAAACAAGTATATGCTGCCTGGCAGAATTTGAGATGACTCCAAGAGAACCATTTCATTCAATTTTCATTATCCATTTTGTCATTATGATTTATTGTTGACACTTTATGCCTATTGCTAAAGGACACAGAAGTATTGAATCTCAATACAACAATATCAAAGATCAGAGAGATGCTCTCATAAGAAATTTAAAAAAAAATAAGCATTCTATTTTCTTCATTTTACCTCAAGATGATTATTAAGAATGATTTAATTCATACATTGTAAAAAATTATGGAAAATTGAGATTTTGGGTGCTGACTACTCAGAATGTCTACTTTAGGTATCTAATTTGAGTGCCCAACAGAAATTTGGTTTCCTGACTACTCAATAGAGAAAGTTTAGCAAGGTGGCAACCTGGAATGTGAAAATTAAACAGTTAAAATTAGGTGATGACTAAATTGCCCATGTTTGCAGATAAAGACCTGGAGCAGTGAACCTGGGAGGACAGACCTCACCTCACCACAGGGTTGCAGCAGCAGCACCCACCCTTCCTGTGCTCTGCATCTCTGCTGATGGGACAGGTCACCTCTCTGAGTGGAAGCTAATGAACAAAGACAAGTTACAGCACAAGAGATGAACTGAAACCAAGGTTGTTGCCACTTTATCCAGTGATATGGGATCATGAACTGTGGTGGGTCCTGTAACACGGGTGGGAAAACACAAAGGGATGTTGTGCTGTGCAGCCACGGATAAGAACCCCTATTTCTAAGACAGAGGTTCACCCACCACTTGTGCAGCAGAGACCCATGTTTGCTAAAGGCCTTTTTCTGTAAGGACTCAGTAATCCCCAGTTTGCCAGTGAAAGAAAATCATATCTCCATGCCTTGCTTGTGTAATCCATATGTAGTCACTAACAATATCCTTCTTACTCTCTTTCCCCACACTCCTGACAAGAGCAGGGCCAGAGAGGAAGAGATAAAACCAAGGTGGCATTGCTTCTGAACACCACTGACTAAGCATATTTCCTCTTCTTTCAGCAAAACACAAAATTACTCCCCCCTTCCCACCTCCAGAGAGTGTAAGTTACCAAAAATCAGCTGTCAGCAGCTGTAAAGCAGGAGCCAAGCAAGCTAGCTTATGTGAAGAAATCAGACAGCTGAACAAACCCATAGGCTGAAATCAACCCCCAGTGCTTCACAGATATTCTGCTCAAAAACATTTTAAAATATACACACAGATACATTACAGCAGATCAGTTTCACCTGGTGAGAAACAAATTAACATCTGTCTAGAAAATGATGCTCTGTTGTACACTTTGTCTTCCTCTGCAACTCCCCCTCCAGTTTTCATTCAATTTTAATTCCTGCTCAATTCTGTTTTTCTGAAGAGTGAACAACTCGGGGATTGCAACTCTGAACTGCATCTTTTCTAGCTAGTGAAAAATGTATGTGTTCTAGTAGGTGCTCTTGCCAAGACAAATAAAATGTAAAAACATAGTGATTTTCTTTATTAAGCCTGCTTTCTCAGATAGGGGATTTACAGAGTCCCTGAATTCAGTAATAATATCTGCTATAAGAGATTAGGTAGGCAAGTGCTAATTAAACTGCTGGGCAACAGCCACATTATCACTGCTAAACAAGAAATACCAGAACAGATGTGTCTCAAACAAAGGCAGGAGATGCTACTTTAAATATTTGTATGGTTCTTCAGTTCACCAGACCTTTCAGATAACAGAGTCTGAAGCTTACAAAGATAATGGATTTTGTCTTTTATTTTTGGAAAAAACTAAGAAAATAGTTGACCTTCAAAAAAAATAAAAACCACAAAATACTTTAAGTGGCATAAAAACTGCAACAAAACATGTGCAGTTTCTATTAATTTTATAAGTTTCTGCAAGATAATTCTAATACCTTGCCCCTTTCCCTTGCAGGAAGAGTTTATCTTTCACCCACCTGTAGATCGATGTAATAAAATCAGAGACTGATGATGTTACCTGCTGATTTTGATTAACAGTAATGCTAGTAGTAAAGGTTAACAGTAGTAGTAGTAGTAGTAGTAGTAGTAGTAGTAGTAGTAGTAGTAGTAGTAGTAATAATAATAATAATAATAATTAATAATAATAATAATAATAATAATAATAATAATAATAATGATTTTTTAGAAGGCAAACCATAGGATGGCAAAAGCAAAGAAATCACAGTTTGACAGACATAGAAACTGCCTCACTGTCTCTCACTAACCATTTTCCAGGGGTTATTTGGTCAAATGGACTCAGAATCTAAATTCTGATTAAAGTGAGTGAAGCATTGTAGGCAGTTGCCTGTTACCCACTGTAAAAATCAAAAATGGAATTTCACCACTATGATCAAGTCTTTTAAAGGCCAATTTCCAGCTGGATATTCACTTTGATAGCTAGACCTGTCCAGCACTTTTTTCATGCTTTTTATAAATGTGATGCAGTGCTTGTATTGATGAAAAGGAGTATTACAAATGTGTGCTAACTCTCTTTTCAAAGAGTAAAGTTCCTACGCATATTTTTAAAGAGAAGTCACTGCAGCATCATTAGTTTATCATTAGTTTATTAGTTTGCAATCAAAGGCATAACTGGAAATAAATAAAATCTTTATGAGCATTGATGTTTACTATTTTGCACACAGAAATAGCCATGTCCATACATATTTTAATATAAAATTAATTCTTCCTGTTGGTCACCATGAGGCATGCAGTTCAGCGGAAATCAGATTTACTGTTGACTAAGAAAACAAAATTTGTAGTAGCATTTACAAAGCAACAGCACTCCAACGTATGTGATTATTGCAATATTACCTAACAATATTAATAATATTAAAAACCACAATATATTGAATGTATGGCAGATTAGGAATCACAAAAGAGTGATAGTACCAAACCATATTTTCTCTCCTTTGAAAGAGAGCGTGAATTTTACAGGTGTGGTGTTTTAAGTGAGCTGATGAAAATACTCAAAACCTCATAACTTTTCTCTGTTACCTACACTTAGCACACAATTATTTTTGTCTTCTGAGTGTTCAGAAGTCCCTTAAGTGAGCATTCCTCACTCTTCAGTTGCAACACTGTTTTTACTCAAATATAAGTGACCACTTATAGCTTGGGGTACTTACTTGGCTATTAAACAAAAAAAATTAACAGTGCAGTGCAGGTAAACAAGCCTTTATCTGTATTCAGTTTCACTTTTACACAGGAATGATTAGCTCAATTTTCATAATTTCAGATGACAAGTTGTCAAAAATCTGCTTTTCCCCTTCCTGATGTCTTGAAAAAGCACTACTTCTCTCCTGCTAAATTATTCAAAATCTTATACCAGAATATTTAGTGCTTTAAAAATAAAAAAGAAAGAAAACAGAAAACATGCTGTTGTGCAAGACAAAGCTGTGTATGATGTATATGCATCATAGGAATTCATGAAAAGTGCCACTTCTCTCACAAATCAGATTAAGTACTGCAGATATGTATGTCAGGATTCTCTAAGGGCAGTAAGAGAGTATCTATAGACATAAGGTCAATTAATGTTTAAAACCCCCAAGCATTAAATTATAAATCCGGTAAAACAAATCAGTGAAACATCTTTTCCTTGAAATAATTCTGATCCTGTTTTTTCCCCTACATACTAAGAAGACATTTTAGATATTGGATGAGGTACTATGCCATGACCATATTCATGTAAGAAAAAAAACCCAAAAAAACAGTCTGCTCACACTACTTCCCTGTCTGACCATCCCAGTGCCACTCTGAGAGCCATTCCCTCACCGCCTGACCTGGGACCAAGGACCCTTCCCAGCTACACAGACCACACTTCCAGCCAGACAAGGTCTCCTTACGAGCTCGACCCCAGTTTTCCCAGATCACAGTCTCAGACACCTCGATCCTTAAAATAATTTAATCATGGTACAGGAACAAAATGACAGCTCAAGCTGGGTGCCTCTGAGGAGGGACCTTGACCAAAGGAAACCCCAAGGATTTACACCCTCACAATCTAAATGCTGAAAAGTCTGGGGGTCAGTGGCTCCTGCCGTGTCTCTGAGTGTCCCTCACCTGGCTGGGCCACATGTCCTGGGCCATTTGTCATGCAAAGGGTCATCTCCCCTCACAGCCTCTTTCCTCATGCTGTCCCCAGAGCTCAGCCTGCTGCTCGCTCTGCAGCTGCACTCTGAGCTACCTGCCCTGAAATATTCATTGACACCACTTCCACTGTACTGGGCTGGTAGTTAAAGTTCAGGAGACATAAAAAAATACTTGGGTTTCACTTTTATTTTTCTTTCCAAATTTCTTTCCGTTCACTTGAAAGTGTATTTTTTCCTTACTGAGTTCTGTTCTTAGTTATATGTATTTTTATTAATGTTTATAGTCTAGCTTTGCCACTTTGGGGATTTGCTAAGGCCTCCTCAAGGGAGAGCTGAACCTGACAAAGAAAAATCATAGAATCATAGAATCATTAAAGGTTGGAAAAACTTCCATGATCATGGCACCCAAGCCTTGACCAACCAACTAGACTCTGTAAACCTTGTAAATTAGGCCACAGCAGTAAGTGCCTGTCCTGGGGTGACAGGACATTTTCATGCTTGTATCCCAATCGTTTTTTTTTCCCTGTTCCCATGTTCTCAGTTTGTTTTGTCTGTGGTCTGGCCCCTCCCCCAGCTGCTGGCTTTTGGCTTGGCTTTTTGTTGCTAGCTTAGGCTTGCTTTGGCGTGCTTTGCTCGCTTGCTTTTTTTTTGCTTGCTTTTGCTTGTTTTTTTCTATTTTTTTCTGCTTTTGTTTTTCCCCTTTCCTTCCTCTCCTCCTCTGAAGACATCGGACCGGCTTCGGGCCCTGATTCGGGGACGTCGGGAACCCGCCTGGAGTCTGCACCTGAGAGACGCTTTGGCACCCTTCCCAACAGAGACTGCTCACCCCCCCTCGGATTGGTGAAAACATTTGTTGTCATCTTGGACTGTTTCTTCTTGTGTTGGGGAGTGGTTTTTTTGTTGTTCCTTAATAAATAAGTTTTTTCCACTTTCCCTCTGAGGTAATTCCTCCCGAACCCTGTGAGTGCTGGGGGAGGGGCGGAGTAGTGGAGGGTTCGTTTTTCCTTTAAGGGGGCTCCTTTGGAGATTTTCCCCTAATTTGTCCTAAACTAGGACAGTGCCACATCAGTCATTGCTTGAACATCTCAAATGGCAGTGACTCCATTACTTTCCTGGGCAGTCCATTCCAATGCTTAAGTACTCTTTCAGTGAAGGAATTCTTCCTCATGTCTAGCCTGAACCTCCCCTGGCACAGCTTGAGGCCATTTTGTCTTGTGCTGTCTCTTGTTCCCTGGGAGAAAAGACTGATTCCTGTCTTTGCTGTAAGCTCCTTTCAGGACGAGGGCAGTGAGCTCTGCCCTGAGCCTTTCTCCAGATTAAACACCCCCAGCTCCCTCAGCTGCTCCTCACCAGACCTGTGCTCCAGACCCTTCCCCAGCCCTGCTGCCCATCTCTGGACCCTCTCCAGCCCCTAAGTGCCTTCCTTGTGGTGAGAGGCCCAAAACTGGACACAGGATTTGAGGTGTGCCCTCACCAGTGCCGGGTACAGGGGGACAATCCCCACTCTGGCCCTGCTGCCACACCATTGCTGATCCAGGCCAGGTGCCATTGGCCTTCCTGGCCCCTGGGCACATGCTGGATCAAGAAGAGGAAGAGAGGGATGCACAGATATCAGCAAATGCCACTTTATGCTAACTTTTGTAGTCATGGCAGGTCTTCTCTGGACATTACAACCTCAATTCTAAAATACATACACACTTTCATACTTACATGAAAGAATTTGATTACTAAAATTAATAAGACCTCTCACATGCTGAGGGTTTTTCAGACGTCAAATGACAGCAAAACTGAGACCAGTCTCTTTTCTACTTCTATTTCTTTTCTGCTTTTTCACCTTCCCTTCAACCATTTCAAGCAGGTAAGAAGCGGTGAGGCAGATTTCATATGGCAAAGCACACGAAGGCAGGGACAGGTTTTTGAATAGCATTTGCAGTTTTAATGCGCTAGGCAGAAGTTAATCTTCCTCTGTTGTATCCTTGGCTTACAGAAACCCACAGTGTGATTAGTGTGCCTTCCCAAGTGCCAGTGAGAAGTCCCATTTTCTGAAGCTTTTGTCAGAGTAGTTAGAAATGAGCCAGCATCTTGCAGCATAGAGCCTCTCAAAATTTTTCAATGCCTGAGATATCAGTAATTATTTAGTCAGGAAGCATACAGAGGAATTAATCCCTACCTGAGAACCATTTGTTGTTGCAGCAATAAAACCCCTTATATCAGCATGAGTTGTCCATACTTTCATAATAGAGTTCTTTTTTTTCCCTCTAAGCTTCATGTAATTACATATTCAGAAAAATTCAGTGCAGCAGACTTCAAATTTACCTATCGCATGTCTTACAGACCTCATTAGGGAGAAAAGGAATTGTGTAAGAAAACCAATTTATGTTATGCTTTCAAATACGTTAAATTTGCAGGTGAAAGTTAGAATTTTGTATCATTTTTTCTCTGGCATATTATTCATTGTGTCTATACATGCATAAGTGTAAGTATATGTACGACTGAGCTTAAAGAGTGTTATGGATGCTTCTAATCTGGTAACAACAAACATTAAAGCTAGCAGATTTTTCTGTTTTCTCCTATTTACTTCCTCATTTCAAAGAAGGCCTCCTCTCCCCCTTGTTCAAGGAACAAAGGGGAAAACTTGCCAGAAAAACAAACACATCCATGCATAGACAAAAAAAGAAAATTGTTTAAAAAATCAAATCCTTATCTGAGACTCAGGAAAAAAACAAACAAACAAAAAAAAAAACCACAAAACAAGATAGAACAAAAGCAAACAAACAAAAAACAAAACCCCCAAACAAACCCTACAAAAATAACCAACCAACCAACCATCCAACACCACCCCCCCCCCAAAAAAAA
>VWZP01006414.1:1935502-2039647 GCA_013396995.1 Dicaeum eximium
CGCAAAAAACAACCCAAGATCATTAAATGGAAAACACTAAGTCATACATAAACTTTTACTTCTTGGTGCTGTTTCACACACATATATTGGGTTAATTACTTTTTCATCCTCTTATTATATTTAAACCATGACCCATTTTCTACTATTCATTTTAACCTAAGTCATGAAAAATCCACAGGATTCTCATGAATATAAGAAAAGATGGTTAGAAAAAAAATACTCATTGAGATTGAAGTATCTGATTGATCCAACTTGTCCAAGCTGCTTTTGTCAGATATATTACAGAGGTATCAGTAGCAACACTACAGTTAATGCTGTATTGAAATGAGCACTTAAAGCAGGATTAAAATTCTCCCATTTCATCCTTCAGTGATTAAAATTAGACTCCAAGTGATGTAGCAACTCTTCAAAAGATAAGTACACACCAGGCAAATTATAGATGAACATTTGAAAATAATGTCCTATTAAACATTTTCCCCAAGAGCCTTAGTGTGCTGGCATCACCTTAATATCAGAAATGTAGAAATGTTTCAGAAATTTACCCTACCCTTAGATACTTTCAAATTCAAAATGCTTTATAGATAAGCATTTTAACATTGTTATTAGCCTAATTTCTCTTTTTTCTTGTAAGTCAAGCAAGATCATGTGCTGAACCTTTCAGCAGTGCCTAGGCCATGTAAGCACTTCTGTGCTTTCTTTGCACTAGTGCCTGCTCAGCTCCATAGGAATGACTAAATTTTTTACTATAATCTTTCTTCAGATTGACTATAAAAAGAAAAAAAATTATGTGAACTCTGAGAAGTTCTTAGGTGTTCCCAACACTTTATTTTTTTACTTGAAAGCATAGAAAATTCATGCAATTGTTTAAATCAAAAGAAAAAAAATCATAAACTGCTTTCAATTAAAAATAATAATAGTCATGCATTTTACATTGCCTTCCTCAAGTACCTCTTCCTCTCTCAGGTGAGGGATGTCCTGAGATGGTGACATGTGAGCACAGAAGGGCTGTGATAGCCCAGGGGAGCTGCAGGCAGCCAGGAGAAACCAGAGCAATTGCAGTTCACCTCAGCCACCAGGTCATCTATTTCCCAGGAAACAGCTATCACACTATCTTGAAAATCAGTTCTGACACATTTAAAGAAACAAATGAATGCAGTATTTCATAATAATATTTAAACCTTTTAGCTTATTACAGAGTTTTTCAGATGATGGTATTGTGTTCAAGCAAAGAAGGAAGGAACAATGGATAAAAGCCAAGTTTTTATATTAACAACATTCACATAAATTAGAGGCATTGAATAGATCTTTGTGAATAATTTCAGCAAATCTGTGATGTGCTGGTAAAATAGCTACAAATAACACAAGGTATTTTTAAAATCTTTTTGTGTCTTATGGCAGAAGGGCTTTTTCCTTCAGAAGGACCTTATTAGTTTTATCAACTTAACTGTGAAGCACAATTTAACATGATTATAGTTTCAATTTATGGATACCAAGATGATTCAAATGACACAAATGTAGTATTGGATTTGTACTGTCCTTTATGTTGAAGCCCTATGGTGTTTGCCAAAAATATTAAAAAATTATATCAAAGCAATATACTCCTGCAGAATCTTATCTAGTTGAGTAACCAATGGCTCCTTGAATATAAATCCTAAGTGCAGTTATGCTGTGCAAACTGTCATTTTAAACACCTTAGTTTCTTTTACCAACTATATTAACAATATTTTTGCCTATATTATTTGTTGAAATCTCCACCATTTTTTCTCTGGATGTTGTGCAAGACTGCATAACAAAATCTTCACAATGGCACCTGCATTGCCTTGCATGCAAGCATTAAAGCCAATAAAACCATTGTGACTTTTTATCATAAAATAAAAATTATTTACTTTAGACAAGCTTGTGAAAATTACAAGTAGAACACAAAAAAGCCCAACCAAATATTTGCAAGACCAGAGTATGCAGCAGGTTAAAGAGCAAAATGGTGGGAACGATGGCTGGAAAGGGGCATTGAAGGTTCTCAATCTTGGGTTCTGAATCTCTAAGATCTCCAGTTATTTAAAAGTCATTACTTGCCTGATGGCTGTGCTGGGCAAGCCCACCAACAGGACTGAAAACTGATTGGTAAACACCTGACTGGTGTCAGATCCAGCTTTGTCTTTGCATGCCAAGTCACAAATTCAGCTTTGGGCTTCTTGCAGCAGTCTCGTTCATGGCTCCCCCTGGAAAAATTGTTCTGAAGCAAAATAACATAAGCTGAGAGACAGTTAATTTTATTCACTTTACTTAATTTGCATTTGATTTGCGACCTGCAGAGGTACTTGGATCATCTCATTCTCTGAGATAAATTTCTCTGAGTATAACTCAATTGGAAATCTTGCCATGCCATTCTTTCCAAGGGTTTTTGAATTTTGCACCTTGTCTTAGGTCTGCTGAAGTAGTGCACTACTCCCAGGCACCTACAAGGTCTAGTGTTAAGCAACCTAACATCAAGGCAAATAAGAATGTACTTTACTCAAACATTACTCTAAGGTGTATTTCCTCAGTGTATTTCCTTTAGCTGTTCCAAACAGCAAGCCAGACAGTTCTCTGATGGGTCATTCATTAAACTTTCCAGTTGTCCCAATCTTCCTCCCAACCCATTCAAGTGCCACTGATTTTGAGTATAGTGAAAAAACCCCACTCTGAAATACGAGCACACACGATTACTAAAGCACTCAGCCACCACAAAAACAAACAAACACCCCACCCCTCCCGCAAAACAAAAAAAAAAAAAAAAAAAAAAAGAAAAAAAAAATTTTTGGTTTATTTTGCTATTTTGCTGTTTTCAGGAAATCGTGCTGCCAAAAATCAAATGACACAGCTGGAAATCATAATGCTCTGTAGAGATGGCAGGCTTTTCTTTTTTTTTTTTTTTTTTCATTTCATTTAGAGAGAAGTAATTGTAGAGATTGCTCTGCTTTCTAAAAATAGATAACTGCAAAACAAATTAATTTTACATTTGCATTTTATAGCCTTTTCACTTTCCCTCAAAATATATGAATTCAAGAAAAATGACACGCTATTAGTTATTTTTTAAGAGACACCAAATACATAATGCATATTATCTAAAACCCTCTACTTTATTTCACAGCTTCAAGTTTCTTTTTTGAAATGTTTTACATGAAATACATGATAGAATTGTCACCTTATTTTGGAGTTTGTGATATAAAGAAGGTCACTGTATAATTCAGAGCACAAAAACCTTTTTTGATGACAAAAAAAAATTGGGACTTAGTGCCACACTATAAAGTTAATTGGGCCACTGGGAAAAGATATTTCAGGTAAGTAGCTACAGTAGATATTTCTTTGCTACCCTGTAGAGATTTTTCTCTGAATCCATCAGTTTACTTGCATTTTCTCTAATAGAGTAACTTAAATTACGGATAAAGCTTCTCTCTAACCTATTTTATACTAATATCAATGCACCATTCAATTTTCAGCAAAATGCTCGTGCTGGAAAATGAAGTTCACTGTAAAAGGCTGCTAACAAGGAGTTTTGCAGGCCTGTTTCTTGTTTTCTGGACCTGTTCTCAGCACTGATCACTTGAATTTTGTTTTCACTATTCTGGACAGAATAACTGCTATACCATGCTGATTTAAAGTGCTTTGCAATTATTCTAAGCAGAAGTACAGAGATTAGAACCAGATTAAGTAAATCCAGAGCAATTGTTCCTCATTATTGCTTTCAGTACTAATAGTGTTCCACTTAAGGCAGAATGACTCATTATTGGTCAGGTCTTTGGGTAAAGTTAAAAACCACAGAAGAACTAATTCAAGCTAAGACAGGTGATGAAATCCTTATAGGGATGATTTATTCATGGATAATGGTATATGGTACCATATTATTCCATGATATGGAATGACTGAAACAGTTGATTGGGGAAGACTGACTGATGTCATCTACCCAGACCTCTTCAAGGCCTTTCACATGGTCCCAACCTTGCAGCTGGGGCCTGAAAAAGAACTGGAGAAAGACTTTTTACATGGGCATGGGGTGATAGGACAGGTGAGAATGGCTTTAAACTGAAAGAAAAGATGTGAGTTCGATGCTAGGAAGAAACTCTTTCCTCAGGAGGTGGTGAGGAACTGGAACAGGCTGCCCAGAGAAGTCATCATCCCAGAAATTGCTCAAAGCAGGTTGGGTGGAACCCATTAGCAATTTGGTGGAGTGGAAGATATCACTGCCCACAGCAGGGGCTGGAATTGGTGGTGTTTGAAGGCTACTTTGGTGCCAAACCATTTTATGATTAATTCTCATTCAATGACTCTTATGACTAGGATTAAAGTTTACAGTGATGAAATCATAAGGTGACTCTGATACTGGGATGCACAGTTAAACCAGAAATGCTAGCTTAGGCTGGAGGCACATACTCAATCTTTAAAGTTCTTTAGATCTACCTACTGATCTGACCTTAGCATTTGCTTACTTGCTTAACTTGTCAGCCTCCAGAAGTAAATAAATTCTTGAAGAATGAAAAGAAATACAAGTTTTATGTTTTTAGTAAAGAAGGAGATGGAAATGAGGATAAGAGAATAGGAAGGATTGATTATTCAATTTTTTTTTCCAAAGCACTGCCATACCTCTTTGTTGAAACCCCACATTTGGGCAGAGTTAAAAATATTTCTGTTCTCCTTTAAGAAGTTATGCCACAAACTTGTACCAATACAAGTACATATTATGCATGAAGCATTTCTGATGCTAATTGTTTCCATTAGATTTTTCAATTATAATGTTGGTATAACATTATGAGGTACAATCTGGAATAAAAAGAATGACTGCAAGAGTGAATAGTAAGTTACATTAAAATGTACTTCCAGCTGGCAATGTTTTGCTTTAAGTGACTCCTTGAAAATACAATGCAAATTAAAGACCATCTTGTGTAACAGAACTTGGTACCAGTTCATTGATATTTTTTAATACCAAAAAATCCTGTCTATGAAAGCAAAGATTTATTTTTAGGCAAACATTATCATGCATCTTCACAGCCATAAAAATTGGACAGGAAAACAAAACATTGTCACAAAGATTTAATCTCCATTCCATTGTCTATATGTATATGGGAAAACCACAAATTGTTCTCTATAGGACAGTCCTTTTTATTTGTGTTTACAGATAAGAACAGTTTCTTAACATCGTTCCAGATGTTATTCCCCTCTTCACACAAATGATATCTTTAAACATTAAGACTGAACTATCAGGCAGTGAATGTCTGGTGTGTTGCTAGAATCATGATGCAAGAATCCTATGGATAGGCTGCAAACATCTGCACAAGCAACATTTATTCTGCACTTTTGAACTTCTCATATGCATTAAAATAATTGATGTATCTTCCCTTCTCTCAACTGTTTTAACAACACCAACCTCTGCATGTGTTCAGAAGCATGCTATTACCAAACTATTTGGATTTTTCTCGTTTACATTATTGTGAGATCTAGGACAGGCACTACTCAGTCCTAAGCCTGAAAAAAAAGAGAGGATCTTTGGATACTGCTGACTCAGAAAGGGTTTCTTTATGCCACAGGAAGGCAGTAAATGACAGCTTCATAATAGAGTTCACTACAGGAGGTAAACACAAAGTAGAGGAGTTATTTCATGCTAGGTATACTAGTTTGCTAATTTTGATTACATAATGTCATTGTCACATAAAGAAAGAAACTCAAAGGTGAAAAAATCTTTTCAAGATTATTGGAAGATACATTCGTAGAACTAATTATCTACGTTCACATAAGGAAAATTCACCATTAGTTTCTTGCTGTGAGACAATACTAAATTAAATCAGGAAGGCCAAGTTTGGGTAGAGAATAAAAGAATCACATTTTATATTAGATGGTAAGTACAATGAACAGCAGAGGTACTTTTGATCTATTACCTTCAGAAGGATGTCACTGGTGTCACTCAGTATGGTTCAACTACTACAAACTTTGCAGCCTTAGCAAATTCTGGCCTTCATCAGTTCTTTACACTGAAAATTGTTCTCTCGTAGCTTTCTTTCAATTTATTCCATGGAATTTTCAAGGTATTTAGGGCTGGGATAGTGCCTTTATGGGCATGTACACACAGTGCTGACCACTGCCAGATTCTGTAGCAAGCACCTTTGTGATTCTGTGATTATGACTTACCACACTCCTTTCATCCATGAACAGTCTTACTGAATAATTTAAAATTGGTATTGCTTTTGATACATGATTTTTTAATTATGACAAATATGAGAAGATACTTTTAACTTGGTAAGAGTCTCTTAAGATTTGAAAAAGAGCTAAAACCTCAAAAGGTTCATTTAACTGCTATTTTATGATAAGAACACAGGTGGAGAATTATGAAGAATAGAACACTCCTTTTATACCTCTGTCAAACCTGAGAATTTTTTAATAATTATTTAGGGAATAGAGGTGAGAACTATTACTAAACCAAGGATTAAATGTCTATTAAATGATATTTCAGTGAAAAGAAAGCCTAGGTTAAAAAAAATAGTACTGAGAAATGTTGTGTAACATGCAAAATTATTTTAAAAATCAATTTTATTTTCACAGTCCTTAATTCTGGTAATGTAAGAAATCAAGTCTACAGCTCTCAATAGGATTGGCAAATTTAACAAGGACTGGTTTGCAACTGAAAAATAATGTTGGTTAAGGGCCTCCTTAGTGCTCTCTTCTTACCCACAAAGATGATCTATTTCTGTAAGTCAAGCTGTACATAATTTGTACTGTGTCAGAAAACAGACTCATGCCCTCACACTGTGCCACATAAGTAACCAAGATTAATTACAATAACAATCCTGGAAACACCCCCACTTATTAGTATTTCAGTTTCTCCCTAGATTTGTCCTAAAGGAAGTAAAAAAAACCCCACATTAGTTCTTGGTTTTTACTGTGATTTTATTACGATTTTGCTGTTACTTTCCCAGTATCAAAAGTATCAGTCCTGTAAAAAATTCTGCTTATCACAGTATATATTTCTGTAATCTCTGACCTCCTTGTGCTCTGAGCCCAGAATAGTCCCATAATCTTCAGCAGTAATTCTGAATTTACTTTAACTAGGTAGGACTGGGATGAACCCTTCTGGCAACCTCTGACAGACTCCTCAGTCACAATTTTAACTTGAACAATAAATATTTCTTTAAAAATGTATTTGTTTAGCTTGTGTACTCAACAAGTTGTTGGGGTTTGATGGGTTTGTTTGTTTTCTTTTTCCCTCCCCTCCAAAACAAAGGAAGTCTGGATTTATTAGCTGTGAAGTTTGTCAACCTTATTGACATATTTAACACTATTAATTTACCTTCACTGTCATATGTCATATTAACCAGACTTGTTAATGTTTTCTTGGCTCTCCTTATATCTTGGTTTCTTTTCATTAATGTCCTGCTTTCTTATTTTGGACTTTCAACCCTGTGAGTATGACATTTCTCTGTGTACGTGCTCATGCCACTGTCACCTGCAACTGTGCGTGTTCTAACACAATATAAATTTCAAAGTGTAACAGCAATATTTAAATTGCTTTTAACACTTTTGTCTCCCAGTTCTTTATTTGTCTATCAAAACTCAGTAAAGCCTATGGTTTATAAACCATTTAGGTTATGAGCTTTATCACTAGCAGTTGTTCACAAGTATAATCAAAAGCACTAACAAAATAAATGTATTTTAGAATTAGCAACCTTCTAGGAAATTAATTTTAATTTCCTGAAAAAGGGAATCTTCCCTGTTTCTCCCTGTATTTTTTCAAGAACTTTCTCACTTTCCAGAGAGTGTCAAAAACCTACTAAATCTTTCTTTCTTGTGTAGCTTGAAAGACACACTGACTTAGGCTGAAATTTGACTGGATATTTTAAGGCAAGTTTGGAAGTGTCTCATCATTGCATTTGTAACTGAGTTGCTGATGCAAATCTGAGTGTGCAAATCTAATTTGAAAGGCAAAACATTTGTCTGTCCAAAGTTAATTTTATCAGCACATAAATTAAGGTCAAAAGGAAACTGCCTTCCTCAAGCCTCAGACTGCCAGAAAACATAATGTTTATAGTGCCTTCTCCAGCTGACTACAAACCACTACAAATCCCATATTTTTACCAGAATGCTAACCCTGCAAAACAAAGTTACACAGGCCAGTAACTGTACTACAGTTCATGAAGTACTACAGTTACCCAGATCCCCAATTATCCTTGTTACCAGAGGCTAGGCAGCAATTTTACAATATTTTTTCTATATAACTTCTCAGAGATCCATTAGACTCAATGCTTATTTCTCTTTCTATGTAAGAATAATATGTACTGGGGAAAAAAATGACAATTTCGGGATTTTGAGATGTGGCCCAACTAGAACTTGTTACCTGCTTGCAAAGGATCCTTCCCAAACCAACAGTCTTGTTGGGTTTATTCATTTCACATACTTTCCTTTTTCTTCCTGATCACCTGTACTTTCTTAGCCAGTTTACTTCACAATTTATCTACTGCACTTATTTTTGCCTGTATACAAATTGTCCCTTTCCTAAGCTGCTTTCACAAGGAACCAATAATTTTCTAACACCACATATTATACTACTGCCTATCTCAGCATTTTGGCTACAAGTTCCAAAATTAACACCCTGGAGAAAAAGAGACTGGACATTAATGCAAAACAAGTTTGCAGTAAGACATGCAGAAATACCTGTACTTAAGGCCCATCTATCACTCCATCAAAACTTTATAAAAAATTCAGAAAGATAAAATCATTACCTGTCATCCTCTTACATAAATCTTCATCTCCTGATAATGTATTTTAGTTACCAAGATTTTTCACATGGTCTAAACCTCAGTAGTTGAACTTGCCAAACTATATCCATAAACTAAATACCTGATCACTCTTTAAAATCAAAATGGGTAAATCAAATAGTTGATGATAAAAACAGGGCTTTCATTTCCACAATCGTGTGAAATCATAAAATACGTGCCTAGAAATTATCCAGATTAACCTTTTAAGCAGATTAGTCTGTGTAAGAGGTTACTTTTGATCATTAGTGTAAGTGTGCTACAGAAAAGCACTTCCACCACGTTTAGATTCCTTGTATAAATTTCTTGCAGGCACACTTTAAAAAAAGTAGTCCTATTCTCAAACCTAGAATGTAAATGGGAGGACAACTTTTTATCTTAAAAAAAAAAAAAAATTAGTACAGAGATATAAAAAGCTGATAACCAGCGGTTGAGAGGTCAGTTGCAGAAACCAAGAGGTTTCTTCATTGGAAACAGCAGAGGACTGAGTGTTATGTTCTCTAAAGAAAGACTAGGAAAATGGAATGCTTTGAGCAGAAAAGTGGGAAAATATCTATTGCAGGTTTATGGGGCTCCTTTTTTCCCTTTTCTCTTGAGAAAGAAAAAAGAAAAAATGTCTAGGAGACAATGTACCATTCTGCACGCATAGAGGTATTCAATGGGAAGCTCTTAAAAGAACTGATAAAGAACAACTTGTCCCACGCAGCAAAATAAAAGAGCATAAATACACTCACAGAATGAATCACAGCATTTGTGCAGGCCAATCTATATAGAATTAAAAGGACCTATTATAATATTCCATCTTGAGTCTAGGGAAAAAAAAGGAAGTGACCTAGGTCAGTCTCTTCCTAGGTAGATTGAACAGTTTTGTCCTTGGAAAAATGGAAAAAAAATAAAGACATTAAAATTACTACTAGATAAATATTTTTCTAATTTTTTTAGGATTATGTACAAAGAAGCACTTGTTTGCCTCCATCTTCATAAGCCTGGATACTTGCAACTTTGACCTAGTCTTTTTAATATACTGGCAGAAAATCTTTCAGCCTGCAGGTTTCTGCGTAACTTCAAACTAAGACTATCCCGTTCTGTCCAGGAAAAAGCATTTTCTTCAAATGCTTTGAAGAAAATATGTAATTTGTATTTATGTTTATTTAACTATATCATTGTTTTTCTTGATCTTCATTAGTTTGAGAAAAAATTATATTCTTTCCTATTGGGGAAAATATTCACAGGCAGTTTTTTTCTTAAAAGTGAAATACGTAAGTTCTGGTATACTGTGTGACTGTCACAAGAAGATACCTAAGGAGGGCAGGCAGATCAGAAGTTTGACTCAGAAATGAGCTAGGATTTCTTAATTTCAAGCACCTGTTTATAGCTCAGGCTTACCAGCACTATTTTGGGGTCCATCTTTCTTTTTCTTGTAATAAACTCTTCTAATTCAAGCTCTTCAATGCTCAGAAGTCTCCACATGATGGCACCATAAATACCTGAAACTGTTTTCCTTGACTCTGAAACAAGGTGGAAAACCTGTGCCAGTGCAATGAGAGGTTGACATCTTTGCTACATTACAGCTGTACTCCACAACATTTTATCAGCTATGGTTAGTTCCTATTAACAATATTATTAAACAATTTTGAATATTTCTCTCTATCCAAGAAGCTGAATATGATCTTGTTCAGTTTGTTGTTCTTTGAGCAAAATATTTGACAAGTAAAAATATTTCCTCTTCAAAGACAAATTCTGTTGTTAATGTGAAGATTTTTTTAATAGCTGTTACTAGCTCCAAGATTTTTCATCAAATGTACCAGGAGGAATAGCTTACATGTGATTTGAATTATGCAAGAATACAGTTTTATCTTTTTCAAGAAAGAAAAGTTGTTAAAAATTAAGTTTCATTCAAAGCACCAAAGCCAGCTGTAAGATGAGTAATAACTTTGTACCTTTTACAAGCAACAAGGAAGAGCTACTTATCCCTCCATCTGACAGTTAGGAAAACTTGATAATGTTTGCTTGTTAAGTTGCTTCTGATAGCAAATTTTGCCTTACTGAAACTATTTTTAGAAGTCCCATGAATCAGACCTTATCCAAAAAAGATTTTTTTTTCATGCAAAGTCTGAGAATTTCCATTTTGGAAAAACTAGAGGAAAGATTTTAAAAATAAAACATGTAAGATTCATGTATTTATAGCAGGGAGTGGGGCTGTGGTGGAGAATTTCATCAAAGTTATGGAAAAGGATAGCTTTCACTGAATTTTCTTAGTCACTTTCACCACTTTCACTTCCTTCATTTTCACAAATACAGCCCAACTTCCACGCTTCTCTTATAGAAGGTGATTAAGTAAACCATTTTTAAGATGGAACTAGAAAAATGCCATCAATGGCTTGGAGAATTTATGTTATACTACTCTAACAATGCTGACTGCATCAGCAATATAAGGCATACAACTTACTTTAATGAAATTAGAAAGTGGTTTGAAAGAAATCCAACAGTCTGTTTTAATCCAATGACAGAGCAATGGATCTTCTGATGCTCTGTCATTTTAGGATATAGAATGCACAGTTGGTTTACACTTTTCCTTCTAGTTTTATTTGATTGTTTGGTTTTTGGGGGGTTTTATGTGGTATTTTCGATGGGCTGTGTGAAATTCCCTGTTGGAAAGATAAGCACCTGAAAATGCGTTTCAAGAAGGAACTTGAATAAAATTATTGTCATACAGTCCTTCAAGGTTACCTACTTGTGTGAACTCCAACACCAAACTACCCTGCCCCCTCTCCCAAGGCTGAGGACATAACTCTCATGTTGACTTTAAATCTCAAATCTTATAGCCCTTTTATTTGTTGAATTATACAGGTACTGCATAAACCCCTTACAGAACAAAGTACATCACAATTTTTATCCGCACTGAGGACCATGCCAAAATTAAGAGAAAAGTTCTGTGTGTTCAGCTTCTTTCTGGAAAGTAATGAGCAGTTATTTTCATCAGAGGAGCTGTTGGAGAATTCTCAGGTAACGATATAAAGCACCATTTTACCTCTCAGTTATGGCATAATTTTGAGGGCCTTTAAACATAGCCCACAAATAAGATCCACTAGAATTTCCGCCCTGAAAATATTTATAAAGATTTCTAACAGCTACAACTAAACCAACATCTGACATTTACTGTTTCACAGGACTGCAGTGAGCTCCCAGGCCCAAACCACAAAGAGCAGTAACTCTGTCTCTTTGCTAATAATCTGTATGTCTTTTCCTACTGAGAGCCATGTGTGAAAGCAGCAAAAACGTTCATACTGCCCCAAGAAACTATTCAATTCTTTTAGTTGCCTCTGGTGTGTCTGCAGGGCAGCAATCTCTCTAAATGCCAGTGATGATTTGGAATACAAGAGTAACAGCCAAAATGGGGAAATAGGATATTTATTAACTTGCTTAATATATTTTCATGATCATCAATTGGAACGTATTCTGTATAGTCCTCTACCTCAATATACAAGGGATTATCACAATATGTCAGCACAGAAAGCACAGTAAAAAGAAATTACTGTCAGTAAAAACCAGTACAGCTTATTATAAGCTCAGAGGCAGTTTGGAACAAGTTTAAAATAGATGCCTTCAAATACAGTTGGTCTTGAGTGACTTATTTTATTTTTGCTAATGGAACAAGGTTAAAATGAAATGATGATAAGGAGTCTCAACTTTTTAATTATGTATCTCCTTTCATTTTAAGCCTTCATTCTAGTATAATTTCTCTTCACTGACACAGGCTCTGGCATGACTGGTGGAAGTAGCCTCCATCTGCTGGTATCCATCAGCTGCACAGTCACTGCCTGTGCCTGGAAATACAGCCTTGTTCCAGTCATGTCAGGTCTTCTCTAGGGACATCATAATCCTCCTCCTCCTCCTCTTCCTCTTCCTCATTCATTTCCTCTTTCTCCTCCTTCCTGGACCTGAAATTAGGAACTAATGTACTCCCTTAGGTTGAAACCTCATAAAGTGCTCCTTGCTGAAGGGTATATATAAAATTATCATGCATTAAAAATAGAAAGGGTTAAAGCAGTGTTACTTTTATGTACAACAAAAGCACCTAATTTTATATTTAGTAAAAGAACATCCCTGATTGGTATTTAAGTGAACTAGAATATTTCCAAATAATTTTTATTTATATTCTTGAATGTGTATGATTTATGCATAGACTTCCTAATTTACTAACAATTATCACTGAAATACTTCCCTTGCTAAGTGCAAATGGCATATTTAAGTTGAAAAAGGATAAATTCCTACACATTTCTGACCTCCCCTCCAAGAAGTTGAAAGAGAGGGGGACATCAGGGTGTCTTTGCATTCCACATTTTTCCTCTTACATTTTGTGTCCCCTGGTACCCCTGCAGGGACAAAACACTTTCTTATGTCACCCTTAGGGAAGCTCCCAAGTGTGGGAACATAGAAATGCTGGTAAGGGGTAGTGGGACTCAAAGCTTTACTTTGCAGTTGTTGGGGTTACACAAGGGAACTTAATTCTAACACAGGACATGAAGCAGCGGAGTGATGGCATCTGGAAATCCTCAGCTTTGTCTCCTCATGCCCCACGGGGTCTGTGCTGATTTTGACAGGTCACACCATGGAGCAGTTTGTCAAGTCAGTCTGTCAAGGTGTCTCCAAGGATGCTGTTCCAAACTTACATAAATGGGAACAATTGTGACCTAGAAATAGCAGAACTGACTTCTGTCCTCCCATCCAAGACAACTGTGATCTTGTAATATACTATTGGTATATTAGCTGTTAGAATATATGTTTCACTAATGTATTCCTTGAAGTAATATCTGCTGTCTCACGTTTCAGTCCTCTGTTACAAATGCCTTCAGCATGGTTTCTCTAGAAATCAATCCATATCTGAGAAAGCCAGAGGAACTAAACACAATGCAACCTTCACAACTGGAATACCTATCTCCTTTCTTTACAATATGATTAAATAAGTCAGTTAAGGATAATTCCACTTCTTTTTTATCTGCTCCAGAAAAAATGTGTTCTTTTCTGTGAATGGAGGGAAAACCAGAAGAGCTGGGTTTGTGATGTTTTTGCTATGGTTCGTGGGAGCTGCAGTTGAGAAAACAGCCACAGAGCTGTGAACAGCTGTTTCCCAGGTGAACAAACATCTCTTGATTTAAAATGAGTTATGGGAGATACACTGGATTCCGCTTTCAGAATAAAACTGAAATAGTTGTATAAGACCTCTTTTGTTCAAAACCCTCATCCCTTCTCCTTTGGCACTACCTGCTAAAAAGTTGCTTCCCTTTTAAGCCTCCTTTAAATACTAAAAGCTGCAATGTGGTTTCTCTGCAGCCTTCTCCAGGCTGAACAATGCCAGCCGTATCAGGCTGTCTCCACAGCAGAGGTGTTCCAGCCCTCTGATCATCTTTGCCTCCTCCTCTGGATTGACTCCAACACTCCATGTCCTTCCTGTGCTGGGACCCCAGAGCTGATGCAGCAGAGCAGAGCAGAGCAGAGCAGAGCAGAGGGGCAGAATCCCCGTGCTGCCCATGCTGCTTTGGATGCAGCCCCGTGTTTTAGGCACACAGCCTGTGGTAACTGGGAGTGGGGCTGTGGTGGAGCCTCCTCCCTGATGGGTACAGCTGTGTGGGACAGGAGCCTGGTATCGAAGGCAATGAGCCAAGCACTGACCAAGCACAAGGCACACAGGTGAAATCCATATGAGATGAAAGATATAAGGGGCTGCATTGAGGGGCAGAGCAGAAGCTTTCAGCCCTCTGAAGGAGCAAGTGCCTGCAGCTTTCCTGGGTGCTGCTTGCGGCTCCACTGTCCCTCTGCCATAGCCCAGGACCCATTTGATTTTCTGGGCTGCAAGGGCACACTGCTGGCTCATGTCCACTATCTGTTCATGCCCAGCCTGGATGGACACCAGGGACTGCCCAGACCCAGGCTCAGTCTTGCTGAACCTCCTGAAGTTCCCATGGGCCACTTCTAGAGCTTGTCCAGATCCCTTTGGATGGCATTGTGTCCCTCAGATGTGTCATCCACACCACTCAGCCCAGTGTCAGCTGCAGACTGGCTGAGGGTGCACATGATCCCACTGTCTATATCATTGCTGAAATATTAAAAACTATTGATCCCAATAACAGTGCTGGGGGGGTCACAACAATTTGATTATTTAATTATGATGCTTATGAGATGTCAGTGACTTCAGTGTGGAAAAACCCAGCATATCACATCAAGTCATTTCTGGTTCATAAAGAATGATCTCTATTTGTCACAGAGTTTAGATTCATTTAGCTCCAATCAATATATTTACAGCTTTTAGGAAATTTACTATTTTAAAATTTTTCTCCCATGAAACAGTAATCTTAATCTTGACAAGGGAAGAAATATCCCTAGTAATAGCAGTTCCACTGATGTCAACAGTCATTTTTCATTATTAGCTGCATATATAATTTTAGTTATTTAAATTTAGATGTTCTTGACCTAGTTTCCTTTTATTTTTAATCTAAATAGCTCAAATATCTAGGAAAAGACTAAAATGTTTCTGTAGAGATTGACAGCTTTGAGCACATGATGATATAAATGCAGCATACATGTATTTACTTATATGTTACCACCTTGGTTCAATATAAAAAACTACATCAAATGAGGAAGGTAAGAAATAGGCAAAACCTATTTCTTAAAAAAATAAAAAAAAGTCAAGGATTACATTGCTGTGCTGTTTCATGAGGGGCCTGAAATAAACCTCAGCCTGACACCTGCTCAAGGCTGAGTTGCAGGCAGGCCATTGAAAGGCAAAGTCAGTCTAATGAAGGAAGATGTGTTAAATTGGTCTAAAAGGAATTGTCTAAAGCACACAAGGTAGCATCTCAGTTTAGGCAGGACACACAGGTATTCTGTATTTTTTGGTTTTAATCTCTTTCTTCTCTAGATTATATGACTTGGGATGGATAAATAAACTATACTTTATGTGGGAAAATCTTATGGTTGTTTCTCTGATGAAAAGGTTGTTTCATCACAAATTTATTTTTTGAAGGCTCATGGGCCTTTGATTTGGCCTCAGGCTAACAGATTTTAGAAGCAGCAAGATTTCAGCCTAATGATGCATTTAAAAGTGGCTAGGTGGTATGGCTTCTACTCAGAATGAGGAGCAGAAAACAAGATTTGTCATTAGAAGGTGCACTCAAGAGTAATTAAAACAAATTTGAAGTACAGTCCTCCCTGGTACTATAACATCTGTTTTGAATTACCACATATTTGGAGTAACAGTTGGTCTTTGCTCTTTATGACTTCATAATGAACTGAACTGAACCTTAAGAACTAAGTCCTAAACATCACTAGTTTGGATTCCTAAGCATGCACAATTATATGCTTTCTCATGCCCAGAAAGGATTACTGTCTTCTTATCATGGATAAAACATAAATATGGAGAGGATTGCTGCTTTTTGCCAAGACTGAATGTTTTAAAAGAGAGCATCATATATAATTTTTTCTGCATGCTACAGCTGCAACTGTAAAGCATCAATAAGCACTTAAATCTTAACCACCCTGTGTTTTGCTAATATGAGATGGGAATAAGCTGTCAGTTAATCACATAAGTTAGAGTGGGGTGTGTTCTGGTAAAGCTTCATATTATTAAATAATGCAAGTTCTTGGGTCTAAATTGGTGCATATTTCAAAGCCAGTTTATGCAGCATTTGATTTGTATCTTTTGTATATTTTGTCCCATTTGAATAGGTTTTCTTAAACTATGAAAACCTGCTGAATGCATGATTCTTTGTAGAAAGCCTTTTGTTTTTAGAATATACTGGGCACCCATCCATATAAATTAACTACAATGTTTCACACAACTTTTTGAATACTAATGAATTGCAAAGGTGACCTCTTGAAATACTGAAATATGGTACTTCTGCTAAGGAGCCATAGTTCAGCTTTCAAAACACAAAATATTTAAAGAACATTAAAAAAAGGAAAGAGAAAATGTGGTTATAATTTTAAACTGATTTAGTTAGAAATTTATTTTATATTCATTGAACTTCACAGCAAATTCTCACTGGCATCAGTTTTATTGGATTAGATATTAAGTGACAACTCTACACTGCAGTTAGACTGCCAAAGCCAATGTGGTTTCCCACGCTGCTTCCAATCTTTATTTCATTATTTCTGACCACTTCCTTTTTATATTCCTCAACTACCAATAATAGATTCCCAATTTTTAGATTGCTGCGGTCACAGAGGCTTAGTTTTAAATAGTATTACACTGCATTGGTTACCAGCTCATCTGTTCCTCTTTTTCTGTTATATTCAGGTGGAAGTTCTGGAGTACAAGTCTTATGAAGTACAGCTGAGGGAACTGGGGCTATTTAATCTGGAGAAAAGTAAGCTCAAGGGAGACCTTATCCCTCTACAAGTGCCTGAAAGGAGGTGGTAGCAAGGAAGGCATTGGTGTCTTCTCCCAGGTAACAAGGGACAGGATGAGAGGGAATGGCCTCAAGTTGCAGCAGGGGAGGTTAAAATTAATTATTAATTAAATTCTTATTTGAAAGGGTGATTGAGCATTCGAACATGATGCCTTGGGAAGCGGTGGAGTCACCACTCCTGGAGGCATCTGGAAGATATGTAGATGTGGCACTTAAGGACATGGTTTAGTAGTGAACTTGGCAGTGTTACATTAATGGTTGGACTCGATTTTAAATGTCTTTTTTAACCTAAACAATTCAATGATTCTATGTTATCATCGCACATTTTAAGGTACTTCAGACAAATTTTTACTTCTTGAATTGCTTTGATTTTTTAATTCAGATTTTAAATTTTTGTTTGGATGTAATTTCACGATGATAAATTTAACTAAAGCTTTCTTGGTTTTGCTTTTTTTCCTCTGAAATGAAGAATTTTATCCAGAGTGGAAAAGATTTTTAACCTCACAGACTACCTTGGTGAGACTTGCTATAGTTATAAAAATGAAAAAGACAAAAAAGAGAACTACAGACCAGTCTGTGTCTGCAAAAGATCCTCCTGAGAACTGTGCTAAGACACAGGGAAAACAGAGAGGGAATCTGTGACAGCCCACACAGCTTCACTGAGGGCAAATTGTACCTCTCAAATTTGATGTTTTTCTCTGCTGGGCTTACAGCATTGGTGGGTAGGGGAGACCAACTGGCCCAAATTTTTTTAAAGTCTTGAAAAGCTGAGTCTCCTTGGACAGTAAATCCTGAGATATTTTGTATTAGCTTTCTTGGTTGCCATCTTTAGCACTAAAGACTCTAATACAAAATGTTTCTTTCCCCCACCATGACAGAAAGTAGTTCTATGACAAAAGGATAAACCAAACTTTTTCTGCTGTCAGCTAATCAGTGCTTCAAAATGCTGTCTGCATAAGCTATCTGCACTCCAAGGAAATCAAAATCCTTACATTTGTGATGAAAATTAAAAAACAGCTGTCCAAGAACTACAAAGTTTGCAGCATGCACTATTTTTACATGCATGCTCCAATTAATTGCCAAATACATTGATTGCAGTTCTAAGAGGGTTTTTTTTCTGCTTTTGGTTTCTAAAATATTCAACAAAAATATCCCTACTGGGGAGACTTCAAATGAGCAGATATATAGTCATGAGTAAATACCCTGTATTTTAGAAACTGAAATTTCTATGTTAAAGTCAGGGAAAGACGTCTGGATGTGTGTTCTGTGACATTAGAAACTTGCAGAGGAGTTTTGTAGGACTGCACTGAACTTAACATACTTGTTGGAGGACACAGAATTGGTACTTGGCTTTCAGGGGAATTTTAAAAACGGGCAAGAAATATGAATAGCAACTTTCTGCTGATGTAGACAGCCAGAAATTAGCTAATAGAGTGTCATGTGGTTTTCTGTTCTAACTCAGCAGAAAAAGAATTCTCTGAATTCGGGATGTACATCAGAAGTACTCAGTTTCCTCAGCAAAGAAAGACATCACTTTCCAGTTGCTATCTCATCTTCCACTACAGTGTGACAAACATGGAGTTTACTTGCTTTCATGTTTTTTACCCATCGTATTTATTTTTATGAAAACTTCAATGGCAGAAAAAATCTCATTCTTTTCTCTCTAATTTATTTTGTACTCTTCCATCACTCTATTCTTTTATAATTTATTCCAGTCTAAGCCTCTGCAGCCAAAGTGATTTCCTACATGTTTTCTTATTATGAAAATATTTTCCTAATTATAACTTACTTGAGTCTAAATTTCTTTGTTTTATTTTCAAAGCATTAAAGAATGCTAACACAGAGCTAAAAATAAACAGTCAACCCCCATTCCCCCCATCATACATAATGCCATGATGCCCAGGACACTTGCAGGATTATACAGAAATTTCAGTTTCTATGTGGTCTGCTGAATTCTGTGGGTAGGTTTTAAAAGGAGAAGCTTCTTTCATGCATGCCATTTTAATTCAGAAACTGTTTACAGGTGAAAGTCAATCCCCCTCTTGCTTAGAGCTCCCTTGCCTCTCAGAAGTTTTCAGAAAGAATACCACATCTTATACATCCTCTGCTAACTACAAGAGCTTTTGTCAGTACAATTCTTCAAAAATGTCAAGGAAAAAAAATCCTCATCTTATTTAAAGTACTGGTTGAAATCATACAAATTTTGCTTGAAACAGATTTTCACACCAAAAAAATAAAAAAAGTTAGCAAGTTAAAGAGCGATGGTTTAAAAGTTTTGCTCACATCATACTGTGTTGGTAACATCCTAGTCCAAAACTGTTGCATGAACTGAAGTTAAATGCTTTTACATTCTGGTACCAAAACACAGTTCTGACAAAATGTTCTTTGAAATCTCAACCTGAAATCACCATTGTTAGTAAAGTATGAGAGGAAAGAAATCAGATATACATTTTAAAATTACTGTGCCACAAGATTTTTTTTACCACAATACTTTTATACCTAAACACTCTGTAATTCTGGTGTTGGAAAAGTAAAAACACTTCGAACAAACTCCTCTGAAGAGCTGAGTTTCAAACTTGGCATGATTATTTAGTCTTTCCTGGGGTCACTAACATCAGCATAAGAGTTCTTTGGATAGTTTTAATAACACTTCTGTCTTTTTCTGGGGTAAAATTTTTTATTGTTTCCTTGTGTCAGGAATGGTCATGGCAGTCGGGTTCAGCTTGGAAAGAAAAACATTTCTTAAAATTCAAAATTAAAACCTATGACTGATCAATCACTGGGTTTGGAGAAAAGAGGTATTGGGGAATATGACAATGATGAAAACAGGTTAGGAAAGTTTTAGAAATGTCTTTTGTGAAAAAATAGTTGATTGCTTGTTTGACTTCTTGGCTCTCAACCATAGTGTTTTTTTATGTCCCTAAACATTTAGCCTTTTATGAGAAAAATCATAGTGAGATCAAATTTGGCTTTTAAATCAATGGATTGTTTTTAAATCCCAATTTGATATAACTTTCAAAAAAAGGAAAATGCAAGTGTTATACTTTTTAATGTTATAATTATTTTGAGTTTGTTTTGAACATACAAAAAATATGGCACATATCTTATTTTAAAAAGGATCATTAAACATGTCCATAAAGCAAAATAACCAATCACTGAACCCCTGTTGTTACACAAATAGGAACAGCAATAAAAGTGGCAGCAAACCTCTTTCTGCTTTAATTATTTCACTTAGAAGTACAGTCAAATAAGAAAATTAATTACACACCACAAGTGGGTGTGAATAACTTCTCAGAAAGTTCCTTCCAGGATAAGTCTTCAAAGGAAACTGAGGAGATGGGTACAAAACTTCAGAGATATTCAGATGGATATTTAATATAGGTGTCTGAGTTGTATTTTAAACTGTAGAATAAATGAGGAACTTGAGCATTGTTGCAAAATTTATGGCCAAAGATGTAGACGTTTCTAAATACACTTGAAGCATGTGCATCATGATATACAGGATTTTCCCTTACAGAGCAGAGCATCTGAGTTCAGTAGAGTGATAGTTACTATTTTGAGGAAAGCAGAAACTTTTCTTCAAAAAAACAGATAATTATTTTTGAGGACATGACAGATAAGTTATCGACATTTTGTAGCCAAAAATAATTATGGTTCAAAATATCATCACAGGAAAACCCACCCAGAGCATTACTGGCCCAAAAACTTCATGTTGACTAGTTTTATGTTTAAGAATTTGATGAAGATTGTTACTTAAAAAGCTCTTACTACATTTTAGTAAAAACAAAAAACATTTTTCTTCTGCATTATCCATTGAATTACCCTCTACGTTTTCTCCCAGATTAGTATAGATTGATCATACACTCAAAATCAAATTCTAAGGAAGTGATAGTGGCAATAAACCTCCATATTAAAGAAAGATAGTTTCATTTTTCTCAAATCATAATGAATTGATCAAAGAAATCCTAAAAAGAGTTTAATGATTAAGGAATTTATGAATGGGAGTGAATCTTCTTTTCTTTTGTTCTGAATACCAGAAGGAAACCTTGAATGAGATTCTTTGAGCTAGAAAAAGGAACAAAACCTTCAGGTCAAAGGATACAGTAGACTAAGCCTAATTGAAAATTCAGAATGTCCAGTTTGGACTGGAAAAAAAAAAATTAAAAAGAAAGAGACTAAGACTGGTGCTTTGATATGACCACACTATCCTACTGTACTTTTAGTATGAATAAGTGACTCAGTATTAAATTCAGAAAATAATGGCAGTAACAATAAATGGGGAAAAAAGGGTGTATTTCATCCCTCAAAAAAAAGCCTTTGTTTTCATGGATTCTTTTAATGGAAATTTTCAATATTTACAATGCTATATTATGAAGTAGGTAAGATTAATCATTTGTCCTGATAAATGAATTTGTTTGCAGTAAGAAGTATGTAAGCTTTCCTTACATACTTTTACAAATTCTGTGGCAGAGAAAAGACTAAATGTAAAATGAAAGCCCACATTGTATCTTGTCTCTAGGAGAAATTTCAAGCAAATGAAAGTACAAGACTACATTGCTGTAGTTCTAATTTTAAAGCTAGAACTATACCTTTAGTACAGCTGAAGTCACAGAAATTACAAAATTCATCCTTGTATATCTTCTAAGGAAAGAAGAGCAGCAAATGTGTTAATGTTACATTAAGAGCAATATTAACCTTTTAAAAGAGAGAAAAGCTATCTTTGAAGGTTAACATCAGTGTAGTCTCTCTTTTATTTTTTAAGAAATTTGAGTAATAAGGTAATCGCTTAAGTTTGTTTTTTCAAGGCCTAATTTCTAGGCCTCCTTCTCAAATGTGCTATTAGTACCACTGAAAATAAAAACTAAAATGCTTGTTTTGGTAACAAACTAGAGATCTCCTATGATCATAATTTCCAAAATAGTATCAGAAATCTACAACATGAAAAAAAAGTCAGAAAACTATAGGATAATTTTTCACTTCTAGACATTGCTGCCTACATGAAATCTGGCTGCTTACCAGCAACCCATTAGTTATAACTTTATTATTTTCAAGGGTTTAGGACCTTCTTCCACAGGATACCAGAAAGATGATATACAGACCATGCTACTGACATGTCCAAAAAAGAAAAAAATCACTTGACTGAGAAACAGAAGATTCAGACAAGTTGTTCATCTTACCATTACCAGTATATCAGAAAATTAAACTGCCTTGATTTTCAGTTTTCTTGCAATTCTCCTTTAAAAGGCACATGCATTGATTAACAAAAGGAAAAAGAAGAAAGAGGAAGAATGTAAAGAAGACTGGAGAACTTTATTGCCTCAGTGATTGTTTAAGAAAACTGAACAGAAGAACTCTACAGGTAAAATTCCTACTTGCACACACATCTAAGTTCATCCCATATCTTAGTTACTGATGGCCAAGTCTTCAATTTAATAACAAATCCTTTTACCTATTGAAAGTAATATGCTTATAATATAAAAAGTATTATTTTTGACACACTTTTTTTTACATGGTAAAAAAATTTTTGGAAACTGACAGAAATGTTTTCAAATAATGTTTGAAACATGGGGACTCAATCCAGGTTTTAGACACATAAAACATAAAATAACAGCAGGACTTAAGTGTTCCAAAGACAAGAAAAAAACCCACAATCCAAACCCTAAACTATTATGTTTAATAACAGAAGCTTTATGGAAATATAATCTATAATAGAATCTAACTAGGGTCCATGTCAGCAGATTAAAATATTTTAAATGCAAATTGAATTTACAATAAATCTGTCTGATAAAGAATTACAATTAAAACTGTAACCTTAGCAAGAGCTGCAAATAATCTGTGTATATGTTATTCACTTTCCAAGCACACTTCATTGACCAAAAGTAGAGGGCTTTTTAAATTAAATGTGTGTATATTTATATGTGTTTTTTTGTGGACACATAAAATTCTCTTAATTGAAATATGCTAATAAAGAATATATGAAAATTGGTAATTAAACCAGTCTAATATTAGAAATTTAATTATTAAATGCATCTTTAGAAATAATGTTATATGTTATTTTATTAAAGTACTATTATCACTAAACAAGAATAACTAACTACCTGAAAGAGAAAGATTAGCTATAGTGCAAGATCACAATATATTTTGTAATTATTCTTTTAGGGAAGGAAAAAAGTTACATATACCTCTTTAGGACAGAAACAAAACAAAGTTCTAAAATTGTCTATGTTATATTCTTCCCCTTCCTGCACCAGATCTTGCTTGTTGTAATATTCTAGCCAATGGTCCAAGATTCAGACCCCTATGCAATTACGAGCAGTGAGTGGATAATCCAGGTTCTCTCCTATTACAGCCTAAAATCTTCTCTTTTTTCATTTTCTTTTCTTCAGTCAGATGCTCTGTGTCATCTAAAGAAAACAATTTGATCACACAGGAATGGAAATCACCATGAAACATAAGGCATGGCAAATGAAACAGACAAGTTCCTCTTTTATGAATATTTTATAACAGCCTGACTATCCAAGCAATGTCTTTCACAATTTTCTCAACTTTTCATATTTCTCACTTTTCCTTTTTCCCCATTTATGTTTTCATCTCTACCATGTCTTTATTGCTAAAACAAGACCACTCAAAAAAAAACTAAAACAAAACAAAAACAAAAGCACAAAAAAAAATTCCCACCAAAACCCCAAATCTAGAGTCAGAACAGTATTTTTGTAAGAGCTGCTCTTTAATCTTAGTTCTACACTCTGCTTAATAGATCTGGGTGCTTATTGGTGGGTTGTTTCATAAGGCAATATTTTATATACCAAATACAGATAAGACAACTCACACAGTTAATCATTCTCTGAAATGAAGCCTCTGTAAGCCAAATACCAATTATTTAGATATTGACCAAATCAGTGCATTTTATAGAGATACCAGAAGCAAACGCTTGCAGGGATGATGAAACCAGTCCTTAATGTACTCCTAACGTTAGGATAGACACACATTCCTGCTGCTTTTAATAGGTTGAAGATGCTGACGAAAAGTTTAATTCTATTGAGTTCTCAATAGGTTTTCTAATACTGAATATCCAATAACATCACCAGTCTGGTTTTACCTGCTGTCTTTGAAAAGGTTTTCACCCTGAGGGTGGCTGGGCACTGGAACAGGCTCCCCAGGGTCACAGCACCAGCCTGACAGAGCTCCAGAAATGCGGTTGAAACATGGGAACATGGTGTGGACTCCTGGGGTGCCCTGCACAGGGCCAGGAGTTGGACATGATGACCCTGATGGGTCCATTCTGATTCACTTTATTCTATATTCACTATGGTTCTATGATACAGAGGCTTTGCTTGCTTAATTCAGTATCATTTAAGGGAATCTCCAGTTATACAGTCTACCAAAACAGAGAACAAAAATTTCTTCCCCTCCCTGCCATCATAACTGAGGAAATGCTATGACCTAGGAATATAAATTTAATGTTAAATTTTAAATCCTTTGCATTTGCTCTTTGTCACTGCCAAAACACACTGAGATGACATTTATCTAGAAGGCAGATATAAATGTAGTTTGAGTACAATGTGTTTCAGAAGTAAACCTGAAGTTCATCATAGAATAATACATTAAAAAGTATATTTAAAAATCCTAGCACGGATTGATGAAACAATTCATTATTTATATTGTCTTTAAGTACAAATATAATTTAAAATTTTCAGTGTTCTTCTAAATAATATTTTCAATTAGGTCTCTTTTTCCCGTGAAATATGTATTATTGCTAATGAGTCGGTTGATCATAAAATTAGGTCTAAGTTCACCGAAACTTTACCATCTTATCAGACTTTATCTTTTTTTTATTGTAACCATCTCTAGGTATGCAGTTGTAGCTGGAACTAATTCCCTAGGATGTCACAGATACTATCAGTTTTCCAGAATAAGACTTTAAAACAAAACAGCATCTAAATCTATAAAGACTAGAATAGAACAGAAATTATGTTCTTAGATCTAAATTTGTATTCATCCAAAAGCCAGTATTCAGCAACTTGCTTCCAAACACAGATTTGTAGAGACTAAAAGCAACATTTCAAAAAACTGAATTTATCATCCATCATACAGTATTTTTTTATTATATTATATTCAGAACTCCTGTAGACTCCTTTCAAAATTACTAGGTTAAATTTGCCATGTCATAGGTGTCTCATTAACCTAATACAGACACTTTCTTCAGTATGTCATTCACCAAATACTGGAATAAGATGTTAAAGAAATCTATATCATCAATAATGCAATAATGCTTCACTTGATGTGTTCTACCACTGAGTCTTGTTACAGCTGGGGCTTCAGTGAGTAACTACTGACAAACATTAAAACTCCATTAAAAACTCTGCCTTTCTGACAGCTGTGAGCAAACTTCTGAGGTAAAAGAGTAGTCAGTCACTATTAGAATCACTATTACAATTCTTAGGTCACTAATTTAAAAATATGCAAAATTATTATTATTAAACAACGCCACCAAATATTTACTTTGCATCAGAATCTCGAGCAAGTCACTCACGGTTACCACTTAATGGATCTCTGCTTTGTAGGATTTGTGTCTTCTAGGGTCAGGTTCTTAAAACATTCTGGGAAACATTTTCATTTCCCTACCAATAGCCAGGACATATTGTATATAAGTAGAGCTTTTCCTTTAATGAAAATAAGTGCTTAATAATAGTTATAAGGAAAAAAAATCAATTAAAAAAAAATAAAACCCCAAGTACACAGCCTGTAGTCTAATATTAGGCTCTGTGAATTAAAATATTTTGGTTGACACTTCCTAGCTTAAAACTAATTGTTTAAAGTTATGTCTTCAACACAGATTGATCTGTGGATATCTGAGGTTTGTGATAAATCTAAGGAGAATAAATACATAATGACAAATCATGCTGAGACCATTATATTTACTTCAGCTTCTGTCAAGATCTGAAACCCAAATGCAGATACAGTTCACACATTTCATGCCAGAAGTGTTAAATTATAATTACTTCAATTGCTACTGTTCAATTAATTAAAAATACTTTGGTGAAGTTATAAGCAAACCTTGAAAAAAAAAAAGTTTAGCAATGTTTATATGTTACAAATAATCATCATGCACTATCTGTAGTTTTACATAGAGCCTCATATTTTTAATTCACTAAAACAATAGTAAACACCTTTTTTAGGTGTTGCACATGAAAAGAAATGAAAGTTTCTGTTTTATTTGGAATTAGTTGATTTAAAATCATAGTAAAATATTAACATATTATTTATTATGTAGATGTCAATGACCTGAACAATTTAAAAAATTATCCTCCACCAGTTGTAACAAAAGACATTACTGAAATTTAAAACCTTCTTGCATTACTGGGTTGTTTTTAATTTTTTTATTTGTTTCATTGCTGTTTTTCTTTTTTTCCTTTTTCTTTCTTAATTAAAGCTTTATCAAAGAAAACACTTCTCACATGTAGAATGAAAGGACTGTACCATCTTAGCGCCTCAGGGCACTTCAATGGTGCTACACACTCAGGACCTTTATTACAAAGGCCATACTGACACAAATGATCCACATAAACAAACAGCTGAATAAATGTTTGTGCCTGTTCTCCTGAAAAATCTGGAGTAAAGCTCTATCCTGGCAGGAGGCTTGCCATGAAGCTTAATATAACTCATACTTTCACCTGTTTTCATAGTTTTAATAATTTCAGATATTAAAAAAATACAGAACAGTTTTTTAAGTTAGTGTCATAAACAGTGCATGGACCACTATTTCATAACTCTTAAAGTGAAACAAGAACCATTTCCTTAATTTGATAACTGTCTTTGAAATGCAAATTTCTGAGTCCCATTTTTGTGAGAAGCAGGGTTTTAAGGACAAACATGAACAGAACTTATATAAATGAGCCATAAAGTGACCAATATCCATTATTAGGTATCACATCAAAACTGGTGCACCTCCTACGGAATTCAGTTTAGAGATCTGAGAGATTCTCTTTATACAATTTTTGGAACAAAGTTGTCCTTTACCCCTTCAGTTGTATGTGAGAAAATCCTTACCTTGGTAGCTCTAGCCAGGTATACAAAACCCAAGATCAACACTACTCTCAAAGATTATTAAATTATACCCTTGAAAAAAACATGAAAAATAAACCTTTGTCATAACACAGTTCTCTTCAGAATGAGCAAGAGAAATAAAGAGAATATGGGATGAAATGAAATATTTACTCTTACATGCAGGGGGAGGCCTACTGGTATATTTGACAAGAAAGTGCAAATGGGAAGTAGGAGAAACGAAAAGAGAAGCTTCCTGCTGTACATCTTCACATGTATGTGATTACTGCACATACACCTTTGGCAAAAGAAAGGTTTTGCAGTTTGAATTTGAATTCTGGCTGTCCAAATGTCCCTCACACCTTTCTGACAGGTTTCTATTGCTCAAGGTATCAGCCAAGGTGGTGTTTTTTTGTTTTTTTTTTTCTCCTGAGGCTTTAATTACCTAAGTTAAATATATTAACCCAGATGGCAGGAGTCCTGGCACCCCCACCTTTAACTGCCCAACTGGACTGACCCACAGAGAGTAAAAGTGAGCTCAGGGAGCTGCCAGTCATAATGAAGAGGCACGAAAGGACATGGCCATGGCAAATTTCTGTAGATGTAGAGAGCAGATTAACTTTTTTTTACCTGATAAAGTCTTGTTTATGAAGAGGTGAACAGAATTCTGTGTATGTTTGTTAATTTACTTTTATGTCAATTCATTGATATGGATAAAAAATAGTTTGATGTCATATAAAAACTCATTAACTACCCACTTATTTGGGTTCTAAATTCTCAAAGGGGTGCTATTCCCCCCATTAATACAGGAGTAGGATGTATCATACATTTAACTACTCAGACCAGTTAGACTGTGAAAGCCAGACCCAAAAATCATACCACAGCTGGAAAGCAGAGATGTAAATGAAAGATGACTGCACATCCTGTACAAAGTAATCTAGAAATTGTTAAAAACAGGTTCCCATCCAATTGAATTCAGTGTAAATTTCCTAATTGATTTCAGTTTGAGTGGGTTTTAGAACCAGGTATTTAATGACTGGTCATGCTTTTAGTTTGGGGATATAAACAATATAGGAAATATTCAATTTTATTTTAAATTATGCAATGATTTCTATTGAAAATTGGCAGCTGCCAGCATTCCAGAAAATGAGACTGCTAATTTATATGCCAAAATAGAAGCATTTAGCTTCTGAGAGACTTGGTAAATCTAGCTCTAAATGACTATTTGCAAAATCAAGTACATATTTATAATTGTGTAAGATTATATTATTTCTCCCAGCATGAAACTGGGAATGGGAAGTTTTCTGCATAGAAACTGATCCACTGGATTTAATCTGACCCCTTAATAGATACTATACTGCTGAAAAATGTTTTAATTATAAGATCCAGACTGAAGTTACTCAGATCTTATTTGCCTGTCAAAATAATCAAGGAACACTTTATTATAACAAAGAAGAATATTATTTAATTGGGGAAGATTCAATTTAAATATCAGATTTAAGGAATAATGCTAAAAATATTAGTTTACTGTCCAACTGTAATAACAAAGAATACACGAAAAGACATTAGAATGTATTCACCATACAAGGTACAATAAAATTTATCTGGATTTTTCAAAGCTAGGCTTTCATTTGCTGACAAATACAAAAAAAATGAACTTGAGTTACTTTGGCATTCCAAACAGTGATGGAAAAAATTTATTGTACCAGATTAAAGTCCCTAAATTTAAACCTTTTATTTGCTATTACTGCTTCTAGTGATTCATGTCTGGAGCATAAATTGAAGTTAACAGGATAAATATACAAAACCCAATTTAATTTTCATACATGTAATAATTTCACATCAAATTATGATGGTAATCATGAATGGTAACATTCTAATCAACTAAAGTTAGTTTTTATAAATCAAATATGTTTAAGTTGTCAAACAATAACACTGAAATATTTTGTCTCACAGCTTGAGATGAGAGTATTTTGCTTATTTTCTCTAGACATATTTTTAAGTGACATCTGATTTAAATGGTAGTTATATGAACCTTAAGACAAACTTTTCAATAAGCTGAAACTGTCTATTTTCATCTGCATTTAAGTTACCATACCTTTTTATTGTTTTTCTTTTCATGATTTAATTATGGTCCTTGAAAGGTCCTAACACCTAAGATCTTAGTTTCACCAAACTTCTTTCACCTCAGATTATTCCATACCTATAAAAAATGGAATTAATATTAAACATGAGAAGGTGGGATTATAGTAAAGCCAAAGTTCCTATGAAATTATTTCAATTAAGTCAGAGATAATAGCTTTACAGTCATTTTTCCATGAAAACTATTTTTGTCACCAAGCTTGACTACAGCAATAGTTCTCATAAGTGTGAGAAAACACAGATGGTATAGTAGAATGACTTGATATAAATAAGCTACCTGGCCTCTATGTACTTATTTTGACAAGTTTCCCCTATTTCAGTTCTTTTGCAAGAGTCAAAAATAAATGGTTTGCATAAGTAAAGGTGCAGCAAAGTCTGATAATCATGACTGGGAGTTGGTCAATTGATATCCTTTCTTGCAATAATTATTGACACAGACAACAGGAAAAGCCCTGCACGTTGTCCCCTCTCTCTCTTTCCAAATGGATCTCTTATTGGCCCATCAATTTTACTCCAGTTTGTAAGATCACAGCTTTTATTGTACAACAGAGCCGTGTTTCATAATTCCACTACCAGACATGTAACACCTTCGATAAATATATACACAAACACACATTCAGGCAGAGGAAACACACAACCTCAGAACAGAATGCAAGAAAATGCAAAAAGAATGCTGCTTGTGTATAAAAGTAAGTTTCACCCTTCTACTAAGGAATTATGGAACCTTTCTTCTTCAGACTTGATGACATAAATGAGGTTGATAATAATTTCTTGAACATCCTAGTGAACAAAAAGCTTTGAAAGAAATAGATTGACAGTACTGAACTCTCTGGTTTGAGTATTTTGGTGAATTTATGTAACACTTTAAGTAAGAATATTTCAACAAGGTCTCATTAAATTAAATTAATAATTACACAAAGATGAAGATTTACTTTTCATAAATGCTTCAGGATTCATACTAGAAGTCTGGAATTCACAGCTCTTGGCATTGCAGCAAATATAAATATAATGGCAACTCCTAAAGTCACTCACTGTGTGACAGAGCATCACAGAATGTCCTGAGCTGGGAGGGACCCACAAAGATCACCAACTCCAACTTCTGGTTTTGCACCACACAACCCCAAGAGTCACCCCATGTGCCTGGGAGCATCCAAATGCTTCTTGAGCTCTGTCAGGCTTGGTGCTGTGACCACATCCCTGGGGAGCTTGTCCCAGTGCCCAGCCACCCCTGTGTGAAAAACCTTTTCCTAATAAAAAGAAAAATTTCATTCTATTCAGTTTCAGACAAATTTTAGGTTGGTTTGTTTGTTTGTTTGTTTGACTGATAATTTTTCTACAATTTAATAAAGTACAGTTTTATAAGGGTTTTTTTCAGTTTTATTTTTTATTTGGAATACTTGTTCTACTTCTAACACACTCTTTCTTCTTCTGTTTTCCTTATCTATAATAACTTTGCAGGATTTTTCATCTTCTTGTTAGATGTTTGCAATACCAAACTTTTGCTTAAAATATCTTCTTCTTTCCTGTCTCCATAACCCTAGAAATCCACTGAAAGTTATCTTACAAGTATAGCCTTGAGTATCTGACTTTCATCTTACACATCTTCTGAGTCTTATCTAACAGTCACTTTTTTTCATGTTACTTACCAGATTTCTACATTTTATGCTTTCAAAGCTTTTAACCCAAAATTTCGAAAGATACAACTTTCAATTTGACAGCCTATGGAAATCACTCAAATTTCTAATTTCTCAGAGAATTTAATGTTCTTCTAATTAAGCTGACCTAATTATGACAAAAATTAAAGAGAAAATACTTCTCTTTTTGGAGCGTCTTTAAGGCATTTCAGCATGGAGCTGGTATTTAACTAAGGTATTACTGATGAATTCAGGTATTTAAGCCCACCCTAACCATTCAGGAAGTTTTAAGAGCTTAACACCTAGGCTCAAGCTAGTTAATTCTCGCAGAATTAATCCTTTTATGAAAGCCCTTTAGCTAACATTGTTTCAGTTTAGGGTTTTAAGGAATGTGTTTTGATTTAAATTGAGTCCCTGAGTATTTAAAGTAGTTTATCTGTTGTTTCTCAGCTTCTGGGAATTCCAAACTCGAGTCTCTTTAAATAACAGTTACTATAAATCACAGAAAAGGTTTTGATATATAGGTCAAGTTACTTAGACTTGAAGTTCTATCAGTGTCAAATAGAAGGAAAATAAATTTACCCTGCCTCTTCCTACTATGAACCTGATCTTCACCCACAAAGACACAGCCTGTTAATGTTGAACAGTGCCCTCTACACTTATGGAACCTCAGAAAAACCTTTCAGCAGCACCATATGGGGACAACATGCAAATAAAGAACCTTAACAATGCTAGCAGGAACTGAGTGATTCGTAAGCGAAAAGAAAATTCTTCTGAGCATCCCTGAGCTGAGCTGGATCTATAGAGTTGATTACGTGACAACCAATAACAACATTTCATTTCTTTCCCAAAGAAATGAGATGTGATAGACACTATACAAGGAGAAGATCTGACACTGCTTATGTAGGACATTCTTAATTAGGTCCTGCACTGCTTATCTGTTTAATTTAACATGGTGAACCTCAATTAAGCTGCTTTAACTCAGACAAGCCCTTGAACCAGTTGAAGTCCTTAGAACAATATACAATTTGCTTTAAAAGTTAAATAAGTTGTAAAGGAGTGATGCAACTTCTAAAATGTGTCCATTGACATTTGGCATTGTTCCTCTGAAAGATTATGGTAAATATAGAATTATCATTTATCCACTCAGTTTAATGACTAAGCTAGTTTTACTTTTTTTTTCCCTGTTGATTTCTAATGGCCCTGCATAGCCAATTTGCTGATGTGAAAGACAGCTGGAACCTCTCATGTTTTATGAATGGTAAAGCAAAACTCTGACCTCAGTTTAAACTGTGCAGGATTACTGACAGCAACAAGAAAAGTGGGAACATAATTTAAAGAAAAATGTTCTGAATTCGAAAGAGAACGGTTAATTTGGCTTTTCATCTATTTCTGTCACAAGGTTTTGCAGTTGTCCATGAAAAAAGAGGGATGCCACAATTTATTGTTAATCATGCTTTTCCTTCCCCAAGAAAAAACCCAAAAAGAAAAGTTGAACTCTTGGAGGGGAACACAAGCTACTTTGAACAAAAAATGTATGTCTGCTTCTATAGCTAGTCATTAAACAAAATACCATTTGTTCTAGGTTAGTCCAACAAACTGCACTGCAAAACAAGCCAGAACACAGCAGGATTTTGTCTTGGTCTCTCTGCAGGGAAAACAGTTTAAAAACTTCATAATATCAAGTGCTAATTCAAACAGCTTTGAGCTGAAAGTCAATGATATGCAGCAAATATGCAAACCCAAAAATACTGAATTAGGAAACACTTCTGGATAAGAGTCACTTGTGAGCAGGAAATGCTGTCTTAGGAGCTAAAAAAGAGTACAGCTTGTATTGAAAATTATTAGCTTCTTCTGAGGACCTAATAAAATTTGAGACCACAGGACTGAAAGATATAATTCAAAATACCCACATACAAAATGATTGAAAATAATTTCTTCAGTCTTCTCTTTATTTTTTTTCTTTTTTCACCTGTGATAACTCAGATTTTCTGGTTTATGTTTTTCTTTCAAATTTTATCACTTATAGACCTCAGGTGTACCATGTGCGTTACTCACCTGTTAATACCTGGAGAAGACTATGAAGCTTACACTCATTAAATAATAATTTCTGCTGTCTCTCTCTCTGTCTTCCTCTCCTGCTCTCTTCTTAGCCTACTGAGAACCTTCGACCCAACTGTGGAGAGAGAGGACCGGGAAGCCAAGTGAAGGGGCGCGCACAGTTCTTCTAATCCCCGTTAAGAAATTTCTGTGACTACCACAGCTTGCACCAGCTCCACTCAGAGCTGCAGAGATACAGCAGTCAAGTAAGTCACTAACAAGTTTGTTTCTCTGGAAGTGTAGCACTAAGGACCAGTCACATCCAACCTGCCACGTTTATCGGGCTCACCAAGCTACAGAGCATTCCTGCAAACACACCGTTCAGCACAGCTCTGTAGGAAACAACAGCAAGGTTTTCTAACCATTCATTATCACAATTTAGGTTCAAACTAGAAAGTTTTACTAATTCTGAGCTAAGGCTAAAAAAAAACCAGACAGAGGGTGGCTGGGCACTGAAACAGGCTCCCCAGGGGAGTGATCATGACCAAGCTTGACAGACTGCAAGAAATTCTTGGAAAACATTTTCAGCACATGGTGTTATCTTTGGGGCCATCCTGTGCAGGGCCAGGAGGTGGATTCAGTGATCCTTGAGGGTCCCTTTCGACCCAGGATACTCTGTGATTCTATGGGCTGAGGGTTTGCAGTATGAACACGTAAAGCATTTTTAATTAAGAATTACAGTGGTAACAGTTTGAAGTCACAGAACTTAGACAGGTTCTTGAGCTTTAAATAAATTTTTCATGTCATTTTGAGTTAGAACAAGACTCAGAGTGTACCTAATGTCTAACAAAATCTACCCACCTACAGCAAGTTCCAAATTTATAAGACTTCTCCAATTGTGAAAAAATTCTTACTGAATATGCTGTATAGCTGCATACCATGTGCTCTGAGGAAAATTAATTATTTTAGAAGGATATTTTTCCAGAAGCAGAACTAGAAGGAAAGATGAAAGATTGCATTAGAAGAGTCCACGAAAAATAAATCTTTTTTTTTTGTATTTGTATAATCTCTTTACTTTGTAGAAGAATCATGGGAGAGGAAAAAATATCCTCAGGACTTTACCAGCATTCTTTAGTTTGTTTTAGTAATTAGTAACATCACAATGTTGACAAATTCCTTATACATAAAACTCCCATATCTTCCTAATGCAATAAGAAATTCCAGACAGAGATATATCTTTATCATGCTAATAATGTGTTCCTTGAAAAACGAGAGTGGGGAACGAGTATTGTGCTATTTTTAAAATCTATAAGAACTTAGTGGAACTCTTATGGATTGTACAGGCTTGTGACTTTTACCTGGCATTTTAACTATCAACTTTACATGACAAAAGTGTCAAATAAGATGTTTGTGCTTCATATAGTTGGACTCAGTATGTAACCTGTGTGAGTACACTAAGCCTAACAGTAAAATGACCTTCTGAGGAAAAAGACCTAAAATCACACCAAATGCCAGCCCTCTCTTCTTTCATCATAACATGCTTCCTTTCCTGAGCTGTAGATTTTATTTTTAATCGCTCTAAGAAGTAAAGCTCTGAAAAAAGTCACATTTTGAAGCCTTATCCCATATTCTGGGATTGTTAAAACACTTTCTGGGAGGTTAAAGGGGGTTTAAGAGTCCCTTTTACAGATAAGAACCAAGATACAGTACAGCCTTCACTTCAGCTGCCATAACGATGAAGTCATTGAGTTTTTTGATAGTTTTGGACCCCTTGGCAACACTTTTAAGAATACTGGAATCATTACACTACTTCAAATAGTTGTAAAAGGCTAATATAGATTGATAAAGTTTAATTTATGCACACACACGCATGCATACTTATATATATACACACAGAGAATAAGATTGTAGGTAAAACATGGGAAAAAGAGACTAATAAGTCTAGTAAGGGCTAAATATACATCTTTAAATCTATAACATCAGTGTTTACATTTCTACCTCTGGTTAGAAAAGGTTAGAGCAAGTAGGCAGCATATATTCTGTTCTATTAATTACCTGGTTTTGCCTTTTTATCTTCTGTTTGCTCACATCAATTTACTAGATCCATCTACAAAAGGTCAAGGCATTGAATCTCAGATCACAAAATCACAACAATATGAAATTCCTCCCAGCTGGAATAAAACATCTGAACTGCTTTACAGATGGTCAGTCAGTCCCCTGTTAAAAGTTCTTGTGCTGGGGAGGAGGGAAATGATCTGATGAGAGCGAGAACCTCCAAGGGACATGAACAAAGATTTCACATAACAAGAAGTCAGCACTCTCTTTGACACGTTGCCCTACTGTTGACAAATAAAAAGGTAAGCATCCATTGGACCTTGAAAAAAGGCTTTTCTCTTTGTCCAGTATCTCCAGGCCTCCAAAGGTCTTTTTAGATGGAAACTGACAGGAGAAGGACAGCTCTCTTATTCATTATTTGTAACTGCACAAACTAATTTTCCCCCTTACTCACCCTTCCAAATGGCTTTTACGTGTGAATTAGATGTTTCCCAGTATTTATTCTTCCCTTTGTCATGGGAAGAATTATGGGGTTGAAGATATTCATAATGGAATAGCATGACAATGGAACATCTAAATATTCATAGATGATAAACAGGACTTCTGTTTGATGAAATATAAGTGTAAATGTAAGACAGATGCCTGCCTCTGCAACAAAATGAGTTTAAAACTGAAGCTCATTTTACTGAAAATCTCTCTTCAAAAGGGCAAAGGAAATAATGAAACTTGGTAAATGTTCAGCACATTTTGGACTTCTGTTGTTAAAACAATTACATATATTATAAAGTAAATCAAAAATTCAAGTCTCAAATCACAAACCCTTTTAAATAAAATTACATATACAACTTCAATTTAAAGCAGAGAGTTGTTTGGCATATTTCTGGAAATCTTTAAAATTTTAACTGTGTTTGTCTTGAGCAGATACTGTGAACCACCTGTCGAACTTTTTCTCTTTTTCAGTATGTCATGCTACAACAAGGCTATTCTAGTAATCTTCTTTACTATACAACAGAGTCTTCAGATTGTGTTTAAGATCAATAAAATTCTACATCCTTATAAAAATTAAATAATCTTGCTTCTATAAAATTTGAGCATTTTTGCACTTCCATATATTTAAGTTCTTGATGGTCACAAAGGGATGATCTAGTAACCAGAATGCAAGAAATATTATTTACTTAGTTTAAGAAGAACCTGCTTAATGAAAGCCAAGAAGATATTCAGTCTGCTCTAAAGGGGAAAATTAGGAGAGCATTGAAAAGAGAATGTGTGGGTTTTTTGCTTTATCACACCAGAGCCAATTCTCAGTGTGAAGCCCAAAACAGCACTGGCTGTTGAACAGCAGACTAGATGCAACAGTTCAGACCAGCTCCAGGGAAGAGAAACAATTGCTTCTCTGACATAAGAGTTTTTATCTGAATTACTATTTAAATCTAGAAATAAAATATAAAAGAAATAACAGTAAGAACAATCACAATGTTTTACCAGTTTTATGAGGCACAATTTCCAATGCGTCTCACTTTAGTCATTTTAATAGAGAAGAATTTTTACCTTTCCTCCTCTGCCCATAAAATACTAGGTAGTTAATTTCTAGCACTTTCCTCTATCAATACTAAGTCAGAAATGCTTAAGAGGATGCACATGATCATCACTCTGTGCAGTGTCACCCTCTAGATCTACGATGGTTTGGAAGGTCCCACCAGACCTTTCCAATTGAAGATTAAGCACAGCTAGGCAGAGAAAGGCAGTAAATCCCAGTCAGTCTTCAGTTGTCTAAAAACTCTCAAATGTATGGGTAGAGGGAGCAATTTTCTCAAGAGGAATTTGAACTTCTGTTGCTGTTCATAACCTTCTTTATCATGTCACACTAACTCCTCTGTGAGGGAACAGAATGAATTTTCTGCCTTTGCCATTACAGGGCCCACTTTGTTGTCAATGGTCAAGGTCCTTAATTCAGTCAAAATACATAAAAATACTCAGTAGGATTAAAAAGAAGTTGAATTAATAAGTGAACAGGCACTGCAGATGGCATATGTATGCATCATAATATACATAATTTTAGAAGTAGTGTTCTGCTCAAAAGGGTACAGTCAAGTTTTACTGCTTTCCCAGATGACTTCAAATTTCCTGTACGCATTTTTTATGTGCAAAAGAGAAAATTATTTCATTGTAAATTCTCAAAAAACAGCCTATAAATCGAATTCTAGGGATGTAAGATTTGTCATCACAAATATCTACGTGATGTTTATTTGCAGTTATTGCTTGTTAACATCTTATAAATATTTAGCGACTTGATTTCCTTGCTTCCGTAGACATCCTGAAATGACCTGACTGTAAATCTGGAGGGAAGCTATGAAGTTTGTTTTCCCAAAATATAGATGAGTTTTCTTCTCTTCAATCTTTTAAACTTTTTGACAGCAAAGAATGCTTAAAAATGTAGTTCTTTTATTATCCACCACCTCTATCTCTTTGGAAAGTACTTTCACTCAGACTTTGTATAAATCAGAAAAAAAATTATTCTCTTCTATCAAAGTAAAAAACATTTTCCCCCTTCAGTGAAAATTTGCATTAAAATTATTTTAAAAACAACTGCATTGCCATCAGTCAGTTTTCTTTGTCTCTATTTTGAAGGTATTTGGGAGCAAGCATTATTTTATTAACATTTTTTCATGCAGTTATCACATTTCTAAACAATGATTTCTTGATCACATACCTATATATTTGTATGCATAGAATGGAGAAATAATGAGTAAAGAAAACAGACAAATTAGGATGGAGAAATAGTATTCTAGGAGCAAAAGACTATGTGTCTTCTAATGTGCCAACCTTGTTATAAATCTACACGGCAGCTGGACTGTAAATGGTGTATGGTCACACAGTTGACAAATTAGACCTGCCAACAGCCACAAAGAGAGGAAAATGGAGGGAATTTCACTGCAGAACAAAAAGACAGACTTTCTTCTTTGATCTCAATTTGCATAAAAACATAGCATGTTTAAAACAAGCACATGCAAATGAAGTATGTCAGAGAAAACAGTCCTCAGACAGGAGCCCTCAATAACAATAGCCTAGTGAATGGAACACTGCATCAACCCATGGACAAAGGGCTTCCTACCAATCTCTCTTTCTTTTCCTCCAATCCACTGAAGCAGAATAATACCTCATTGCCTGTACAGTCTTTCCATTCTAGGCCAGGAAAAACATATACTACCTGACAGAGCCTGAGATTCCCTGGTGCCAACTTTCAATTTAATTATACAGACAGAAAGGATTCTGAAAAGACTGATGTGTCAGTAGCTATAAAGATCATTAAATCCAATTCCTGTGGACAAAATCTTGAGTCATTTTCAAGAGGCTAAAATGGAATGGCTCCTGGCTGTTATAAACTAGTTTTGAATCAATACCAAGGCTTACTCTGCTTATCATATACGGAATATGCTTTCATAAAAATCTGGGTTGAAGAAATTTGGGCCCACGAGAAGAACAGGCTCCAGGGCTGTACACTGCACACTGACAAGTTGTTCACCAGGTTTGCTCTATTTGCATCCCACACTTTGATGAGCTCATTTAGTAGCAGAGGTCCCAGGTGTTCATTATTTTGATTTCTGGACCCTGTGACTAACTCACATGCATCTGCTAAAATAAATTAGTCTGATACCATTTTCTGACTTTAACATTTCCAAAATTAATGCAAACACATTATTGATTAGGTCATGGTCATGAAAGAATTTTGGATCCTGATTTTAGTCTCATTCTGATGTTTCTCCAGTACATGGCCCTTAAGACTATTGGAGTCACTCCTGATTTATACATACACATATAAGAAGATTACTGATGCTGCATTAAGAGTATATGTGAGTATTGGCCAGAAAAAATTTATTTTCATGCACTAAATTTAATTGAAAGTATCCAAGAACCCATTGGCTTTTAAGCATTGATTCAGTTATATGCATCCAGAAGCCTGAGAATATATGGGTTTTTATTTAAGTGAAAAACAGTACCTCACAGCATCACAGAATTCAGTAGACCATGTCTTTATTTCAAAGCTTTAAACTGCTTTTACTAAATACATCAGTAGGGAAAGACAGTGTAAAGAAGACCATGGGCATGTTTTCTGAAATGTGAGAAAGAAGGCACTCAGTTAAATTTTAAAGTTTTTCCATCTTGTCATGCTCTGTTGCTGCAATTTCTTTTCACCCATTTTTTTTTTTAATTACCGTGAATATATTCGAATGCATAGCTTCCCATTTTTCCACCACAATTATCCTAACCAAGATTTCAGTTCTCAACTTGAAACCTACAGACTTAAATGAAGTTGTGTCTAATTTGAATGACAATCTCTCCAGAATACCTGAGACGATACAGAGAGCTGAGTCAGTATAAAATAAGCAACAGTCACTATAACATAAGGAATAATCAGGATAATATAAAATGCACACAGATTACTTGAGGCCATAAATGGTCAGATTGCTTCAAGACCTCTCCTCTAAGAAGTGAATACAACAAAAGGAGGAATGAGCACAATCAGATCACATCCTTTTTCTCCTTGCCTTGTGAAATACATCACTTCAGTAAAAAACCATTACCATGAACCAAAACAAAGGTTAGATAATCTTGGTAGGTAGTCTTAATCTATGGTATCTTCATACTCAGTACAGGAAATTCTAATATGAGTTATTATAGTAGAATAAGACAAATATTTGAATTCTAATGTGCCCATAAAAATAAGTAAAACAAATACTGATAATGATCATGGCAATATATTTGTGATGTGTTTAAGTCACAAACCTTTGATCTATTATTCATGCAATGAATGCACAATATTTTTCTATTTTACAGTGACTATAACAGGTTATAGAGATAGCATCTGAGCTACAGGATTTGGAAGTTTGCAGCCATATTCTGTTTTCATTTCGAACTAACCCCATACATGCACAAGTTCATCAACCTCTCAGCTGAACTGTGGTTTTGATGGATAGGAAATGCAAATGTGTGCTTTGGATAGAAATCTCGGCATGTACATGCAGATCCAGTTAAAGATGCTAAATAAAAAAATCATAAGCGTCTGGAAATATTGGAAAAGGAAGTTGGTATTATGTAAACCGAGTTCAAAGTATATTCTTTGGTATGGATGAAGAGCAACTTGAAGCAAGTAAGTGGAATTTCTCCAGAACTAAAAATGTGTGGGAGTACAATTAGTCTTTCTTTGTTCTCTGTAGTCATTTGCCAAAAGAAAACCTATTAATATAGCTTTCATTTTAAATGCAGCCAGTAAAGATTATAAAGTGTGCCAGTCTTTTCCCCCCTTTAAAGCAGCATCACACATTAATGGAAATTAAGCGCAGAAAGAATTTTGCATATCTGGTCAAATCTCACTTCAATAATTTATTTATCTCCAAAATTTAATAACTTTTAGGAAGTTTCTTGAGTAGGTAAATATGCTCAGTATTAAAAAATACAGGCCTTATTTACTGTTTGAATTTGGCACATGCTTGTATGTGTTGACTCTTTCTATACCTTTCTCCCTTACATTTTTTCTATATTACTTTTCTCCATAAATGGCTATTGGTGAAATAAGGTCTTCATTTATTTCTTTAAAAAGAAAAAGAAAAAGATGGATGCGAAGTGCTCTTTCTTAGTGGAATTTTCAGCAGGTTTGTTGACCTCTTAAGTGGGTTTGTTTCTACTTCAGATTTTCTATAAATTTTAGTTAATACATATTGTGTCCCTTTTATCTTTCAATTAAATAAAAATGTGCTGTGGGAAATAGGAAGTGAAAAAGTAATTTTCAACGGTCCAGAAAATAATCCACATTAGCATAGGTATATTCACAACATTTTCTCTCCTGGTTGTGTATTTAGTGATTCTTCTGCTTCACTGTAAAGGTGTCAATATGCCAGAACAATTTCACACCCAGTTCCAGGAGCCAAACCCTTGAATTTCATGTGCATCACTCTATTCTTGCATGAACTGCCTCCAGATGCTTCTGGTCCTCACCTCTCCCCACCAGAAGCTCTTAGAGTCCTCTCTGGGTGTCTTTCAGGCTGGTGGAAATAAGGGTGATACACCTTGACTTCACTATGGAAAGGAAGACCTTAATATGCAGAATTTGAATATTACCATCTGCCAATTGCCCTTCATGTTCTCTCAACTGATAAGTCTTTCTGAAACTAAAATATGATACCTGGCTATTGTAAAATGACAGATAAAGTCTATTTTGTCACATGGACTCTTGTGCTGATCCCTCAGAGGCCTTCTCTCATCCAGGTTTCAAGAATTTGTAACTTGCCTAATACAATTGTAAAATAAAAGTTCATTTCCTGCTTTATCTTATTGAAAATTATCTTTTAGGTCTAGAGAATTTGCATTTCATTAAGTTGGAATCTTAGAATAAAAGTTTCAAGAAACTGTCTTTCCTAAACCAAGATATATGGGAAGAGTAAGAAAATTGGAAGTCTAAAAATAAAAGGTAAAACTGAGGATATTTCCATTGCTATAAAGTTTGGGAATGATTCTATTATAAAGAGGAAGAGAACAGTGCAATCTCTTGAAAAAACATCATTAAAAAGAGGTGAGGCTTCTGTCTCTGACACATGGAAGAACTTTTGATATTAATTTTGTTACTTAGGTATTATTGGTCCACTTTCTTAAACAAAATTCTGAATTTATGTAATGAGCACCACAGAATGAGTATTCATTATGTATTATATTCTCTTTCTTCTCGTTGAAGCAATTCCATATAGTACCAAATGAAGACCTCTGGGCTATCTTACACAACCTGACTAGGATATTACAGTTTCTCATGTAAGACAAAACATGTAAATGTCTTTTGCTTTTTGTCCACTAAATCTGCTTGAGTATAGATATATTTGAATTTCAACATTCTTCCCTTTTCCAAACATGGTTAAGAGAAAGCATGTCTCTTTTTATGCCTTTTATGTTTCAGGTAAAACTATTTATTTCTTCCATGATATTTTTTTCCCCTCCACAGGTAGAGTTTGGTGGGAGGGCTCACAAGCCTGAGCTGAGGCCAGTCTGAAGAAATCTTTAACTATCCTTTTCTTGAGATGAATTGGAATAACTAAATGGAAGTAAGAACAGCACTGTTTTATTTCTTTTCTCCTGGAAAGTGTTTTCTGTTATCTGTGTCTATAACAGAAAGTATTTTCACACAGATCCATTTGATAAACCAAACTAAAATGAAAGCTATTTAACAACTATATTTATATAAACCAGTTTGCACTGATAGGCTGTATCATTATTGCTGTGAAAACAGTACATTCACATTTTCTCTCTTGTAAATGACATCTCAGGTTTGAAGTTCACCATGTTATTTTAAAATATACTAAGCTTTTGCTTTTATTTCATATGAGTTTCTTATCTGCTGCACTAACCTTATATAACATTGCTGTTTAATGAACAGAAAAACTCATGCTCAAAAACACTCAGAAAACCAGCTTGCTAAACAAATGTGATTCAATCACAGTATCAGTAGCTATTTATGCTATGTTAAAAAGAAACTGTTCTGGAAGAATCTCCATTTTAACTTGTTTTGCAAGTACTGCACATTCTCCAATGAACATCTCAAATGAATTTTAATACAGATAAATGCAAATTTTAACCAACTCATAAGTTACCAAGAGTAAGGTTTCAATTTTTATGTTTTCAAATAATTTTTTCTTACATTACTAATTTATTGCTCTTTTTCATAAATAAAAAATATAATATTTTAGAGACATAAGTCCTTCTAAAATTTCAATTTTTTTAAAATATGAGTGCCCACTTTGTTGTAGTAAAAATATACCAGCATCTCAAGGTCTAATTTTGCTGTTTAATAAATGTATTGCCACATACTCCCACGTCAAGAGAATTAATCTAATTTACTCTGCCATTCAAGTTTCTCGTGAGATCTGATACATTTTATGCAGATGGTTCTGGTTATGACAAACTCTTGCATCTAAAAAAGTAATTTTCTGCCTACAAATTGTCTGCTAATAACAAAAGTATTCATTTGAATAAGTTCAGTGAATGAGGAATGATTTTTTCTTTTGCAGCATGAACGGTATATCTGCATTAATAGGAAGCTCCTTAATGACTTTTGACATCCATATTGACTGTGTTCTTTTGATCCACCCCCTCCAAGAAGCTGAGGGAGTGGGTCATGAACTCCCCTGCACTGTTAGAACTTGCTATGTATTTTATAAACTATTTTCAGCAATACTTGTTTCTCTTACTAGTCTTTCATGTGCTTTTTTTTTTTTTTTTTCAGTTAAGCCTTGCTGGAGATACTTGCCTTAATCTTTTCCTGTCTCCACAAAGCCATCTCAGAGCTGAAGAAAAAATATAGCTCATTCTGAGAAACACCTAGTTCTGGGGTTTTGCTTGCATTCTGCTTTCTGTGTTTCTTTCCATTAAAGCTATTCATCCTTTTTCTTTCTCTATAGGGGACATTTTGTTACCATCTCCCCTTAAAAGTCCTTTATCAGATAGAAGGGGTCAAGTTACAAGGACAAATGGACCAACACACAACTCTAATTTGAGACCAGAGGTTTGCTGACCCTCGTTATTTTTCAGATATAAATGTTTTGCTTTCTTTCACTCTTTCATTCTCTTCTGTGTGCCCCTTAGTGTCGAAAGGAGGATGTTCTCTTATCTGTCTCATTAATCATCTCTGACAGCTAGAAGCCTTATCCACAGCAATCTTTCTGCAGCATGCTGCAAGCTGAGCTCACCTCACCGTAGAGGAGGACAGGGCCTTTGACACTGTGATCTACAGGCACAGCCTAGGTGCACTATTCAGCCTTTTCAGTGTTGTATTTTCATGTGGATTCTTCATCATACAGGGGCTTGTCAACCCGCATTACTGAAGTGTGACAAGATGAAAGAACATCAGCCTTGAGCATGATGGACAGGAACTTTCATGCTCTTGTGTGATGACACTGACTGATAAAACTGATATGATGAAAATTATCAAGCTTTGTCAAAGCAATATAAAGACAATTTGTGCTGCACCTTTTAGTGCAATTGCGTATTTTTTCATCTGACAACTAGGCAAATAAGATGCAGTAAGAATGCCGTGCAGGGTGGATTTACCAGCTCAGGTTGCTCATAGCTAAAGTCAGCAGCTGTTTAAACCAATCCCTTGCACAGGCACTGGAGAAAAGCAGCAGTGCTTACCCAGTCTACTAATCAGAATTCCTGGTGAGACTGCCAGGAATGGAGCTACAATGGAAATAACTTTTAGACACAGCATTGTGATTTTTCATGTCATGTGGAAAACTGCAAATTCATTATTGTTAGTCCCAAGAGGCAGAGGTAATTTAAGGGTCACCTGGCTTTGGTAATCATGAATCAATACTTCTCCTGGACATTATGAATGCAAATAATTTTCATATTTGTGCAAATAATTTCTAATGGAAAATACCAATTGCTGCATCCAACATTCTATTACAATGTGCTGAAAACAATGTGGTTTTATACACGCCTCAATGTAATAGGACTGTATTGACAATATTCTTAAAAATATAAACCAGCAAAGTTTAGAGGGTTTTTTTTTTCCCATAAGTATAGATTCCATGAAGTATCTTTAGATTAATAACTTAGTAATTTTTTTAAATGTAACTCATAAGAATCCTTCAGGATACACAAGGCAGTTGAAAATTAACAACAAATGGCTATGTGTTGCAGCATTTACAATGACTGAAATTTTTGATGTATCTTGAAAAAGACATCATTTTCTTTTGCATACAAAAAAACCAAAATCTTACATTAAACTTTTCCTTCCAGTTTCCTTCAGGACCTTGACATAATCCATGAAGAGTTTCAAAAATTACTGTTTTTAGGAAAAGATAAAGGCAGAAAAAAAGAGCACTGGTTACCAGACATTTAATGACATTATAGCACAAGTTATAATCTTTGTGTAAACATTAATCCAAAACTGACCTGAATATCTTCTACTCTCAGGTCTTGAAACCTCAAATTAATATGACAAGTAGCCCTGAAAGCAAGCAGGCAACCAACCAGACACAACAACAAAAACATGAGACTGTATTGGCAAAGGGAAAGAAGAGAAGGGACAGTAACTCACTGAGATATTAGGACTGTTTATTTCTAAAATATATCATGTCAGAGCAGCGAGACAACCACATTTATCCCTTTGAAAGAAGAAAATAAATAGGGCATAACAAAAAAATCAGACTCATTATGGACCTATCAAAATGTCATTAAGAGTTGCAATGCAGATAAAAAATATGGCCTAAAAGTGCTGCAGAAGAACCCCTCATGGACCATATTAAATGCAAAAATAATGGTAAACAGTGATAGAGAATCTGAAAATCTGCTTTTCCACCAAGGATATGACAAAAGAAATATATACTCCCTAAACCCCATAACTCATCATTCAAAGAATTTCTGAAGTCTGTGTTTTTCCAAAGTAGAGGATGTGTTGTCAGTTCCTTAAATATATTTCAGAACTAGGCATCATTTAGGAAATATGCAGTCATTTTGAAATGTAGTGACCTATGGCATATTGCATCATGAACATTTTGACCTTTGGTCTATTAAATAATGCTTCCTTTGTGTAATGCTTTTGGACAGTGTCTCCAAAAACTATGTATACAAGGTCATAAGTTTAACACTAGAAAACAGAGACTTTTGAAATTTAGACTTAATATTATGGAACTTATCAAATAATTAAGAAAAGAATGGGGGCAAGTACCATGTAACAATAAAAAATGGCAAAGGTTTTATTGCCTGTAATATCTATATATTTTAAGACATTACAAGCTGTTTACCTAATTTGTATTGAGCATAATAAGTGACAACAATATAGGATTCAGGCTTCAGTTTTGAACTCTTGCAATATGTGCCTGAGCTACAGGGTCCAAGAGTCTTTAGTTTTAGTAGGTCAAAGCTTAGTGTCCCATTAATACTTTGAGAAAGCACCTGTTATCTGAACAATCCTTATAGAGGATAAATTCCTGCATGATATCAGCAGCCGTTCCAAAATGCCACGGTCTCCCACAAAATGCCCCAGAATCTGACAGAACTTTTATATAATACATCATCAAATCCAAATGACTGAGATATTGCCCAGGAAAATTGTTTTGATGGGACATCTCTCTGGTAATGCCTGAGCACAGCCTCGTGAGCATCATGACTCCCACACAGCCACACTCCCAGTGACTGTGGCTCAGGAGTTCTTATAAGGAAAAAAAAGTTCTTACACAATTACTCTCAGCCTGGCCCGAGGCTTTATCCATTTCAGTTTCCTTAGTTTCTTGTGTGAAGTTGTTCTATGGGAAAATCAATAGGAAGTTCAAAGATATGATGCAGTAGGATCAACAAATTTGGCCTTCTTTACCTGAAAAAACTGTGTGCTGTATTTTCTCCATGTACCTGTGCAAAGGGAACTGCAATCTGGTCTAACACTTGCAGGGGACTCATAAATGACTCAATAGAAATACATTTTTGTGTGCTGTTTTTTCCTGCAGTAAACTGATTTTGTTCTTTTAAAGAGGTCAATGTAAAGTGTTTACATTGCTGTATCTTAATATTTCCCATGTGCTTCTACTAACAGGATGAAGGAAGTGACAAAGTATCAGTTGTGTTGCAGACTGAAGGTGCTATTTCAGTATAAATTTTTTTCTTAACAGGAGAGTTTTGTTTCCCAGGAAATGGAGGCAGGAGTAAAATTCAATGACGTTAGGTTTAATGTATGAGTCATCTAAGCAAATTAACTATTTCTCCTGTATATAAAACATTACTCACTTCAAGCCATAAATATATAATTAAAAGTATAACAGTCTACAAATAGAAATGCAAGCACATACTTAAAGTTTTCTCTGATATCTACAATATCTTACCTTCAGCACTTCAACAAGTCAGTTCAGTAATTTAAAATTCTGATATTTTGTCTGAGTATTATAATTACTGTAAGGAAATCTATTCAGGGTGTCACATGGCCAGTAGCTAACCATTAGTGTGAACAACTCTAGTCATTTGTCAGAAAGCAAAGAAACCCCAGAGTGCACCTGTGTTTCAGTACAAAAATGTAATCTGTAGCAATAGAGGTAAGCCTCTATTATATTCAATGAGCTTTCAAACCACAAAAAGGGTCTAGAAAACTTGAGCCTTTGCCTTTTCAAGAACCATGCAACGACACTACATCAGTGCCTATCTGTCAGCTATGGGTTTTTAAAATTATATTTTATATTCCCCAGGGATAGAGTGCCCTGCAGCCATGGGGCATGACATTCTCCAGGCAGAGAGCCAAACCCAGGAGCAGGTAACAGAGGTGTGGGCAGAGTGGCACTGTGCATGGAGGCAATTATGTTTCTTCATCCCAAAGTCCCTGCGCTGCTCCCTGTTTTCAAGCAGTGAATGTGAAGGGTGGAACAGGAGTCAGCATCTTTCTCTGCCATCCCGTCTCTCCCTTGGCTAGCAGAGGTGCCAGACACACTGACAGGGCACACTGCACCATACCAAAGGATAAATTATTCTCTTTGTGTACCCTGAGAGCACAGGGTGATGTTCTATTCTTCCAAAAAGCAGTAACTCCCAGTGGCTCCACAAGGCAAGCAGGGATCTGCATGACCATGACTGGATCCATCCTGAAACAGTCTGGCACCCCAACAATTTACAGACTTCCAGAAAGTGACATTAGCACTTCACTTCAGAGGAAGTCACAGATTTGTCTAATTCATAAAGAAAAAATGAGGTGAGAAATTCCCACAAAAGAGGGTTTCACTCCCAAAAGCACTGGTAACCCGTGCTGTCCCTAAGCCAATCCACACCAGGCAAAAAAACTGTCTGAGCCTTGTTAAAGAAACTTTTTTTGAACAGCTTGATTGCTATTATGAACCTTGCAGTGGGAGTTTGGCTTTTAGCATATGTGAAAGTATGGTGTGCTGTGCTTTATGTATATAAACAATTTCCCCATAGTAACATAGTAAACATTGCACAGACTATATGTGGCCATGAAGCCCAAGCACCTCCTTTCAGTGCCTAGCACTTCTGAATGACTCTCCTTGTTGATAGAGTTTTCAAACAAACAAAAAAAACCCCAAAATTTCAATAAATCTTTCCAAAGAAATCTTTCAATGTTACTAAAGTTATTCTGGATATAGAAAAGGGGGATATATTTGGGGTAAAAAACCGGGAAGACAAGAAAATATAAGGCAGATCTCTAATGCTGGTGTGACTTAAGCCACAGACAAACTGCTGAGAAGAGGAATAAACAGACCATGCTGCAGGATCCAGCACATTTAGAGGGTGTGTAAGTGGTACACAAGGGCTTTTGTGCTGCAAAAGGGACAAACCCCTGGGCATGGTATGCTGTTGGCTCTGCAACACAAAAGCTTGAGCAGAGAGTATTGTACGGGGTTCTGAAGGAAGTTGCACTTCTTTTCTAAAAAAATTTAGAACTTCATATTTTTCGAGAGATGTAGGACGCCCTGATATAGGGAGTGCTCATTAAAAAAAAACAAACAAAACAACCAAATGAAAAAACAAAACCGAACCCCAAATGAGATTCTTTTATGCACTTTTTGTGCCACCCTATGTATTTCAGAAGTAGTGGAACACTGGCTTAAGGGTCAAGAGTCCTGTTCTGCTTTATTGGAGTGCCCTCATAAAAGGGCAAGGAGAGTGATCTCCACTGGCACTCTCAAAGTGTGCAGGAGCATCAGAGTTCCAGGCTCTGAGGACAAGAATGCACCTCCAAGACTGCACATGATTTTGAAGTGAGGTAGGAAGATCTTTTTTTTAATAATCTAATAGGCATCTATTGAACTTGTGAATATATATTTAATCTATTCTGCTTACAAGATGTTTTGAAACAAAACCCAAAACCAGATAATTTCTATGAATTTCATAATTGGAAAGAAAAAAAAATTCTCAGAGTAAGAAGTTGCTCTAAGATAATGGAAACCTTTATACTCTTAACACAGAGGTCTTCTGGGCCTTGCCAGCTGCCTACAAAGCCCTCTTCAAAAAAGCTGCTTACAAAGGATTGAGATTTAAACATTCTGAAAACAAGATACCATTACTCTTTGACTTGTAAAATCAATCATTCACTGTTAAAGATTGTGGCCTCTCTATCACCTTTCCCTTTTCCATGACTTTTATTTACCACACAAGCTTCCTTTCTTTTTCTTTTTTCGTTTTTCTTCTTTCATAGGCTCAAATGGCTGTAAAGGATTTAAAGGTGTCACCTAATCCACCCTGTTGGGGCAGTGTCAATGAGCCCATCCCTGTGGGCAACATTTTCTTCTCTTAACTGCTTGTTTTGCAAACTGCTTCATCCTCCTCTAGATTGACTAGGAAATTTTACAGCTTTCCAAAACATAATAAAATTTTTCAATCACTTGTCTGCATATTACAAAAAAACAACAACAACAACAAAAAAACTCCAAAAACAAAACAAAAAAAACCACTAAAAATTAGGTTATCAAAAATTCATCATCCAAAGATTCATGTGGCTCGTATTTTATCCGACCGATCAAAACAAAACAAAAAAAACCTCTGAAATAGGTATCAATGAACTTAATGCATTTTCCAAACATCTTTCCTGTAACACAGATATTCATTAATGTGGACCTACCTGGTTTCTAAGCAAATATTCTACAGACCTTGCATAAAAAGACTTTGAATGTGTTATGCCGCCCCAGTATCTTCAAGCAGTAAATATCCAATGATTTATGGACTGAGAGAGTCTGAAGGGCTTCCACAGAAAAAAAAAAAAGGAATAAATAATGACAGAAAGTGTTGACAGTGATGTATCAGTCAAGGCTTTTTGGCTTTTTTTTTTTCTCAGTAGACAAGGGACAACCTTTTTTTTTTTTTTTTTGTAAAGAGGAATTTCATCATGTCTCTGGTCAGCCTGGTGATATCACCCTAACCTTGATGAGAATTCCATAACAAGCCTGAAGAATAAGTATCAGACAGTAAATCAAGGCTCTTTTGTGAGTACACTGTAAGGTAATAAAGTATAATCACAGCAGAATTTCCCAGTTTCCTTTCATATTTCTAGTTCTTTGAAACAGAGTAATTTGTTAGTTTTTTGGGGTTTTTTTGTTTTGTTTTGTTTTTTTGGTGTTTTTTTTTAAATCTACCTTTATAATATCTGGATGTTTCCAGCAACTGAAAATCAGAATAAAATTAATATTTTTCTATATTTTGTGAGAGTTCCAACATTGCACAATTTTATAGAAGTACAGGAAAATTCAAAAAACTCACTTTAAACTTTACTCAGACATTTTTCTTCTCTTAAAAAACTCACTTCTGTGAACTCATGTCCACATGCTTAAAATCTTGATGTATGCATAAGCATTATGGTGGATTAAGGCTGTGATTAATTGAAGCTGCAGGTTTAGCTAATCATCTCAAAATTTAATTTTCTTCAAAATCCCTCAAACTTTTAATATTAATATTGGAAAGAAAAGTAGAAGCAGCATCTTTCTGTTCATTTCCCAGTCAGGGAGAATGAGGGCCTTTTATCAGCAATTTTCAAGCAGGGAAAATTGATGAAATGGAGTTTGGAGCAATTAGAAGAGTAAGTCAGTCAGATTTTTGTAGACAAGTCCACAGGGATTATGTTAGCCAAAGATACAAAGAGGCAGATAAATTGGGTTGTCTCTGTCCCTTCGGGTCCTTGGGGCAGCGCCTGATTTTTCATTCATGGAGTTAACAACACTCCCTCTAATGTGCCTGAGTGCCAACAGTGCTCAGCCTTGGCCTCAATGGTCAGGTGGACAAGGTTCTTGAAGCAGAATTTGGAACAGTTCAGCTCCTCAGAATAAAAGAAAAAAATAACATCTCTAGAAATTACATTCATTTGGCTTATACAAGAGTTTGAAAGCAATGAAGAGCTTCCTTTTTTTGAAAAAGGCCAAAATGTTGTGTGAAACATTAAATCCAACCTTGCATTTTGAAAGCTTTGAAAAGTTTTAATTGTATAGAATTAAAAGGTACTAATTTGTTTTAGTTTTGAAGACTATTTACACAAATCAAAAATTGTGTGAACTTTCCAGCTAACATGAAAAATAAATGAAAACAGATTTAGTGACAATCTAGCACAGTAACACTAGGATTAGTAGGATGAACTAGAACTGACTATTTTTTCCAACCTAATAAGGTAGCTGTAAGATCAAAGTAGTTCTAGAGAGAAATATTTTTGACCTAAAATTTTAATTAGCTTTGATCAGTTCAGAAGAAAACCTTTCTATTTTTGATATGCAGAAAATGACAACAGAGAATGTACTGGCACTAAAGAAAAAAAACAGCCCATTCAGTTTCTGCTGCATTCTTTGCTTTCTGAACCCTACATGACTATAATTTAGGTGTCAAGTAAAATTATGTTAGACAGGTTTTCCTTGTCCTTGTTTGTTCAGATCACAACATTGGCATGTCTTTTACAGTTCAGCTGGAAAGAAACAAGAGATTTGAAGTAAGGACTAAGGTTTGAAATGACAGTAACAGAAGGAGAAGTCTAAGCAGTATTTTTGTGCACTACAGTTATCTGTAAGTACCTCGCATATGGACAAAGGGCTAGTTCAGAATGACAAATAATTACATCCTGAGTCCTTGGATGAGAGGAAAAACATGACCTAAATACTTATTTTGACCCCATAGCAAAGCCAAGGTTTTTTATTGTCCCCCCTTGTCCCCATCCCAGAGCTGTGCAGCAGAAAGCACACGGTGCTTGGCAGTGGCTCAATACAACATACTGTTTCTCATCCCACCTCCAAGCTGGGTTTGAAGGAAGGTTTTCTGTTTTAGACATTCACAGAGTAACTGTGAGGAAAGATTCATCTTAAGTCTGCAAAACCAGACGAAGTCTGACTTATGCCCTACAGCTTGTTTTACCCATTTCAATATCAATAGTACAGGTTTTAATACCACAACATGTTGCATTCTATAACAATGATCACTCATTTTTCTAAATCCCTGATAAGATACAGTGACCACGAATTTCACATTTTGTGATGAAAATGCTTTAAAAAGAATTTCTTTTTTCAATTGCTGTGATCACAGAATCACAGAATCATTATGGTTGGAAGGGAGCTCTGGAGATCCCCCAGTCCAACCCCCCTGCCAAGGCAGGGTCACCTGGAGCAGGTGACACTGGAACATCCAGGTGGGTTTGGAATCTCTCCATGGAGAGGGAGACTCCATGACCTCCCTGGGCAGCTGTTCCAGTCCTCTGCCACCCTCAATCCAAAGTTCTTCCTCATGTTGAGGTGGAATTTCTTTTGGTTTAGTTCATGGCCATTATTCCTTGAATTCCTGCTGTTGTTATGGGAAATTTGTTTTTTATCTTTCTATTTTGCCTTTCTTCTTTCTAATGAAAAATAATACCTTCCCAAAATTTATGTAATGTCTTCTTTTCTTCCTAATAACTTTATTCTGATTCTCTGATTCTTCTACACATTTTTAAAGATCTATAATAACTACAAAACATTTGAAGTGTGGATTTTGAAGACTATTGATTTATTGTTTATTACCTCCACATCCCCAGATGATCATTATGTCACTCATGTAGTGCACCTTGGGGATACTAATATTACCTAATTAATTTAGCCTCATGAAGCTTCTTTCCCTAACATTTAGATAGACCTTATATGACAGGGGAATTTCCTGTGTTTGGTTCATAGATAATACATTTTCAAAAATTATTATTAATATGGAACAGAAACATTTTAATGATATGTTTACTAGGAGGAAACTGAAATGATATTACAGGAAGGAAAGAGCAGATTTGCACTGAAACATCATATCTGAAAGACACCATAGGGATTTGGAGCTACACAGAAGCTGATGTTGATGATATAGAGATAAATATTGGAGACGGAAATAAAAGTTTTAACTGAAATATTTTAAATCTGTTTTTTTTTTTGTTTGATTGTTGCTATTTTTTAAACTTGAAAAGAGAAATCTTTAAATTCTAATACAAAATTGTGTAGTGTCTTTGTTCCTCTACACTGTTCATCTGTCAAAAGTGATGTTTTTCCTCAGCATTGCCAATGATTTCATAATTCCAAGTCCCTGCACTGGAGGATCTGTGCATTAAAGATTTGTTGTGAAGGGTGTGGATACAACTGTGACTCAGACATGACCTGAGGAGGAGGTACAGAGGAAGCTGCTGCTCCAAGGGAAGTTCTGAGTTGTTACCCCTCTTAGACAAGTCTGTAGGCCATAACTCCTCCAATTTTTTCAGATTTAAATTATGATGTGCAACTTTGGATTTATCTGTTTGAAACACGTATGGAATGAGTTAAAGCCAACAACTCTAGAGGAGACCTGTGAGGGCACATGCCTGGGGTACACAGCTCAGCTTGGAACCTTCCTTTGAATGCACCAGAAATAGTGAACCAAAGTAGAGAACTTTGCTTCTAGTTTTTTCAATCAGCCTCTTTCAGTGGCTGAATACACAGCTTTTGCACATATTTTCGCTTTCTGTAATTTATTTTCCTTATCTGTAACGCAGAGGTAGCAGCAGATGTACCACAGTCTGAATGCAAAACAAATTCTTCTGAAGAAATTATTGAGATCCTAAAGTAGAAGGCATATTGTAAATGCTAAACATTATTATAATTATACCTATCTTTTTGTCACTATGAAATTACCGTAATAGAGCAGAATTTTCTTAATTGCAATATACCCCTGTGGAATCAGGAATGTGCCATTTGACCAATTGTCCTAATTATTTGAGATCCTGAGAAATACATCACACTGGGAGATTTTTTTTACATTACTATAGAAACAGGCTTAGGTGATGGAACAAATCTCTCCCTATGTATATGTTCTATAACACTACAAAAAAAATCACACCAAAAAATGAAGTTAGAAACAGTAATCCATTATGAAACCCTAAATGTTTTATTCAGTGATCTTCTTGACAGGGTGGGAAAAAGCTGAAGTAAAATAAGAGGCCAACAAAGTAGGGTATCTGTGTAGAAAGTTGTTCCTGTTAACCTCAGTGAATTAAATTTTGCCAGGCCAACTGTTCTGCCATTTAATCAGACCAACCACCTCCTTCATCCACCACTTTTAATTAAAATACCCACTGCACTTTTGCTTCATTTTGCCTCTTCACTTATTTCTTCTGAGTGTTTTGCCTGGACTAGGAGTTTTCTCATTTATATGTCTTTAAAGCACTGGCCATTGCAAAGCCATTATATTCTGGATAAGCGGTTGCAACACGAATAAAAACAATGCTGGAGTACCTTAATCTCTCATAAATAGTTCCCTTTATCAGAGTATTGCATCACCTTAATTATTTTATACCAAAGGACACAGACATTACTCTAAGTAAAAGTAATACCATTTTGTATTATTACCATCTTGCTTCTACTGTACTGGTAGAATTCCCCATGGATCTCTCATCTCTCCCTCTCTCCCTCTCTCCCTCCCCACTTCCTCCCTTCATTACTACTACTACTACTAATAACAGTATCATCATTACTATTACTACTACTACTATTACGGACAGCAATTTTAAAGCAAGGAAACATATTTGTGTGTCATACCCTAAATAAGACAATTTCCTTAATTCTACTTGGCCTGACCTGACCCCTTCATAGCAAGTTGGATAAGTGATCCTCTACTAGGTGCAGACAGCAGTATAATCAAGAAGTGAAGGCCTGCACATGACTGTCGTAAATAATTCAAAAATTATAATTAGACAGAAATTACATTTCACTAAGAATGAATAAGTATCCATGTTACCATAAAAAAGCAAGTTAAAACCCATTAGGTCCCACACAAGTTACAGACATTGTCACAAACTCCTTCCCATCCCACTTTACACATGAAAGGACAACTATCAAATAAAGTAGGGAAGGATTCATCTAGGAATGAGGCTTCAGACTGTTGCTCATTGATGGGGCTTCACCTTTCAAACACAGCACATGGTGTTATTAATTCTTACTTCTCCTCTAACAGTCATGATGCAGTCTTGGTCACAAATTTGCATAATGTGTTATGGTATCCGCTCTCACAGATTAAAAAAGGAATACCATTATGAAAACTATAAAACAAAACAAAACAGTGGCAATCACATATGTCCATGAGCTCCACAATTTAATTCTTTAGGCTCCCAGTCTACAGGGGACCAGCCCAGAGGCCTGAGGTCAATATAAAGTGCAACAAAATATTCAAGAGTCACACTTGTCCCTGTGATGAGAAGAAAAATACCCTGGCAGCTTCCTAAGCCAGCAGTTTCCTGAAAGGAGAATACCTTTCCCCAGACAGTTTTATTTTTGCTGTGTCAGGGGAAGTTCAAAATGAACATTAGGAAAAGGTTTTTCACTGGAACAGACTCCCCAGAGAAGTGGTCATGGCACCAAGCCTGTTACAGTTCAAGGAATGTCCAGACAATACACTTTGTCATAAAGCTTAAAGTAGTCCTGCAATGACTACTTGATGATCCTCATGATATCTAACTTGAGATATTCTAAGAAAATCTTTATATTCTATAAAATAATGTGATTTTAGTCACACCTTAGTGTGAAATTATGCCCCTTTTCCTGGCTTTAAAAATACATTACTTTTGAGGTATAAAATGAGCTGTTTATATGTTGGCAGTTTGTTTGAGAGCAAGAATGTCTAATGCCTAAGAAGAAAACTTTCTGTTTCCTTCCATCAGATATTTGCTGTTGCTTACCAGCCACATAAAGCAGGCAAGCCCCAGTACCAGCATATCTCTGGCAATTAAAATATGGACTTTAATGCTAGTTAGTTTTAGAAAAAAAGGGCAAATAATTTCTGAAGTGTATGGAAAGTTTATCATTATCCCTTTAACCTAAAAATACACAAAAACTATGAACATAAGCAAGCATAAAAAATCACCTGTTGTCTGCAGAGTACAAGAACAAGAATCCCTGGAGCTCCAGACAAGCCACTTGTACATTATCTAGCTGAAGACCTGTTCTTCCTCTGCATAGCATTTATTACATTATTTTCCTTCTTGTAATTTTGAATTTTAACTCAATTCCTCTCTGTTTGCCTAAAGCTTATATTAAGGATTAAGCAGATCTTCCAAAATGTTGCACAAAATGATTGCTTTTCATTAGGAAGTATCTGGTGAATTGGCTAGTTATATTTCTTCAATTCCAAACATTAGCTAAAATATGCAACTAGTTGGTTAATTCTAATCTACTATTTCATACAGTTAATGAATTATTCATAGGTTCATGCAGCTGCTGAAGTACTGCAAAAGCTTAAATTTAGCACTCAGATGGCACACGTGGCAACTTGGCAATTATTGTTTTTTGGAATATGGTTTTAATTTAAATTCACATGTGATTGATGTGATATGACATGCTGAGAGTACAACAGATAGTTTAATCAACAAATGGTCCTTATGAATAATGTTGATGGCAAAACTTCTATTCAATTTCATGTCACTTTCCTCATACTTCAAATGAATTTCAGTTCTTGTTCAGCTCTTGATATTCAATGTGTTTTCTTTCATTAGAAATACTGAAGGAGGATGGACAGAAATTCAAATAGGAAATAGATTATGATAATATTTAATATCTTCTATGAGTTTAATTTCCATTTTTTCTTATTTATCTTCATTGTCTTGGACTTGGTCCAACATTTTCTACCAATAGTAGTAAAGTTTTAGATCAGAACAATAAACTATCAATATATTAAAAAATATGGAACAGTGTTGCCCTAATTAGCAGGAATATTTTTTATTTATAAGAAGAAATTCTTATGACAGTTAATAAAGTTTCTTAATTCATAATGATTGAAATATTATGGATAGGTAGAGCAATTATTTTCACGACACTTGAGAGGGCTTTCCTGTAAAGATACTATGGCAGCAAGAAACAATTTTTTAATAGGCTAGATACTTCCACAGAAACATGGAAGTGTCAAATATCTTTCAAAATAAATTTTATAAACTTTTGTTTGGTAAGAACTAAAATTCAAGTAGCTATTTTTTGGAAAAGTAAAGGAGAAAATAAAGGCAGGATTATGAGTATTAGCTTGGTCTAGAAAAGGTAGATGCATGATCTTCATATATGCAGGTTGCTGGACATGCAAAATGTTGCCTCCAGCATAAATGTTATGCTGCCATTCATAACTCAGTTAATAACTGTCAATCCTCAAAAGCATGGCTCCAAAAATGAAGATGAATACAGGAAGAAAAATCCCAGGAAGTGATTCCCAAGCATTATTACCATGGTTTTGCTCACTGCTCCTGTGTAAAGACATTGGGTAAAAGACAGAGCCAGGCTTACTCTGCCCTTTGGATTGCCCCTTGAACACGTGCCCATTCCTCCTGAACCACCTTTCCCCAGGTGGGCAGGGAGCTCCCCACAAGCACACACCTCTACATCCCTCCAGACACTGCTGCAGGTAGCAGCTTGTACTCCTGCTTGCTGAAAGTGCTGGATGCACTTCCAGAATCTTTACTTCTGTTATCCCCACTCTCACCCCACTCCCATTGTGCACTAAGGCATGTGACCTACATCTTTCTCTAAGAATGAGAACTAGGATCCAAATATTTGTTTGTTTTGCTGCTTAATGTTCCAAGTCTCCTATTAAAAGCCATCTTACGATGTTTCCAGCATTACTTGACAATAACACAGATCACCTTCTGAGTTATGGCATATAAAAGGAACTAATGGGATTTAAGGACATTACAGTGAAGATAAAATCATTGCTGAGGGTAGATAAAGGCTGACAATCTTTTAGGTATTATTTCTTTTAGTAAATGCCTAGGAAAATATTTTTAGCTAGTCATCCATTGTTCTGTTCCTCTGTAAAATTTAACAGTACTAGGAAGATTCTACTCAAATCAGAGATGTTGACAGGGAAAAATATTCTATGATCTTCCAAATAACTAAATTTAAAGAATATAGAACCTAATCTTTCACAAGCCCATCTTTCTTTCCCTGTAACAGGTCATCAAATATTTGCTCTTTTGGAGCAAGCACTTAAAGCATGGATACTCTTCTTATATGCCTTAGAAAAAGTTCCTATTTGAGACATTGAAAAAATACATGCCGTTTAATTCGACCTGTTGAGAACTCATATATGAATAGAATGAATAAATGTTCTACATGGGGAATACCTCTGAGACTCAGAAATTCCCCAAGTGCATGAGCAGATGGCACAATCTACACTTCAACATAGGGGCTGCATGCTCTACTAAAAAACATTAAGGTGTAGTTCTTATATTCAAAAGATTTATTTCAATAAAAAGAAAAAAAAAACCCCTTTTATACAGTATCAAGAATTTATTTAGTTGTGTGATAGAAATTACAAGAAAAAGAAAAGGAGGAAAGAAAACTATTTCAGAGGAAAAAACTCAAAAATAATACCATTATAACTGTTATGAAGAAAATTGTTGGACTTTGAACTCTTTTCTGTGGGGTTATTCTACCCCCTCCACTGCTTCTATAGGTGTAGAATCTGCAGCATCACAGCAGGAGTGGAACACTGCAGCATGTCACCAGCAACCCATGTCCTTCTCTCAGGTGCATCTTGTTGATGTTAACAGCTTCTTGCTCCTCATTTCAGGTCAAATGCATATTTCTAATGTAGTTTCTCCCCCTTGTTTGGTTGGGGTTGTTTTTTTTATGTTTGATGGTTTTTTTGTTTGTTTTGTTTTTGTTTTGCTTTGTTTTGTTTGGGTTTTATTTTGTTGGGATTTTGTAGTTTATTTGTCCCTAATATATCTTGATTTCCCATAAGTCAAGCAAACATCTTTCCTATCTTGCATACTTGCTCTCTGTTCTCCTGTTACTTTTAAAAAAACTGGTTTTACTCAGGTATGAAGGCAATATTTCTCTATCAATAGGTAATTGACCTCTCATGAGTTTTAGCTCTGGGGGTCCTCATATCACCAGGTGCCACCTCTGTCCTCATCCCATCCCTGTATGCTTCTACACTGCATGATCTTCCCCCACATTTCAGGGCTGTGCTTCACTCCCAGTCTTTTATCCCATCACTCTGCATCATTATGGTGTGGTCACAAATAGTTCATTCTACACAAAACAACTACTCAGTAGTACTATCTATACAAAAATGATACTACTTGGTTACACAAAGCTCAGCAAAAGGAAAACAAATTAGGAAATAGCCATCAGAAAATAGGTCATTAGAATATTGCTTTTACAGCTGAACATTGTGAAACATAGCTCTGAGCAGGCCAAGAGAAGTCCTGACAAAGCCAAAAAGTCCCAGAGATTTGCAGAGCTACTGTGAAGCCTGAAATCTGTCATTAGCAAGGTCAATAATGTATTTATTGGGTTACAGCAATCCTTGATGCTTGGATGGGCTCATAAACATTCAGAATAGCAAGACTTGCCTAGAACATATGATGGATTTTTGCAGAATAATATAAATACATATTAATTCATTTGACAATGCAATGGAATAATACACAACAAAGTTACTGGAGGTTTACAATTTATGATAAGTTACTGAAGCAGGAGAGATAACTGAATGGCTCATCTAATTTGTAAACTGAATAATCAAAAATGGATATTTTTCCTGGAGAAGATGATTTTGATTAAGGGCCAAGCTTTGCCCAAGTTACATATGCACAGCTGCTACTGATGCCAACTGTAGTTGTGGTGGTGTGTATCTAAGTAAAGGATCTGTTAATGAACAGGGATGGAAATTGTATTTTCATTTGCTTTCAAGAAATAATAGGACTCTGGAACCTCATTTTTCATATACATGAGAAAAAGAATTGCTTGATAGGGCTAAAAATCAATTGGAACAGACTCTATCACTTTTGTGGAGTAGTACCTATTTTCCTGTCTGATAAACAAGCTTCCTGATTCAGTAGAATTATATCCTGTATAAGATATATTCAACATAAATAAGAAAGGGAAAAAAAAATCTTAGAATCTAGAAACATTTCCCAAACTTCAAGATAAAATATGCTACAGAAAAAGCAGAATACTTTAAGATAATTCCCTTCTGAAACCATTTTTATGAATGGTGTTCTTTTTATAAATGCAGGTTCTATTATTTTAGATTCAGGTAGCCTTCCCATCAATTTAAAGAATTTCAAACTTGAAACAAAATCACTTTACCAGCCTCGTTATGAAGAATTGCCAGCACATATGTGAGATTTCTATTGAAAAACTATTCATCAGAAACTCAGATGACCAAAAAGACAATAGCACAAATAACTCAAAAGATCTTTCAATTAAATCCACATGAACCTTTTGTGACTTGCATTTCTGGAGTCTAAATAATACCACATATATGTTCCTTTCTTTCAATATCTGCTTCCTTTCTCCTTAATATGTTCCAAAACTGAACTTTTCAAATTTCAGCTGAAAAGTTCATCCCCTCATGCAATTTGATAGCAATAGACACAGTCTAATGTGCAGTCTATATCTCTATTTTCTTGTAAGTTAACCCACAATGTCAGCAATACAAGAATACGTATTTGTAGGTATTATTGCAATGCATTGTAGTAAAAGTAGTTTAATAAAAAACAATCAAATACTAATCTTTTAAATATAGAAAATATTTAAAGCTTCATGGCTCACCACCTAAATCATTTGAATCTAATCTTTTTAGAAAACACCATCATGATTTTCCTGATTATATAAACTTTAGGCAAAACAGAAATTTATTTCAGTCAGTGACCATGAAGTTGCCCACAGTTGAACTATATATTTTAAGAGTTTTCAAGTATAATTTGTGCTTTATTACCTTTCTAAAATATACCTACTCTTCTTTTACGTGCATTTTGGACATGGAAGCATGGGACCCTAAATTTCCTGTACATATTCCAGTAAGATTGAGAGGGTGAATGTGGGAAGGTACAGAGTGAGGTTCAAGTGAACACATTGTCCTTATCCATCTCCTGTGTAATAAATATTAAGTGTCTAATAATTTGTTGTGCTTATCATTAAAAAAATAGATATATATTTTTTAATTTCTTTTTAAGTTGGTCATGAGAATGAGAAGGACGTCTCTGTATTCTCGGTGCAGAAAAGTGCAGCATTGTCACATGAAAACAGGCAGGCTGCTGCCCTCTCCCTTCAGTTTCATAGGGCTATGACAGAAGTGAATGCAGAACTGTTTTCTGCCCTTTGCCTGGCTCTTTGTTGCAATCTCAAGTTATTTTTACCTCCTGTCATTCTGAGTGGAAATTTATTTTAACAGTTGCGTCAAATTGGTGGAAATGAAGCAGGACTTTGGGGCTGATACCAATGAAGACAGAAGGAGCAACAGGATTTCAACAGCAGCAGTGAGTTATTGCAGCAGCTCAGTTTGTGGAGCCAAGCTCTGAGTCAGCAACATGCCTTGGCTGACAGGAAATTTGATGGAAATAAAAAACCCTCGGTGAGTACTGTCGAGCTGACTGACACAGCTCATTCCAGAAACTATTGGCTTTATGTCCCATAAGAAAAGGAAAAGGAAAAGGAAAAGGAAAAGGAAAAGGAAAAGGAAAAGGAAAAGGAAAAGGAAAAGGAAAAGGAAAAAAGAGTTTAAAGGAGTGTCACAGAGAAAGGGGGATAAAAAGAACAGTCGAAAGATGTTTGCCATGCTATTATGAAAATGCTGTTTCTATGGGAATGCCTTGACCTGCAGCACATAACCAAGGACAGGTCACTCCACCGACACCCAGCGATGCTTTAGCTCGTCTCTGTTTCCTCTGTGTTTTCAGACAGGCTTTCACTCAGGCACAACCTAAATATTTTCGAGCTTGTCAGCAGACAATTCCAAAAGTTAAAGGTCCAATTTCAGCGAGTCCCTCAGCAGAAGTTTGTGTCAGCCAGAGCTGGTACAGCTTTTCAAGGCATTACATCCATTGAGTAAGAGAATCTTAATTTGGGGATTTGGTGGTTTTGTTTTTCTTTCTGTGTCAGCCATCTAGATTTAAGGATCATATTTCGGAGGAAATGAAAGATCTGTGTCAAGCTATATCCAGATACCCAGGAAAAAAATAATAATTATCAGAAAAAAAAAACAAAAACAAAAACAAAAAGAAAAACAAAAAAAAATAAAAGAAAAGAAGAAAAGAAGAAAAGAAGAAAAGAAGAAAAGAAGAAAAGAAGAAGAAGGGAAAAAAAAAAAAGAAAGAAGAGCAGACATTAGACATTGGATTCCAACTAAATTTCTGGCTTTACTATCACCCATGTTTAAAGCAAATGAATGTGTATATAACCACAGAATTTGGGAGCTGCACAGCTCTCTACTGGCACAGCATTTTGAAAGCAATTAATTTGTTCTGGGTTTTACTTCATTGTGCCAAAAAAATAGCATTATTCTTCCATGACCTACTTCATTAGGCTGATGGGAATGATTGCTGAACTATGTAGAGAACTTTAAAAACACATAATGATTGAGAAAACTTATTCTTCTGACTGAAAACAGAAATGGAATTTTTAAAAAGAGGAGGAATATTTACTACTCAGAGTAAAGTCAGTGGGCTGCTTCTGAAATTCTCCTTAATATTAATTTGTCCTCTTACTCTCATGAGATAGCTAAAAGTAGCAAAAGCAAAACTCAGGTTTCTTGTTGTTTAAGTTTTGTTTGGTTTTTTAGCCTGCCATACCTTCCTGTAGGTTTTCAAGCAAATAATTTCAAAACTAAAGTGTGGTCTTTTATATACTTTGATGTTAATAAACTCACAATAGAAAATATTTAGATGTTATAAAATAAGTTGGTATTGCTGTGATCTGAAACACACACAAAAGATTCTCCTGTGTATTTCTAAAGCTCAAAATCTAAAGCTCTAAACTTACATTATAGCCCCTTATTTAGAAAATTGAACAGATATATATCAAGGTAAGCATCCTCTGGAAAAATTATTTATTTCTCTGATCCTAATATGATAAAGCCATGCAAAAGAGCAAACAGGTATTATTGAATACTCATGGTAACTGATTATGGGGGGGTGTTGTGCTATTAAGGGTTAAGAACAGGAAATTTGTGTCAGGAAATCTTGTGCTCTGAAGAGAGCTGTGCCATTCCATTAAACAGTAGAGAATAATCAGGCTAACATCCCACTTGGTAGTAAGCCACTTACAGATGTCAGCAAATATATTTATCTTGTTAGGCAAATTGCCTCGAACAACTGTGATCCTGAGATACAGAGAACAATATCCCTGGACTCAGCTGCTTTTAGAAATCCAGGAATCATCTACACCAGCACATCTAAGTGAAGAGTGAGTAAAGACATATTGGACACACTTCTGGTGTATTTAGTAGTATAACTTTACCAAAAAGGAACTGAAGGATAAACAACAGCTGCTGGTTTTGGAGATGGAAACTAGACTGCTCTAAGCCACAGACACAGAAATATGTGGTGCCATTCTATCCTGTTCCCATTTTCACCCAGAAAATAGTCTCTATGTCTAGCCTTTGATGATTTGTACCAATAGACATAGAAGCACGTGCTATTTAAATATATATATAAGTGTTGTATGGACCAATCTCAATCAAAATGCAAGACCTCAAAAAATGGCACTGAAAATTCAAGTCTGGGTGTAGTTTGATAATATTCTTGTTTTTTTTTTTTTTTTCTGCCCTTAAAAGCATCTCTTAGGAAAAAAAAAAATTATCTAAAACCAGACCATACTAAGTTCTGTTTCATACCTTAAAAGGTCAGAAAGGTATGGCAATGAGGAAATAAATATTCAACCAAAACACAAAGGTTCTTGCTCTGAGAAAAAATAGAGCAAATAGAGAAACAATATTTCCAAACCAATGTATTGTACAAGTTGAAAAAGGTTTGCGCACAAAAAATGATGAATATGCAATTCTGTGGATTTTTGTACATTTCCCATAAAAGACAGACAAAACTCATTTGATAGTGAAGAATGAGCATCAGAAAACTACACTGAATTACTTTTTCTCTTTTTTTTTTTTTTTTTTCAGATTTGAACAGCTAATCACTACAATGATACCAATATTAATATACAGTCAGGCTGACTTTCTCCCATGGAGAGATAAATCTCAGAGCTAAGATGTATCTAAACCACTGTAACAATGCATAAACCTAATCCAGGTCTTTATGGTATTTAGGCACAATGATCTCAGAGGACCTCACAGTGCAAAAAAAGCTTATCAATGTTTAACAGGCCTCAGTACAATATTTAATATAGGATTAGAGACAAACAGAAATACACATCACAAGATCCTTGGGGTTTCTGGCCACCAGCAGCTAAATTTGTTTGTAATTGGTGCATATGGAACAAAACAGAAACATAAATCATGTTTATTCTCCTTCTGTTTGCTTCTGTTTGCTTTAACCAAAAAGCTAATTTTATCTAGAAATTATTTCATCCTCCACTAATTTTTCACATTTTTCCCCAAAAGGGTTTTCAGGCAAGAGTGGACAGTGGTGGAACAGCTGATCACTTCTTGTTTTAGACCAAAAAAAAATAGTAGCTTTAAGATTTGTCACTTTTCAGGCTCAGTTTCAAAGTAGCATTCATTGAAGTGTCTCTTTAACAAGAGGTATTTCAGTATAGCTGTATAGCAGAATGCAGTATATTTTACCTCTTGACCACTAAAAATATATTCTCAAAGGATATGGGACTCTTGAAAATACTAATAAAGCTGAATGAAGCTATTTTCTTTGAGATTAAGTAAAAAAAGAAGGTTGTAAAATACTTTTAGGGGTTGTAAAATGAGTTTATTTGCAGCATTTTCTAAAAGTTCTATGCTATGTTGTCCTTCTCTTAACTGTGCCAAGACTAGGTTTTGTTTTTGCATTTGAAATACAAAGTCATGTGTTTCTTTCATTAACTATAACCAGTCTATGTAGATTTTTTTTAAATCCTTGGTATTTGACACTCACAAAAGGATACAGTCCCAAAGTAAAAAAAGTAAAAGATGTAAAAAGGTGGAAATTACAGCAGAATTATTTCAAATTAAATTATATCTTTAGGGTAATATGATAATAAATTAAATTTCTGAACACATAAGAGGGTACTGAAGTTCCAGGAAATTTGCTGAATTCTCCTAACATGCATGTCTTTTCTCTTCAGGCTTTACACACTTTCCACTTTTGGCAGGAGGCAAAAGTGCTGCCATTCCTGTAAAGGACATTTCCACAGTGTTTTAAATTCAACCCTAATATTATCACTTGAATTAATCCACCTAACTTTTTAGCCTAGTTTTGAAAACTTTATCAACCTCTGATCTTTGGGTATAATTAGCTGAAACTCCCAGCTTTGGATCAATACTTTAAATTGAGATGCCTTTGAGATTTGTTAAATCATTGTCTTGAAATATCACAAAAACTGTGAAGTTCTTGGTGAATAATTTATCCAAAGTGACTTCAGTAAGTCACTCTGTAACAAGTGTTATTGATCTTGAGCATTGCATGAGGCATGACTTGGCTGAACTGACCTAGAGATACCTCAGAAGCAGGAATGTTTCCTCTTCCCATCCTTCCCTGTTTGGGAAAGAGATGATCCTTGCCAGAATCTGTGTTAGCTTTAATTTTTGATAGCAGTGTTGTCAAATATTCCATTTTGCATATTTTAAAACAGAAATTCAGTGTTAAAGGAAAAGCTAAATGTTGATTATACTACTTCAATATATATGAGCAAAGGAATGTAGGGAGTACATTATAAGGGCTTATCCTTTTATCTCTTCAAAGCTATTGTGAAGGATTGCCATTATCAAACTGCAATCTACAGAAAATAATAGATATTACACATAAAAGTATAAAAGAAAACAGAATTAAAATGAATGCTATCATTATGTGGACTTTCCCCCTAAGAACTTGAATAAATTTCCTTTATATAATTCAATATTATCCTTCATATAAATACACAAGTAGAGTGAAGAAGTCCAGAGAATGTTTTTTAGTCATTTGAGATAGAGGGTAAAGGGAAGGAGTCAGCCAGAATACTTATTAATGTCTTATAGACGTAATGTTGTCTCATAAACTTTTGCAATTCTTCTTTTTCCAAACTCACAATCCAATCAGAAATGTAAACATAGACTCATTTCTTAAAGATGAAAAACATAGCTTTTTGAGGTAAAGTTTCTTTGTGACCTACCTATGAATGAGGAAAAAATTATTGGTCATAATGGCTGTCAATGTGCTTCAAGTCTGGCACAAAAACTTGGGAATGCAGGAATACCTTTAGTTCTAACTTTCTAAAAGGAAAAATCAAGAATGAGCACAGTGCCTGGAAGGGCATCCTCTGCCATTCAAGAGAATCATTAGTTTTGAACTCGTTCTTGACCTGCTAGAGAGAAATGATGAGGGCTCAGACAAGCTGCATGAATTCCTCAGCACTGATATTGCTGGTGGCATGCACAGTTCTTGACTTTCTTCATTACTGCACTTGCATGCTGTGATAGAGACAGAAGGAATAATTAGGAACAACTGCTTTGATTTTCACACTTTTCAAATTTTCAGGATACCTTGTCAAAATATAGAAACATACAAACACAGAAATATAGTATATGCATGCACAAGCACACACATGCAAACAAACACAAAAAAAAAATCCATCCATAATATGAAATAATGCCAAAACAAAATTCAATTACTGCTATACTGAATGTAGGTTACATATTCAATATTCCTGTATTTCTTCCATAACAGAAAAAAATGACATTTTGCTACACTCTTTCCAAATACCTACGAACATCCATTGATCCAGAAATCACAGCCTGATAAACATTGCTGTACAGTGTCATGGAAGTAGCTCATTATTTTTCCTGTATGAAACCAGTACATCCTTTATAACTGTAACAGATCTTTCAGTTGACATTGCTGAATGTTATTCCTGAGGTTTCACCCAAAAACAATCCTATCAAACTACTTGGAAACACAATTATTGTGCAGGCCCTGCAGGCTTTTCTCATTGCACAGATTACGATAAAGACCAATTTTTTAGGTAGAAGAGGAAAAGTGGAATTTAGATTATTTTTTCTTTTGAAAATTTCTTTAACTTTGCAGAAAAAATGCTGAGTGACTGCCACTTAATTTACAGGGAAAAGCAAGACATGTAGGTACAATGTCCATGAAAATAGAGCTACACTGCTACATAGAGCTACATTGGACTGACTCTGAGGAAAGATAGTAGTGTAATTTAAAAGCTTGAGCTTTTTCCCCTCTCCTCTTTTCCTTTTTTCATTTTCTTCTTAGACCAGGAAGACAAAAGCCTATGAGTATTTTTAAGAACTTAAATATACAAAAATTGATATTAGCAATGATACTACAGTGTCTGTACTTCTCTGTCTGCACATTTCCTATGTGCAGAGCCACTGGAGCACTCCAGGGGAGGACTTGTAGATTGATTAATGAAATAGAAACAGTTATCAAATGGAGGGATGATACTGTGGCTGGAAGATTATTGTGTGGCTTAATAATGCTACAAAACCAATGAGGAAAGATGGCTTGTGTTATTTCCTTCTGGCAGGGAGTGGGAAGGATAGGGGTTCAGAGAAAGGGAAGAAGAAAGAACAGAAAGTGAAAACTCCTTTTTAAACTAAAGGACCAGACTGACACAAAAAATAAATGGATGCAAGCAGCCAGGAAGACAGAAGCGTGATTTTATAGGGCAGGTGGACAACAAAACTAAGGTGGACTTCTGCCAATTGCTGGAGGTGTGATATCCCAGAGTTCAAAAGAATTAGACTTGATTACCCTGAATGTCCTCTTGCTCTGAAGAAGCATGATTATCAGAGCGTCTCTTCTTTTAGATGCCAACAGAAACATAAATATCACCTGATTAACAGTTGAACCCTATGACCTTTGAGATCTTTTCCAACCTTAATAATTCTGATTCTATTATTTTATGGTCTATATGCTGCTTCAGGTATGTTTGCAGATTTATACCTATCAAGTATATGTGAAGTGGCAATTTCCTAATATGTTTTCCTATCTTTAGTGGCTGGGTCCTACCTGGGCATAAGTCATGAATACAAGAAAACAGCAATACATCATACACTTGGATAATATATGCCTATGAAATAACATAATATCATGACATTTTTTTCTAGGAAAAAAAAAGGGTTCATGTGGACATCAAAGGAGCAGGGCTTACTTGAAGCTTGGTACTAAGATATTTTCTGATGTAGTATTAGCAGTATTTAAAGATGTACAAACACTTCCTTTTATGTCTGCCATCCCTTTCTTTTTATCACCTTATGGTCTAACACATTGTCACCCCTGATGGAGAAATCTTTGCCAACGTTCGATTTCCAAGGGCACAACATGAACAAGAGTAATAGAAGTCATTCAGGAAGACAGCAGCTGAATTTTAGTCTAGTGCAAGAGCTCTAGCAGGTAGCATAATGAAGTCTAATTACTGAAACATCATTGAACTTCCTGAAGAACTGAGCAAAGTAAATAAAACAGTCTTCTGAAATAAAAAATAGAGTGACCACTGAGGTCTGAAAAGGAAGACTAACATAAACTCTAACAACGTATCTCTTTATCATTTGACAAAGATGTGCCTTTTAGATGACCATCTACAAAAAACTTCAGTACTGAAAACTGAAATTAGGTTTATCAAAACAAAGTCCAACACTAAGAGCACAAACAATATTATTCAAAACATTCATAGTTTAAAATCAATGTCAAGATAGTCTAAAAATCGTTAGGCCTTGGTTTTTAAACATTACTTTTTTATCAATAAAGAAGAAGAGTTTTCTCAAAAACAGATGAAATGAAAAAGACAATTAAAAAAACTAATGGAAACATTTTGATCTGATAGTCAAGATGGCAGGAAAGCTGTTTCTAATATAATGTCTGAATAGAACTTTTTTCATAAGCAATGAATGTCAGTTCTACAACATCACAGATTCTCCCTTGCGTAATTGTACTAGTGCCAATACTGTTCAGCATTATAATTAATGATCCAGATGATGGGATACAGCACATCCTCAGTGATTTTACAGATGATACAAACTTGAAAGAGTGGCTGATGCACCATATTGGTGTCCTATTATTCAGGAGGACCACAAAAGGCTGAAGAAATGGGCCAAAAGTTTTGGAGATGAACAATGGTAAAGGCCACGTCCTGACCACGGGGAGGAATAACCCAAACACCAGTGTAGGCCCCATCTGGAAAGATGTCATTCAGGAAGACAGCAGCTGAATTTTGTTTGGCAGGGAATGTCCTGGGTGTCCTGGTGGACACAAAGCTGGACACGAGTCTGCAGTTTGCTTTTGCAGCCCAGAAAGCTGAAGGTACCCTGGGCTGCATTATGCAAAAGTGTTGATAGCAAGTCAAGGGAAGTGATCCTTTCTCTCTGCTCTGGCAGACAAATCTGAAGTGCTGGGTCCAGTACTGGGTCCCCAGCATGAGAGAGACATCAACATACTGGGGTGAGTCCAACAAAGGGGCTCAAGGACTGGAGCATCTGACATAAAAGAAGTGGCTGAAAGAACTGTGACTTGTCAGTCCGGAAAAGAGAATGCTGAGGGATCATACTCCCTCATGGGGGAGTAAAGAGGACAAACTTTTCCAAGGCAAAGGGCACAAAATGAGACTTATCCATAAGTAAAATCTTCTTTGAGAGGAGGAAGGTCACGCCCAGAAAAGCTGTGGAGTCTCTATACTTAGAGGTATTAAAAACCCAGCTGGACACACTACCCTGCTCTGGCTGACCCCACTCTGAGTAGAGGCTTGGACCAAGGGATCTCCAGAGGTGCCTTCCTGCCCCACACAGTGTGTGAGTTGGTCAGTCTGTGTGTCAATGAACAAGTTATATGGCTCAAACTTTTTTTTTTTCCAGAGAGCTAATTGTATCTCTAGATTGCAATCTTTTCTTCCATGCTTCTCTCTCATTAAACTTGACAGCATGACAGATGTTTTTATACTGCTGATAACAAATTTCTACCTACCTAATGCACACTGCATTGTGCAAGTCCAAATAACCAATTCTGGTAAACAGAGGCAGCTCCACAGCCTCTAAACCCTTTATGTCTTCAGTCATAAAAATGAATTCTGATGACTTATTTTCTAGAGGGACACAAAGTAAAATTGTTCAACCATCTTTTCTTTATGCCTGGCAGTGTGTGTGCACATAGTAGAGGGAGTGCTCATAGTAGAGGGAGTGCTCTAGTTGGCTGTTAGGGAGATTTATATGAGCATAACTTGGATGTTTCTCAACAGATTTGGTTGCCAGTGTAATATGAGTGCCCAATGAGTTACTGTCCCTCTAATGAGTCATAAGACAAACAAAGGCTTTGAAAAAGATCCATTGTTTCAGACATTTTTTTGAATACCTAGAAAATTAAAAGAAAAATTCCCATAGATACAGAGTTAGGGGTTATATATATATGTGTGTGTGTGTGTGTGTGTGTGTGTGTGTGTGTGTGTGTGTGTGTATATCTGTGTAAAATGTATCAAAGTTATGGCAAAATTCTGGAAGTGAAACTGGGAATTTGAGTACTGCAGCAGCTTGAACACTAGGAAGAGATTTTTAATGTAATACCATACTCTGGTTTGGTTTTACCTGCTTTTTTTTTTTTTTAATCTGAATAGTATATAGTCAAGAAGCACTTTATCCAAGTTCAGGACTAGGTTGTTTTGTGTCCATGTGACTGATACTGGCACGTAGTCTTGAGGCTGTTATTTCCAGAGAAGCAGAACTCAGCTTGATCTGACTAGAGACTTCTGCTGACTTGGACAAGGTCAAGGGAAGTTTCTCATGTGGACATGGTGCAAGTGTCAGATCAATGTAACTTATTTTGTGCATGCACCTGTTAAAACAAAATCACCTTGTCCAACATTTGGAAACAGCTGTTGCAAGGGAGCAAGTGGGGTTTGGATGCCTGTCTTCTTCAACAAGCTCTAAAAATTGAGAAAGGAAAAGGACAACCTCAGCTGTGTATGAGGCAAACATAGAGACAAGTTGTGAGAAATCCAGGTTAGTCAGGACAAGATGATTCCAACTATTAGGAAGCTGTTCATAAGTTTACCTGATTGAAGAACTGCTCACAGCTTGTCAGAACTTCAGAGGTCTGTAACAGAATTGAAATGAATATGTAGCAGCTTTCATTACACAGAAGCAAAAAATAATTGACATCGATCACCTGCTGAGAGAACATCAGCACTAATGTAATGAACTTCAATTTGCAGAAGACAAAAAGTGCTTTGTCACAGCGATGCACAGATACCATTGTGCACCAGACTTCTGCAAGTGTCATGAAGAGCTGGAGTCCTTAGAAAGAGCAACAAAGAAAAATCATGTTTTGTGATAGTTTTAAAGAGCTAGCCATGCTGGCAGCTAGGGCCTGTGTGCCTCCTGAACACCTAAATATGCCATTATGAATATCAATATATGCATATTCTATACATGTTATGCATACACATGAGTGTGTATATATATATTTGTTCATATGCATCTGCCTATATACATGTGCATATACAAACAGATATTTGTATATCCACACAGAAACTTATGCAATTGCAGTATATATTCATTCAGTGTGGCAAACTGGAAAGCCATGATTGATCATGAAGAATCACAAGAGAAGAGCTCGTAGTTCCTAGAAAATCCTTGAAAAAGAACTAAAATATGTACAAAAATATAGGAATTATCAAAAGAGATGAGTTCACAATTATGTGAAGCTTTTCAAAGTCTCCAAGCACATTAGGAGTTCCAGTAACAAATATAAAAAGAGTAAAATAGCATAAATGTTTGAAAATTTGGTATGCTCTGATAAAAGAAGGAAGAATCAGGAGGACATCAGGAGGATGAGTGCATTCTGAAAAGCTTCCCAGAACTATCATGCAAATGCAAAATTAAGAAACCTACAAATTGGTCTGTGGAAGATTTTGAGAGAAATGAATCCAGGACATAAAAGGTCAATAAAGCTGTTTAAAAGTCAGTAATTTCTTACACTAATGGCAATCAGAGAGCAAAAGTATTTCAGTATTTATTTACACAGGCCTATGAGCTGAATTTTTTGAGAAATTTAGATGATGCTGAGAAATAAATATATGTCACAAGAGCACTGACTTCAAAACAAACAAGGATTTGACCTGCTAATGCTGAAAATGTCTCACAGTGGATGAAACTGAAGAATTATATTTGCTAGAAGGTCAGAAATTAAAGAAAATAATGAATTAAAGTTTGTGTCTTTAACAGCATGCTGTCATGATAAAACATTCCTGCACTTCTGACTGTAGACTTTGATGCAATAGTTGCTAAGAGCCATCACCATTCTGGTGAGCACTTCTGGAAAAGGATTGAAGAAGCATGACAAAATGTAATTTTTATTTCCTGACCCAGCAGTGTTTTCTTCTTTATCTCACACGTGTTTCTTACCCAAGCTGTGCTACTTATTCTGCTTTATGCAGTGAAAAAAATCACATCAGGGAGCCCTTTTTTACAGAAATATCATATACACACACGTTCTGTCCTTAAAAACATGCAGGTGAAAGCAAAATTTGGTTGTATGTCTTCACCTGCAAAAGAGTTTGTATAGTATTTCATATTCTGTGCACATTGCTGGTTAAAAAGACTTGAGAAGTCTGATAGCTAGGATACCTTTTGGTGCAAGATAGTGAGAATTTTTTTGAGTTGAAAATGCTTTTTTCTGTGTACTCAGTATAAGAAAACAAAGTCCTGTGATTTATATCTTCAGCAGAATCACAGTAAACTCTGCACAGTAGCAAATAAAGCTAGGATGTTATATAAGAATGTACAATTAAGATAATAATTAACATAGTGAGTGTACAGGGTTTTATAACAGAAGAAAACCCCACAGAATTATATGAGCACTGATGTGTTAAGTGACAGCATGATCAAGAAAGACACACCTTATTTACTGGAGACTGGTACTGCCCTTCACAGGGGTACCTAAGTCTATATGGCAATGATATCTGCACATAGCATTGATTCAAATTGCTCTATTACCTAATATTTAGGATCATTTTCAAAATTTTAAATCCGTCATGAGGAAAATCTGTGTAGAAAAAGGTTGATAATTTCTGTGAATCCACATTGCATTAAAAAAGGGATCAATAGTCTCAGAAGTTCAATGCAGAACTGGAAGTTCAATGCAGAACTTTCCTTAAATGTCTTCTAAATTATTTTCAACTTTCATAATTATCAAAAATTCAAATTTAATCTACAAGAGGCATGAAGGTACTTTTTGGAGTTAAGAAATAGAACATTTTGAAATATATATATATGGAACAATAAACATCTGAACAGTTAAATGTAATAAAAACTTCTTCAGGTACATGTTATCTGAATTTTATTTCCATTCAAATGGGAGATTTTCAGGTTTGGAAGTTATGAATTATATTTATTTCTAGCATAAGAGAAACTGAACCAGTAGACTGAATCCATTAAAAAAAATCCTTAAAAATATAACCCTAAGTTTCTCATGGTATTTTGAATGTAAACATGTTGCCATTTAAGGCTGAGACTGTATTCTGCATGATATTCACTCTTATTTATTGGTCATACTAGAAATTTTACTAAATTCTATGGTATCCATGTGAGCCACCTTTTCCTCCTGAAAATTTTTCAGTTTGTCTGTTTGATGTGTTGTTCTACATTGTGTAGGGAAAAAAAAGAAAAAAATAATTTAAAAAGATCTTCCCTTGACTCCTGTAACTGACACACATTCCATGGAAAATAGCACATTCTCTTCATATGGCTTAAATTCCAAACTAGAGTATTTTTGAAAAATGTGTACTAGCCAATCCACAAGTCATCCTCTAGTCAGACAAAATTTAAAGTATTACTGAAGGAGTATCTTGATATATGGCTGCTAGACAGTTACTTGAAATGACCTAATGGTTTTAACTCTGTAAGAGAATGAAAACTATCAATTTTAAAAGTCAACAGATGACTCAAGAACACTTCAAACACTCTGCATCTTATTCAAAATTCAGCCCCTAAAACATGCAAGCTATCAATACATATTTGATTTTTCTGGTGAATCAATGCCTCTTTTTGTGAAGCAGCTTAATTAAGGGACAGTTGAGGATTTTAACTGAGAAAACTGCTAGATTAGGATGAACACTGGTCTCAGATCTTTAATCAGATGATCACTTAGTGTGATTAGTGGTTTTAATCTATCACACCACCTCTGTGAGTTAGAAAGATATAATTGTTCCCATTTTCAGTTTCCAAGAAGGTGCCAAATGATTTACTGAACACAGAATGGAGATTTACTCATGATGGAGCAGGAAATCGAACTGTCCCAATTTTTATTTGGTTGTTGAAAGTATTTTGTAGACAAAGAACAGTTGTTATTGTCACTTATCAGGCCAGCACTTTTATATTAAAGAAACAGTAACAGCAATCTGCAATTCCAGTCTGCTGGAGTTGTCTTCTTCATTCCACAGGGACAGGAAAAATATTTAAATTGCTTATCTCATTAAAAAAAATAGCTTTTTGAAAAATTAAAGAAATTATAACCTTCCCATCCAGAAAAAAAAAAAAAAGAATGCTTGCACAATTGGGATCAAGGTTATAAAATCCAGTATTGTATATACTGAATTTCATACAGGCACATATATTTACAAAGGGATAAGGTATAAAATGACCTATAAGCACAGTCAATTGGCTTCTTTGACATGCATTACTCTGTGTTTTCAGATGGAATTATGTACCATTGACAGGAAATTCTGTACTTGTTGTGGATCATCTGTTATCTGAGAGGATCTGCTCTGCTGGAGCAGACCTGTGATCAGCTCAGCACTCTGTCTCTCACGTGGGCCAGGGCCACATTCACCAGAGAAAGATGCAATGTACTCGTGTGGAAAATGATGGAGGAACCTGCCTCCTTAAAACAGGGCTTTGTGCCCTTGTCACATAAAGATTACCTTGTGCCCTGAAGAGAGATGGAAATTACCTACAGGATGAGGGATTGAAGCTTCTTGTTTCAAGATGGAAAGTCAGAAAAATGCAAAAAGAAATATACTCTCCAAATGGGTTGCTGTAAATATGCTACAGCACTCTCTGAAAGTTCCTATCTGCAAAAGCACCAGAGAGAAAACACTAGACCGGATGGACTGCCAGATTGGTCATATCTGCTTCCTATTTCCTTTACAATAAGGAGAAAATTTTACTATCCTTCAGCTATTTTTCTATACCATTTTATACCTATAAGGGTAGTCAATGGTGAGGATTAATATTTTGTAGACAACTGTTTTCTAGGAACAGGTATACAATATTCCATATTCTGTGGTAAAAATGTGTCAATGTCAGAATAAAAACACTGGATATTTTTACATGTCGCAACCTGAAGTGAACATTTTTTTCTATTAAATAAGCAAAGTGTTGGGAAAAGCATCAAAAGGTGAAGAAGAAGAAGAATAACATGATAGTACTTGGTAGTACAATGGATAAACCAATACTGAACACATTGAAATTGTGCACACTGAAGAAAGCAATCCTGATTTTTTTTTTCATGGAAACAGTGAAAAGGAGTTACCACTGGTAGTCAGTAAACACCATTTGTTAACCTTACTACTTAGTCAAAGATTTGCAATAACAATGAGGAGTTCTATGATAATACTTTCAAAGGGGAAAGAGTAAAAAGAGTAAAGAGTGAAAAATAACACCAAAACATATAAAAATTATAAGGAAAGGAAGAAAGCATAAAATACTTATGTTCCTCATATCCCAAAAGGATAATTAGATTTGAAAAGAAGAAAAGAAGGGCAGGAAGAATTCTCAAAGATACACAAACACTTCTAAACGAGATCTGACCTTTAAACCTCAGGCATGCAACAGAAGTCTGTGAAATCATGGATGCCAAGAAGAAGGTGAATAAGGAATGAGTGTTTAGTTCTTGTCATAAAACAAAAATGGAATCAAAGGACTGAAATCATCAGACTAGAATTTCAAAACAGGAATTTGGTATGCTACCACTTTGCTCACAGTTGAACTCTGTGCATGCAGGTAAATTATTGCCTCAGCTTGCAGAGGCTCAAAACATTTCTCCTAATTCATGGGAGAAAAAAACTTTAAGGAATTACTCAAGATGGTAATAGCAGACTAACAGAGCATATGAGTACACCTAAAAAATAGAATAATACATTTGCCCCTTGGTTCTTCTCTGTCTGCCACAGACTGGGATCAAAACTGAGGCACTGAAATAGATGTAACTGGTTTTGACTTGATATTGCCGATTTCATACAACCCAATATTAAATTCAAACTATTACAATATCTTCCCAATCTCTCCATGGTTGCTTCCTGTACCTTGCCACCTACTATTATACCATCATCCTACCTTTATTTCCTTCTTATTAAGGGCTGAATTTAATTCCATCTTTAGGCATGTCTCATTTTCAAATGTTCCAACACACTTAACAATACATATGTTGTGTTTATGCGTATATGTATATACATATATATACACATATATCATATATTTTTATATATATGATATATACACACACAATTTTATGTACAACTTCAATATAGTTGTTCTCAGTACTTTTCTGCTTGGCTCATGGGACATTAGGAACTACTAGGTAATCTCATGATAGTGGGTGGTGTGGTTCTAGAATTAATTTCTGATCTTAATGAGGAATTTGCATCCTTATTATACTTTCTACTGAATTCCAAGTTCAGGAAACTAACTGAGAAAAACAAAAACTTTAGTCATAAGAAAGTTTTGGATTCAGCTGCAAAATTTGACACTGATTTGAGGCAAAGCATTTTCCCTTCTGGCAAAATATTACTGCTCCAAAATAACAACCATGAATGTCTTCCAGCTTCCTGCAACAGATTTTGTCCTAAATTCTGACAAGACATGCAACAGAGCTGATTTATGACTTTCCTTTTTTATTATATAGTCATGTCTGTGATTGATATTCTAGGCCACTATTTAAAAATATACACACTTATTTTTATGTCTCTAAGTGTTTTAATATAATCAGTAAGTAGAATGAAAGGTAATATACTTATTCTGATGACTGGACTTCAAGACAAACAAAAAGATTTTTGTGAATTTTTCCCTTTTAGGTAGGAGGCCCCAGCTTTTTCCATTGTTCTCTTGGAATGAGAGCCCATTTTTTAATAGAAAAAACACAGCTATAATCAGATTAGACAAATGTCTCATTTTCCTTGTTGTTTCTCTGGTTTATGTTTTTAAATGGCTGTGGAACTTATAAAAGTTGCCAAACACATTGCTCTGGAGGTAGTGTTTGAAGGTACAACTTCAATGTGCTCTTATCTATTTATGGTAATTCAGGACATACTGTTCCTTACTGTCTTAACACTTTGAAGAACCAACAATACCTATTTAAAAACCATCAATGCAAACTTTTCATTATAGGTGGTTAAATCATGATCTTTAGAGAACCACACATATGCAGGATAATGCTGCCTGTTTCATTTGCATAAAAATAGAAATATATGTGTCCTAGTCCCTGTTAAATGATAATGATGCCTGGCAATCTGAATTCACTTTAAGGTTTATGGAAACAAACCACTTGGCATTCTCAAGACACCATTCTCAAACACAGTGAAGCACAACCTCGATTAGGTGAGCAAAACACACACTTATCCATGAGTGGCAAATTATACATTAGAAGGACGTTTTCAACTAAGATTTTAATTTTGATCCAAACACAAATATGGAAAATTATGATAAACAAAATGAATAAAAGGTAAGAACATTACTTGAATTCTGTTTTGTTCGTACTGGAATGTTACAAGACATAAGTAACATAACCATGCTTTTCAAAATATATAGTTCAAATTTCATTGTGGAATTTCTACATTAAAGAGAACAAAATTCCATTCCAATAATTCAATTATGTAATATGTTTATTATATGCATAGGCAACTAGTCTGAGCTCAAGTCTATCCCACCACCCTTATCAGGAACACCCAACTCTAGGAACAAACCCAGGCAGATCATAAAAACCCACCCAAGCAGGGTCTACACTTCAGTGTAAGAATTCCTCCCTTATTCTCCTCTTTCCATCTCTTCCACTTACATCCTCAGAGCATACCAATTAATTCCAACCAAAAGCCTGCTAAATTCTTATCCTTAATTCAGCAGCAGAGCAGGAGTGGCCTGGTGGTGACCGTGTCCCTCCGAATGTCCCTCCAGTCCCAGCCCAGCCCCAGAACGACACTCTGACCTCTGCCCCATGTGTGTGGGTGAGTAGGGCTTGTGTGACATTCCTCACACCTTCTGCTTGCCACTCCTTGCCTTGATTTTGCTCTTGAATATATTGATTCCTTGCAACCATTTTTTGTGGCACAGTAGAATTTTTTTTTGGTCCAATCTTAATAAAACTGGAAGCATAAAACTGGTAAAATTATTAAAAAATTACTTCCCCTGTTCTCACTGAGAATATGTAAGAACATATGAAGAGTACACAGCAGGAGAGTTTTTCCCTGTAGATATATAAATAAAGCATTGCCAAATGTAAACAACAAACAAAACTACAAAACAAATAGCAAAGAAAGAAGACACCCAGAACCATCCTAAAGAAGTTTGTTTCTTCAACATGGTTATATTTATAGAATGGCTCCTTTTTTGCTATTTTGTTTTGATTACTTTCAAAAATAAAATTGATAAGTCCATCTGCTTAGTTACCTGGATTATCTCTTCCTGGTTTTGATTCAGCTAAGGATCATTTTCCAAGGAAATTTATCTTGTATTTTATCCTCAGTAAAGGATGAATGATGTTTTTCCCTCAGCCCTGACAGCCCAACATGACATCTAAGTGCCTGCTGCAGCAAAAGAAATGCCGACTGTTTCTTTGCCAGGTGTCCTGCAGCTTTCCAGCTCTATTTACCAGTTCCAGCTCAGCACTGAGGCTGCTCAAGCTGCACGCCATAAATGGGTCTGCAGAAACTCCTTCCAAATCAATGGAGCTCTCTTTCTTTAAGAATTATCAGTCACAGACTGGTGGACATGGTCTCACAAAAGACATCCTAGGCTAGATGTTATGGTCAGCCACCATGGGTTTTGAGTTGCTTTATGCTGGATAGGTAAAAGTGCTTAAAGCAACACAGTAGGGACAAAAAATCTCAATGCTTATTTTCTAGCTCTAAAGATTTCTTTTTAAATGGTGGTTTGCTGCCTTGCCAATTCGGAGGCTTTACATTTCAATGGAATACAGAAGAAAAGGTAAGCATTTCAGCAGTGCTAGGTTTGATAATACCAGAACTCAGCTACCCCAACATAATTTTGCAAGTTTTTCTCCAGCTGAAAACCAGAATTATCCCTTAGAAGTAAATAGCTTATATTTGAAGCTGTTAATGAAGCAGCTGTTTTATTCTGCAGTAACTTACACCAACAGCATTTCCACACCACAGCATTGCTCTTCCACAAGGTAACTCCCAGGAACCAGCCAATAATTCCCTAACATAGTGAATGATTAAGGTCCAAAAATCATGTATAGAAATCCAATGTAAGGGATTTAATGATGGTAAAGTGAGAAGGTAAAGGGTTAATAAAATGTAATCCCTTCCTCTTCTATTATCCATACAGAATGTAGCATTAATATTAATATTAACTTAATATTGACTATTATATCCTATATCCCTCATGATTTACATAAATAAATATGTAAAGTTCCATAAATAATGCTATCGTATAATAACCATCGTTGTATAACAAATTTTACCCTACATTTAACTCTACTTGTCTTTAACTTTGCTGGGCAGTTGAGGACATTGGCATTCCCAGGACAATACCAGCTTTCACTCCAGAAGCCTTGATCAGCACAAAATCAGCTGCCACGATGGCTATTGACTGTTGCTTGACAGACTGAATTTTTGTTCAATCACTTGCACAGCACAGAGTGGCAAAAGATTTTATGATTGCAAGGCCTATTTCCAGTACTGACACAAAACCAAAATGTGTTTTTCATCATCACAAAGCTAACAGTAGGAGAAAAAGCACTATTAAGCAGAGAATTGTACTGATTAAATGTGAAGGTTAGGTTAGAGCCATCTCAGTTCTGCCAGTGCAGCAGTTTCCAGCACAAGAATTTCTGATATTTAATACTTGTAAGTATTTGCTGTTAAGTGTCTAATAAAAGTCACTGATTAGCATGTCATAAAGAAAAAAGATTAGACACCATTTCTTTGATTTCTAACTTCTAACATAATTTCAGCATTTAGATTACAATGTTCCTTTCTAAAATTTAACTTATGGCTCAGAATGAAAGTCGTGGTGAATTCACTTGTATCTACTGTCTGTATGAAAGTAATTGGTAGCCTGCCATGCTGTAATTCAGCCCTTTAAACCTCAATAGTCACTAAACTACTACTATTATTATTATTATTATTATTATTATTATTATTATTATTATTATTATTATTATTATTACTAGTGGAAGGTGAAAGAATGTGTGCACAGAGCTTGGCACCTTAGCACAAACAAAAAAGAAACTGCAGGTGATGGTGTATTTTAGCAACATCTGGGAAACTTATTCCAAAACTCTCAAAAATGTGACACAGAAGAGACAATCACTTAAGTATGCACTTATGGTAAATGACTTCTGGGAAATGAGTATGAGCAACTCATGTCAAGGATTTATAATCCTTATTTTCATAATTCAATCTGCAAGTTTTCCATTTGAAACAGACACTCAAAGAGCAGGATAGGATTTCCACGTTGGAATGTGGTCACTGTTCTTTGCACTCAGGTCTGTGCGGTATTGCTTAGTTTAAAACCCACCTTCAACAAACAGAAATCTGCAAACAAAAAACATAAACTCCTATTTCCTCACCACACTCAAAAAAAAAAAAAATCCCAAGAAGCAATCTCTGGTTGGTCCCTTAGATGATGCCCCCTGATCTCTGTCAGCCTGTTGGGGACAGGCACTGCTGCTGATCATACGCAGGATAGTGACACTTAATGACAAGCTAATCATAATAAGATGATAACTAATTAGAAAAATGACCTTCTGGAAGACCCTTCATGATTATGAATAATGTTAAAAAGGTCCTGTAGAAGCAGAAGCAAGTTCTAGGCCACTAACAGGCTGCTTTATTATAAGAAACATTGCATTTCTTTGTATACATTAATAAATCATGAGAATTCTACGAGCTATCCTAAAAGAAAGATAGCTTTTTAAAAAATATTTTTAAAAATTAGTTAAAATATCCCCAAAATAACAGTCATATCTGAAAACAGCTTTATCCCAATACTGATGTTTCTGATGTTTTCATCTTAACTGAGCTAAGCATTGCCATATCTATTTATGTTGATTAACCACATTAAAGCAAACACAAAAAATCCAACCTTTGAAGGAAAAATTTGTGAAATTCTAATGATGCTAAAATATATTAACATTTATGTATTTCTTTCTTTATTTTAATACAGAAAAAATCTCTAGCCATTTAGAAATATTGTAGCATGGCAAACCATCATTCCTGCAGATAACTGTTTTCAGAATCTTATATTTTAAAGGACATATTAATAGACCACATTGTATTTCAGAGCTATTTATTAAAAATAACTCATTCTTGGGTTTAAAAACTTTGGTTTGGGAGATGTTATTTCTTTTCATGAATAAGTGCTTCATTCTGCTTTAGTGACTTCTGATAATAAAGCAGTTATAGGCAAATCTGATAGAATTAGCATCACAATATTTTGATATAAAATAGCCAGGCATTTATTTTCCACAAATTTACTACTGTAAAAGGAAGTCATAACTTTTTTTCCTATTAAGTTTCCTTTTGTGGCCTTTTGCAAGAAAGTTTTTGTATGTTCTGAAAGGTGAAAAAGACTTTTTTACTTCATTAGCTCTTCATATTTTTATCTCTTTAGCAGAGACAGGAAATGAATTGATCTCAGACAATCTTAAATTTTCTTTCTAGAACTTTTGAGATACACAGTGCTGTTACACTTAGTATATGGTTCAGATGTGTTCAGAACTCTATTCAGTGAACCAAACTCCCTCCCAGACAAAAGGAGGCTATGTTTAGAAGATTTCATTTTCTAACATTAATTGTGAGGATCTTTAAAATCATGCACAAATGGACCACAATAGATATCTGCCTACTGTCAAAATATATAAATATTATTTATAGAAAAGAAACACAACAACTAGGAATACAGCAAAAATTCTAAACATTGCATAGTAAGTCTGTCATGATGCTGGGGATGCCAGCTAAATCCTGCATGAAACACAAGCCAAAGAAAATATCCATGGCAAGCACCCACTAATGCATTACCCATTTTGCACAAGAGCTTTTGGGGCTGAGGACAGTGCCAGAATTTTCTTCCCTCATCTTCACCACTTTATTGTTAATATGGTCAAATTGTAAAGGCAAAAGTGTCACAGTCCTGCGAGGGACTTCAGCTTGCAGCTGGGGCAAGAATGCAAGGAAGCAAGAGAGGATACAAGACTCCTTTTCTGCTGTCTTGAGTTTCAGATTCTGGAATTATTACACATTAATGTTTTCCTTCTTGGTGCAAGCTTTTCTTTAGAACTCCCTAAAGTCTAACTAGGTACTTCCATGACACAGCATCTCTGCCTGATGCAATCCTGCAGAAGTCATAACATGGATACAAATAGTCATATTTGTACTTAAGATTCAGGCATTATTTAATATAATAATCACCTAAAAATGGATTATATTTTATTGCAGGATCCCATCTTTAAAATTTTTACATCAATATCCCAGCAGAAATTCCTGTCTTTTAACAAACACACTGTCAACAACTTAAAAGTCCAATTTTTGGAAGGGTTACTGCTATCACACTTATTCATGTGAGAGCTCAGCAGTTTTAGAAGTGAAGGAAGAGAAAGAAAAAAGACTGACCAGCAAAATAAAAAAGAAATAGATGCTTCTTTCTTCCACCAAATTTCCTACCTTTCAACACTTATTTACATATTCTTTCCCTCTCTCCTTGTATTCACTATGCCACTTGAATTGTACACTTACTGACCTCTGTATTGCTCCCTCACTTTCTATAATGAAATGTGAAATCATGCCCCAGGTTAACCATTTCCATGCTGAAGTCACCACATAATAGCTCAGAGATTGGAGAATCTGAGATAACGTGTAAAGACTAAATCTGGGATTATCTTGCTGATGCTTCCATGTCTTTGAACAAAGAAAATAAATGGAAGCATCCTATGCTGGGCCAAGTAATTATTTTGTTATATATTTCCATTACTATCTGATGCTTTATTTTTAGAATATAATGCACTATAAAAATTTTGAGGAGATTTTGAGGATTGTGATAATTGCATCTTATTCTATGTATTACGGAAATTGTAATTATATCCTAACACAAGGTATGCAGCCTGGGGTCTCTTTTCTCCTTTTTTCTTTTTTTTTTTAAATTATTATGTTAGTACCTGTCAATAATACTGCAGAATAAAATGTGAAATCATTATTTTTTTCTACTTTACACACCAGGAATTGCAATGCTTAACAATTCTACCACAGAATTTCACATACACTGTATTGATTTCACATCAATATATATCATCAGGATCAAGTTTAATAATATAGGCAATGTCTCCTCCTGAGCACAGGAAGGAACAGATCTGCAAATAAAGCATTATTCTCCAGTCACTCTACAGTCAGGAAATTCTCCTTCTAAACTTTAGTCTTGCCTTCCTATGAGCCACACTTTCCTCTGGTGCCACCCCCTGCTACTTATGCATAATTTCTAAAATAATGTCTTTCTGCAGAGGTTGGGTTTTGGGGGTTTTTTTTGTGTTTTTTTTTTGGTTTGGGGTTTTTTGTTTTGTTTTGTTTTGTTTTGTTTTTTTCAGAGAGAATAAAACCACTTCCTTAAGAGAACTACAATCTAACAACTTTCCTAATTTTTTTTCCCTTACTTATGCACTAGATTTTTCAAATACTTACAGAGGTAGATGACATTCCTCTATCAAAATTGTTATCATGTGGGTTTCAGGACTTTTTTACTTGTATTATATTGACCCTGAAAGTGCATCCTGTGCTTTAGTAGACAAAATGTCATCCATGTACTTTGGAGAATAAACCATACCAGCCTACCCTTCTGACAAGTAGATAGAAAGTCAGTAGATTTAACAATACATTGATTAAAGTGTCCTTCTGATGGAAAAGTTATAATATAATATATCAAAAAACACACCAGTTTTTTATATACGCAGATATCTCAGGGAAAGCTCAGTTTCTATCACAGTCTTGGGTATTTTTTTGTAGGAAGTGGATGCTGAAAACATCCAGTGATGAAAATGATCAATAAATGACATTCATTCCTCCTAAACCTCATTCTCCAGTCATTCAAAGATGGGAAAGCAGGTGCATTTTACGGAAGAGATCATGCACAGACAGTAAAAAAACAAACAAACGAACAAAAAAACCGAGTGATCCTAGGACTTGTCAGTGCAGCAAATTGTCCAGATCATGATTCATATAATGATTTGGAAATCAGTCCATAGCTCAGCACGGCACCAGGGGTGAGCTCCTGTGTTTGGATTGCATGAAAAAAGCTTCCTCCACCTGTAAAGTCAGAATCATTTTAAGGATGTGTACTCTCTGGACCAGAGAGTTATTTGCACATGACTTTCTAACTCATAAAATTGATACTCATGTTTTGAAAGATTTCAAAAAAAAAGCACTCTTCAAAATAAAAAGCAAACAGAAATGCATTAGGTACTCATTGAGTGTGCTGATCTTTGTAATGATTTAAAATAAATTGGAAAGATTCCTGAGATCTGAAGGTCATATTTTTGCATAGACTTAGATGACTACAACATAGTTAGATACTGGGCTGTTTTCCAAAGTGCCCAGTTACTAAGCTTTAATGAGAATTATTTGCTCACCCTATTTCACTTCATCTGAAAAGTGCAGCTGTCCACTTACCTTAATTTTAGTGAATGTGTATGCATTTCAAATTAGCCTTAAATTGACTAGTCTTTGAATTGAAGGCTTAATTTTTTTCATTACCCAGTCTAAAATCCTTTTCAGAATATATATTTTTTTAATCTCCTGCTGTAAAATGTAGCCTTTCTTCTGTCTTGCATTCACTGTTTAATATGAGTGATCAAAAGTACTACTTACTTTTGAAAGAAAATAGTAATTATCTTGACCTTTTAAATTAGGTTTACCTGAAACACAAGTGACCAAAGATCATTATTTACCTGCATTTTATTGTCCTACAATAAGCAAAATGTGGTCCTATAACCCAGCCACAGTATATATTTTCTTAACACAGACAGAAGGCCGAATCTGACAGAGGGGCTTCAGCTGCTCACACACAGATCGTGTTTGATGCAGTTTCAATTTGCTGAGGTGTTTGGTAGGCAAGGATCATACAAGGAGCATTTCACCTTCTGGGCAGGCAACTGGAGACCAGAAAAAGCACTGTGGAGGGTTTAATAAAATGCTAAATATTTACATTACAGAATTGCTTCCTAGTAGCCCTTATGCAAGATTAACTCACTAAATAGTGGAATGTAGTTGACAGACTTTGTGTCTTCACAAGTTTTTTTTTAAACTATAGTAAAAAAAGACCTAATCTTTTGTACCATCTATGTACATTCCCTACAAAACAAGTAATATACCTTAATAAAACATTTCTCATTGGTTTACATCATCATTACATATTAAATACAAAATAATCACACACTAGAAAGAAGTTACTCAGTGACTTTTCAACTGATGCTGGATATTCCATACATTGTTCTCCCTTATAGGCATCTTCTGTTACTCTGGTGAGTTTGTATGGCATAGACTAGACATGGTCTCTTAAAGATTTTAAAATTCCTGTAGTTACACTGTAGGATCACACTGCAGTCCACAATTGCTCCAAGGAACTGTTACATTTAATTCTGTCAGTCACACCAGCAGATTTTGTTCTTTGGTCAACATTTTGTCCACAAAATCTTAGCCACCAATTAAAACCACCCTGGGTGAACCCAGGGGATAACACACAAAGCTCCACCTTTCATGAGGTGCACAGTGCCCCAAAGTCCTCTTCCATTAATAATTCCTTCCATGCTTTATGGGCTTGTAGCATATGAACAGCAACTAATTGGCAGCCTCCCATATGAGTTTGATGTCACATAATTATGTGGGTCCAGCCCACAGAACAGAATATTACGTGAAATGTCACCTCCTTATAAAGCACAGAGAGGCACTGAGTGAGGCTCATCTCCCCTGCAAGAAAGCCAGACAGGTCTGAGCTTTACGAGGAGGTGGAGAAAAGCAGTCAGTGACTCTGCTGTCCTTTGTTTCTTTATTTCCCTGCCTTCAGCTGTTGACACCACTGGACTGTACTGCAGATTACTCACTTTCCATTCATTCAACTGCTGACAAACAATCACTGTTGAAAGAAATACCAGCCAGCAGCATGCTGGGTCCACACTCTTCACACACTCATTATTGAGGTGTATGTGTGTTTCTTTGATATTCATATTCATATTCATATTCATATTTCAATTTGATATTAATATATTTACAGACAGTGATAGAGCCATGTCAGAATGGATCATGTTAAGTCAACTATGTCAAGTCTGCTAAAGTTCTTACTTGAGCTTTTTCAGCTAAGAGTTATCTTCCCAAATCAATTAATCTTGATGATCTCATTTATAACAAATCACATCTTAATTTATTATTCCACACGCTACAGTTCTCTACAAAACCTAGCAAAACAATTAATGACAATAATAGACATTTTTCAAAGTCCTTTTGTGTTTCTTGTTCCAGGAACCACCACCAATTAATAAAGTTGTTAAGGGAAAGTAGATTTCTTCTGTCTCCAATGAAGAATACACCTGAATAAAATTATACAGGCTTAATAAATATAATGTAACTATGTCCATCCAAATATGAAATTATATAACCCCAAGAACTGAAGAATATTGCGTAAGCAAATGTTTAATAATTTCTATCGAGGTTTGGAAATGTTTTAGTTATTTTTTAAATAAACGTAATTATTGTAATTATGTGATTTACCTGATTTTTATAAGTGATAGTGATTTCTTTCCTACCAAATTAACATGCTCTTTTTTTAGAAATTATGATTTTCACATTAGTTTCTGTAAATAGGAGCTATATTGATTTTTTTCCCAGTGATGTGTTTTTGTATTGTATTTTAATTGCTATCCCTTTCCTTTAAATAAATAAACCACAATAATTTTAAATTTAATATGAGTGAAAATCTATCTTATCAGTTGCTTAGATGTCAGAAGCTTTACTTATGTTAACATTGAGGTCTGACCTTTAGTTCTTTGGGCTGCAAAACTTGCATTTCCCTGAAAAATTTTGTAAGTTCCAAAGTATTTCTAGAAAGAAAGTGGCCTTGAAACATATAAACTCCTTAATGGTAATGTTCACTGCTCAAAAGGATAAGGTAAATTTTTTCCAGTGATTGACTTATCTGATAAAAGTACTAATAATTATTTGCTCAAATGTGACATATGCTTTGAATTTGAATATTCTTTTTAAGCTTTAGAGAAAATCCTAAAATAAAATGAGGAAAAAAAGTGTTAATAAACAATTTTAACAACAAAATCATTACATTAGCATAAGGTGAAATGAAATTTCTGTCTTTAATAGAGAAGCAATCTCTTCACAACTCAACCTATCTAGTACATTAGATATGTAGGTATTGGATAAGGTGAGGTATGAAACTACACCATTGAATACACATGAAGATATTTAGGAACAAATCTCTGATTTTAGAAAGAGACTGTAAGTGAATCTATAGTTCATTATAGTAAATAATTCATAAATTGACATTTTCCCTCAATTTTCATAATTTCTCATTCGTCTAAGAGACACACCATATACTCTACCCCATTTTCTGGGAAAATAAGGAAAATGTGCTTTCAGGAATTAGTTTTCTAGCTCACCCTTGGCACAAAACCAAGTTATTCTACAGAAAGCAAATGCATCAGTGTGCAGTTTCAGAGAAAATCACTGAACTCAGGTTTACCCTAACCCTCTGACAGGTACTGGAAGAACTTTACAGAGGTGAATATATGTATATCTTGCTACCATATTCTGAACAACAGCAAATCCTTCTTTCTACTGAAACTTCAATGACCAGAAGATATTTTGTAATTTTTTGGCTTTACTCGATTGCTCAAATAAAGCAACTAGCAAGAAAATTACTTTTTGCCTAGGCAAAATATAACTTGGAATTTGTATTTTCAAATTTTTGAATCAGGAGAAGAATGGAAAATTTTGGAATTTATTACAAAATGAAATTATAAGGAAACATTTCAAATCAAGCCAACACTTTCGGTGTATTCAAAATTTTAAAGATTTATTTGAACCAATTAAAAGTTTTCTTATACAGTATGTAAGGATGACTAGTAATGTGTATGTTCCAGAATGAGTCACTGGAGCCATGGACTCTACATACACCTGCAAATGCCATGAACTGAAACAAATGCCCCAATTTTTACTCCAAACTCTTCTTCAAAGAGGAATAGGTTTGATTTTAGTATGCAAATAGGACTGAAAGTACAGCCTTAAACATGTTATTTCAATTGCCACTTAATGGAAGTACCCAGCTCCCGTTGCCAGAATATTATTAAAGGAAGTTGGGGCTTTTTCCCCCTAAATGTGCAGATTGCTTATGCACCACAGAGTCTGCCAGGTGTACTGGGGGCAATATGAAATGCAAGAAGCCAGAAAAACCATTTTAACAGAAGATGGAGTCCTGAAGTTGCCTGGCTGGAAACAAAACTACATCTGTGCACCTGATTTCCAGTGTCTCTGCTGCAGAAAGCTGGGTAGAACCTGTGGGTACTTATGTTGTACTCTATCTACTGCTTTTCCTGGAAAATACACATTGTTAAAGCTAATTTAAAAGGATTTCTGGCCTTTCCACATAAGACAACAAATTAGACATGCTCTACACATATGATCACTCTGCAGATTGGTGCTTTTCCAGCTGGGTAGTTGCTATAGCAGAGTACCAATTAATCAATTAACTTTAATTAACTTGGAGAGAAAAGAAAAGACAACAGAATAATGAAAACACACTTCCTGCAAAATCAAACAGAAGATCATGAGGGCTTAGCAGAGGATTTTTAGATTATTTTTGTGCACCTGCCTAGAGTATATAGGAGGACTGGAGGCTGAGGGGGGCTGTGAACCCAAACCAGGCAGATTTCCCCACAGAACACACCAGCCACAGAATATTAAGACTTGAGATAGAGGTGAGAGCTGGAATGAAGGAGATCCTTGAAATTGCAGACATTTTGTGCCACAGTGGTGGAAAACCTGGCAGAGAATATGGAGACAAAAGAGACAAATGACACAGACTAGTGGGACAGAGCTAGATACAAGGGAGGGGAATGACAGGAGATGATTCAAAGAGTATCTGAAAACTCCTTTGTCAGGATTTACTCCTATTGCTTCTTTCTCTTACACCATGGGCAATAAATTTTGTTACTCTGTGAAAATCAAGGGGATTTATCCCACTGAAGCCTTCCTCTAATGCTTATGGGAAAATGAACATCCAGGCTTCTCTTCCTGATACCAGAATTTCTATACATTCCTGCTCATAAGCCTTGTATTTTACACAAGGTGCTGGAACAGTCATTTGCTTAGATACTCTGAAGAAAAAAGAAAAAAAATCCTCAATAAAATCCCTATTGATGGAATTTCTTGGATGAAGGCAGATTTTTGAATTCTGTAAGGTCTGGATCACATATCTAAGAAACATTATTTCTTGGTTTCATGTACACTCAATAAGATCTGATGAAGTTGTACTATTTTTCACTCTCACAGGTAGAAAAAGTACATGATCATGTAATTAAACATTACATTATAATTCAGCTATTGCAGAAATAAAGTTTCTGAAGAAATTATTTACTTTTTACTTCTCTTTGCAACTATATTACCTTTTTTTTTTTTTCACTCATCCTAAACCAACTCTCTGTTTTCTCTGTTACTGTGCTACCTCTTCATGACTTTAGGGCTGCTTCTGTGGTTGTTTGTCAGCTGGGATAGGGAGTTCCAGTGGGCTCATCATCATCATCAACAACAACAACAACAACAACAAAAATAGAAAAGAGAAAGCCTGCAAATACACTAGAGAGGAAATGTAAAGTCTTTTAGCACAGGATCAAAAACTGCGACACTCAAAAGATGGAGAGCTGTTTGTTCACTTGAAAAAAAATCAATTCTAGGACTAAAGATAGCAACTCAAAATCTACTCTTTAAAAGCATGGTATTGATACTGTTTATTTTCTTCTTGTCTCTAGATAACTTTGTGGAGAAATTTTTATATATCCTTACAGACACACACAAAGTGTGTATAAAAGCCACTATTGCAAACCAGTATTTTAATTTTTAGATACCTGAGATAAAAGATCTTTGGTCTATTCTTCCACAACTTCTCCTAGTTCACTTACAACAGGAGTACTGGTGTTTTATCTTGTATAAAATTATAGTGTTCTATCTAACAGCTGGGAGGTTTTTTCAGATTTACTAAAAATAGGGATGAAGAAGTGTCAGTGTCCCTGATTTTAGTCACGAAGATGAAGGAGAATTTTGTAAACTGTGTTTATAAAAATCAGCATCCTTCTAAAAGACCTCACTCTAGTTTGTGTTGTGACAACCAAAAAGCAGTCTTCACCAAAATAGTTTTTGTACATTACTCATAAGAAAGAAAGAAAGTGAGGAAAACTGCACAGAACTGTAGGGCAGAACTCAAATATAAGTCTACAGCTGCAAGCTGACAGATAGAGTAGAACTGAGAGAAGACATATTTTGACAAATGAGAAATTTTCCATCTTAAGATGGTCTTGGATGAAGATTACTCTTCAGCCCTGTTGCCAAAATTGGCAGATAAGCAATGAAATTTTGTGGCAGTTCATATATGTTAATGACAAGCAAACACAATTTTGTGAAGAAATGTTAGTACCCATATTTGGCCCGCTCTCCGAAAAAGATATTGAGTAACTATTTTAGAATATAGTATGTGCTGGCAGTGATCTGACCCTTTCAAATATTTTGCTTTCCAAAATGTACATAATTCTATACCATTTATATTTGGTGAAGATTTTCAAAAGGATAGTATAAAAATAGTAGATATTGAAACATAACAAAAATTACCAGATTTTATTTAACCCCTTTTAAAGGCGTTGTATAATGATGCAACAATATTAGCAATAAAATGAAAATATTTTTATTACACTCCAACTCAGTCAAAAAAAAAAAGTACATGAACTTGAGGTTATCCACAGATTCCTTCTGTACAATCTCTTTCTCAAATGAAAAGTTCATATCAAGGCAAGATGAAATTTCTCTTTAATTTGCCCAATATTTCTTCAGTAGTACCCTGTGGAGAACACTCCTACTTTGCTAAATCTGAACACTCATCTGACACACTGATGAGTAAGTCCAGCACTTAATTCATGCCCATTTTAGGACAAAGTTCTAAAATTCAGGCTTGTTCCTGTCTGCATTTGGCTCGTTCAAGCTTAATGTTAATACTCTTCCACTGGCGTACTGCAAGTTGCTTCTGGGTTTTTGTATTCTAAACACACACACACATACACATATATATTTATATTTTTTTCAGTGATCACTAAATCATGGAAAATATCAATCTACAAGGCAAAACCCTTATATCTACAGTAGCCAGAAGCAAAATAGGCCACATATAGTTCCCTAATATATGTGTGTTCCAAATGCACGAAAAGTTCTTGAATTCTGTCTCTTGGAAGCCCATCAATCAGTGTGGCTGCATCTCTGAGTAATAGCATTTATAATACATGTTACTATCAGTGTAAACAAGACTGCCTTTTCCTTGTATTTCCTTGTATATTTTCCACATTTCTTCTTAAGTTTTTCCAGCCAGAAAACACAACTAGTTCATGCTATCCCTTAGCAAAAGCTGTTAAATTATTACTGCTTTTATGTGTTAAATTTACCACTTTCTGACAGCCTGGATTCCCAAAGAGAGATGAAGAAGCTGCCATCAACTGGAAGCTTGTGAGCCTTTGAACCTCTTCTTGCTCCCAGTATCGCTTCCAGAGGACACAGGGGAAGGAACATTCCCTTAGTTTTCTCCAACCCCATCTTCTCAGAGATCTCTTGCCTGAACTGAGGTACCAACAGTGCTCAGGAAGGAGAGAAAAGTGAATTTCTGTGGCCATTAAAGTGATAGTCATAGTGAGCAGGAAAGTAATTGAGCAATACAAATTGTGGGGAAAGATGTCAATCCATATATCAAGTCTTACAGAATAAATCCGTGGCTTGCCTTAATATTTCATATTCTGGTTTTTAGAAGTTTAAATGAAATAACTTCTTGCTCTATAAGTGGGCAAGAAATGATTGAGCAATTTGAGTTGTGTCAACAGCATTTTACAAAGCATTTTACAGTAATTATTACAATGACAGACTTTTATAAGGTTTTTAATTCACAATGTGCTGCAAAAGTGATTAAAGAGGAATGTTGTGAAGCTAGTATTACTGTTTCTTCACATGGCAAGAGATTCATATTTGTGAGGGCGCTGCAGAGCACATGATTACATGACCAAAATCAATGGTTGTGATACCCTCCCTTACAACCAAGCAAACTACTTAACAGTCTTCAGATGCACCTGAGAAAATGCAATTTTGCACTGTGATATATGGAGTGAGATTAAGTGGGAAATAACAGTAGCTCACAAAGCTCATCATCCAGGAAAAAGACAAAAATAGCTCCCAGTTCCTTGCTAACATGATGGTAAGAAGGAGGCACTGCTTTTGTTTTGGAGGTAAAAAGTGATTTTGTCATACATATGTGGATGGGAATGATTTCAGACACTGGCAAACACCTGGAGAGCTGAAGGATCAGCTGTGCTGCAGAAGAGCAGCTAGAAGGGGTTAATAGAGAGCAGAGAAGGGAACTATTGTAGCAGGGATAATAACTAGGCACTTCTTTCTAGGAGATTCTTGAACACTAGGATTTGCATGTTTTGGTATGATTTTGAACAGTACAGCTCAAGTATTCTGAAAATGTGATTCTCCTTTTTAACTTGGCATCTTTTTGTAATCTAATGATTCAAATTTGTAGAATGTCACCATCAAAAAACTGATGGAGGATAACTTCAGGGAGTGATATAAATATTGCATTTATAGACATAGATCATATAGATATAGATAAAAAAGTTCTATTTTTTTTTTCCGTAAAAATACATTTTCCAAATACTTGCAAGCACTTTTGAATCCTTTTATGACCTTGCCAAAGAAACACTTGAGTCACTTTTCTGAGACCACCACTGCAGTGGAGCCAACAGGTATTTCAGACTTGGCAGGTAAAGCAAAAATAGAACACACCAAAAGCAAAAATGCAGGGTAGGGAATGTATTCTACTCAAATGTGAGTTGACTGTATGTGTCTTCTGCTTTCTGCTGGCAGGTTGTTTTTTTTCCCCTAATAAATGTATTGTGAGCATTCCATGAGAAGTCAAAAGCTGCTTGATATAAAACCTTCTGGGGTTTTTTAGCTTCTTAGGGTGTAATATACCAGGAACAACATTCTCAGAACACATAAACCCTGTTTAAGCATGATTCATTGTGACAAACTTGCTTAAACACAGCTTTCCTTATATTAACATAAGAAAAATCTTAACATAGAGAATTTAATCCAAACTTTTCTAAAAAATGCAATTTTTCGACCTTTTTTTTTGTAAACTCTATCAAACTTTTTTGAAACTCTTTCTTTCATAGAAATTTATGCAGACAATTATCTTAGTTGTTTTATAATCTGATCACAGAGATTGCTCATAAAAATTTGGCCTTTTATTTTCTCTTAGCTTTTCTTTTGTCCCTCAGATTCACAGTACCCTACACAAAGAGGCTGGGAAAGTTGTCTGTTCCAAAAGAGTATGATCAGCTATTACAAACTGGAAAAAAAAAAAAGTATCAATTTATAATTGTATGACACTTGAGTTCAAAAATATTTCACATAAATAATTATCCTTTTACTTCTCTTTCTTCAAGCATGCAGTAACTATGCTGCCAAGTTAAATGTGATGTGGAGTAAAATCAACCTTTCATTCTGAAAAATAAAAGTTCTGATTTTCATAACTTTAGGACTTAAAAATTGTGATTTGAATTGAGTAAGTTACATTAAAAATGGTTGTTTGGATGGCTAATATCTCTTATCCAATGAAAAATTTACTTGAAAAATTTCTACATATCTGTCATCCAATGATCTCTTCCTTGCCCTGTTAATTTGTAACACTGTTTGCCCCACTATATTAGACTTCTATGAAATGGCTTTCAGATTATAGAGGAGGATAAATGGCAGAACTATACTCAGAATGTTGAAAGAAGAATGCATGGTTCAAAGAGGAAGCATGCAACTTTCCACCATGAATTCTTAGACTTCAAATTTGATATTGAAAAACTTCTACTTCCAGGATATATTGCTATGTTCCACTTAAATATCGTATTTAATCTCACATAAACGGAAAACAGAAATATAAAGCAATAGAAAAGTATAAGCTGCCAATTTCAACAGTTCTTGTCATTGTTTTATCTCTTGTCTTTTTTTCTTTTTTCTTGCAGATTTACTTTAAATATGACATAAATGCAATCAGTCTTAGCAAGAGATTCTTTCTGAATGGTGTTTCAAATGTACTATAGGCACTTGTGAAAGAATGTATTTTCCACTGAAAATTCACTGGATTTCATTTGAAAGGGCCAAAAGATATTTGTGGTCTTACTGTTCATGAGAATTCTGCTCCAAACTGAGGTCTCTAGATTATTTTCAGCCCATGAACTCCTACTGAGGCAATGTGGGTTTTTTAGAATTCTTACTGGGAGTCTAACATCTTCACTGTCTTTAAAAATCACCTTTTAGCAGCTATTTTTGAAAACTCAAGCAGGACCCAAGAGACCACTTCAGCACTCCAAAATACCTAGTTTCTTGTCAGCTTTTGTTTTTTTCTTTGTAATGGTTTGCACTAATTTTTACTCTCAGCTTGTTCCTTAGACAGCATAATCTTCGAGAAGATTTTGGCATAAAATACAGCTCAGGAGGAAATAATGTATATTAAAAATAGCAGGGATTTCACATTCATTAAAGGCCTGCACTCACTTGTATTTAGGTGTATTTACTTTTAGTCTTCACTCCAAGATGTAGAAGCTTTTATGAAATACAGAATAAAAAATCACAGCATATGAACTTACCAACCACCTTTCACTGCATGTAGCCCCACTATGTTTCATATAAGGCTTTTTCCTACAGAGACTAACTGAATTCTTTTCTATTTTCCCTAATACCTCATTTCAACTCACCACAGGAAAAATGAAGAATGTTATGTTAGTACCTCAAAGTCACCAGAACAGTCTGTCACAGCAAAACAGTGAATTCCTAAATCTAGGGTACCTGACAGAAAAATACAAATCATCCTGAAAAGCAAATTAATGTCATGTTACTTGTGTTTCATGTTGAATAGAGAATGGAAATAATGATCAACTTATTCAGTAAATAGCACAGTTGGCCTTGAAGGGAATTTCAGCATGTGAGGGTTAATATAATATTTTCCATTTGACATTTTGTGTTCTTCTCTATGAGTCAAAAAGGATTTTGTTTGTTTCCTTCTTTAATCTTTTCCTTTGATATAATATGTCTTTGGATGCATTATATTTTCTCTAATCTGATGGGCAATAGTGACTGATTTTGTGATTTCTAATGGTCATAAGTGATGTGGGATGGTCACAAAGTCTCAGGATTGTGTGTAAGCCTGGACCTAACATTGAAGTTTAACATTTTTGTCTTTCTGAAACTTTTTCAGAACTACTCATAAGGAAAGACTGCTGCAGATACCTATAATTTTCAAAAAATATTGAGAAATAAAAAGGTATTTAAAATCTTATCAGGACACTTACAAAACAGGAAAAAGAAAAAAAGAAAGATTGAATTGCAAGAGAGTGAATGAAAGTAAAAGATAAACCCCACTGCTAACAGAAAAATGCTGGGCTCCGTTTAATTATTAATCAAGATCCAATGAAATATTTTGACTTGTCCAACATATTTTAAAATGCATATGGTTAAAACAAAACTTTATGTCTCTGATATATTTAAAAACATTGACATTTTTAAAAAATGTAATCTTCAATTCTATATGTTGTCACTGGTTTTTTTTAAGCGTAGCAATACAAAGTTTTTAGATATAAAGCTCTTGGAAAGACATTTTTATTACAAAAGCTTGTGGTTCTAGAGGTCATGGTAGAGTGAAGTAGTCCCAGCATCCTCGTTGTCTTTTCTTCCCAGTGGGGAAAAAAAAAAAAAAGACTAAAACTGTACATTTTAATATTATGGTCACAGATAGCTTTTAGCCAGGCACTGCTGACAGTTTTTTGGGAGCATGGCACTGCTGAAAAGGCTCAGCTAACCTAACAGAGTATGGCTTCAGGCAGTTGGTGTTCTCAGCAGACACTGAAATGGAGCAAAACAGATTCTCTAAGCTCAGATTTAACCTTCCTTTCTCTTTCAATCACTTTGATTCATACGAGCTTTTGATCACTCCTGCCCTGTGCCTTGCAGAGTGCATGTGGTGCCACAGCCCCCAAAGAACAAGGAGGTGCAGTGCCAGCAACAACACCTGGGAAACAAATCTGTCACCTGGTCACCTTCTGACACTTCTTGAGCATTTCCTCTCTAACTCAGCATGCCAGCATGCTCTGCACCTTTCTGAATCATTGACTGAATTATCCTAGTACCTGTCCTTATTAGCCAAGATTGATCAGTTTTAAAATAAAGAATTACATTATTATTATTATTAACACAAATTATTTGGTTTCCTCTAATGTCATCAAATTACACAGAAAGCCAGATTCATTAATAAATAATTTAGGCAAAAAGAAAAGTTTACGGTAGAAATTCACACCTTACAGTCTCAGTTCTTTACACTGAGAAAAAGATACAGTGCAATTCTACAGTTGTTTTGTTTTCAGTAGTCCTTGATAGAACTGAAGGGAATATGATATGATTTTAAGCGAGATTAAGAGCTTTCATTGGTGATAAAAGACATGTATCTATACACACACACATACATATTTATGTATGTATATGTGTACAACATACTGTAAGCCTGGACCTAAATTTCTCCCTGCTGGGTAAAGCACATAAAAGTGTATTTATCTCTTTCAGGCATGTGGAACTATTTCCTCTGAAGTTGGCTGTGCTAGTTTTGGTTGGGATAGAGTCAATATATTTCATAGTGGCTGGAATGGGGCTACAGTTTGGATTTCTGCTGGTAACACAGAGATGTCTGAGCTATTGCTGAGCAGCTCTTGCACAGTGTCAAGACTTTTTCTGTCTCTCACCCTACCCTGTCAGCAAGGGAATTGGGGGTGCACAAGAGTTTTGGAGGGGACAGAGATGGAACAGCTGAGCCCAAGTGACCAAAGGCATATTCCATACCATTTGGCATCACAGTCAGCATATAGAGCTGGGGGAAGAAAAAGGAATGGGGGACAATCAGAGCAATGGTGTTTGTCTTCCCAGGTCACCATGACATGGGATGGAGCCCAGCTATCCTGGAATGGCTGAACACCTGTCTGGCCACCACAAGTGGTGAATGAATTCCTTGTTTTTCTTTTCTTACTTTGGGCTTTTGCTTTGCCTATTAAACTGTCTTTATCTCAGCCCACATTTCCTCCCCCATGATTCTCTCCCCCACCACACAGCGGGGAGTGACCAAGTGGCTGGTGGGGCTTAGTTCTGACAGAGTTTAAACCAAAGCACAGGCTCATTTGCTGCTCACAGAAACAGCAGTTTAGCAGCTTTTAAACCTCACAGTTCCCACTCATTTAGTACCAGCTTAAATATGCATAAAATGGGATTGATCAGTAGGGATTTACTGATAGGAGTGTGTATATGTTGGGAGAACGTTAACTGGTTTTAGTCTAGACATTATTTAACTTAAAAAATGACAAAAATCCCTGACAAATAGCAAAGTGACATATCCTATTTGTACTTAAAGAACTTCCTACAAGCAGGAAACCAGGGGTGGGAGGTAGGCATTGTGTGCTTAATTTCTTATCCTTTGCCAGGTGGCCTATACCACTGAGATTGGGGCATGATGAAGTTTAAATCCTGAAAAGAATTCCATTCTTCTATTTTGGATGACAGAGGTAATCCATCTTCCACTTCTTGAGATCTGTAGTGCCAAAACTGCTCAGCATCAGATTACTGTGTTTATGCCTATTTTCCCTATTTTAACCTGGTCATGCAGCCATGCTGACATGACATTTCTGCTTGTGCATCCCACATTCCCTCTGAATACTTCCTTCTTTGCCCTTTCTTGCTCTGCAAGTTTGCCCAGCATCTTAGGAAATGTTGCACCTGGCCTTTTCGAAAGGGCAAGGCTATATCTTTGTTTATATACAGATAATCACAGGCCTCAGACTAAACACCTCTGTTTCAACATTTCTAGCCATAAATATCCTACAAGTTTTATCAACACTGTTCTTCCAGCTGGCAAACTGTGTTATGGTGTTGAGGTGAGGTCAGTCTTTGTTTCTCCAACCACAGAACGTGTTTAGCACAAATTACATTCTTCCCCAACACATGAATCTCTTCAACTTTGTCAAATAAATTTTACCCTGCAGTTCTTCCTGTCATTTCTGGTATTTTTGTGAGTTCGAGTGTTCGCATTGCATGTGCAAGACTTCCATATTTGCAGTTTGAAGGCGTTTGAATTTTACAGCATATGCATGTATCAAAATACAAACTTTAGTGAAAAACAACCCTTTGGTGAAACAACCCCTAAAGTGTTCACAGATCAGGTGAGCTTTCTTTGTTGTCCTTCAGGTGTTGAGGGTGACAATGCATAATTTGAAAACTGTTTTTATTCAGCTAGAATTTAAATATATATGTGTGTGTGTGTGTGTGTGTGTGTGTGTACATATGAATACCAACATTTATCCATTAATTACAGCTAATTAGATACTAACAATATTGAGGAGGAAGTCAGTTCAGAAACCCATGACCTGTAATTTTAGGCCAAATATACAACATTAAAAACGTACATCTAATCTTGATATTTAAGATTTAAATAGGTCACTATCTTCTCTACTTGTTTGCTTTTTCTTACTTGATAAATAATATTAAATGCAAAAAGGAAATAGTATCCCAAGGCCATTCCAAATGATATTCAATTAATTTGGGCTTGCTTATTATATGTTTCTTAAATATGCTACTTCACTGAAGGGACAAGACCTCATGCTCATATAAAATTATATAACCTTTAAGCCTCAAGAAACTTTCTCACCTATTGAAAAATATGACACCTGAAAAAAAATCAACTAAATGTGATACCAAATAAGTTGCTCCACTTGTTAAAAAAAAAGCAAAAACAAAAACAGAAACAAAACAAACAAACAAAAAGGTTGAATAAATGGATTAGTCTTCATTTGCATGAATAAATGAAGTTACAGTCCAATTACCATGTTAATCTAATTACTAGTAGACAGATTTCTGAGTACATCTGCAGACTTTTTCGTCAGAACTGAAAGAGAAAAACAGGGAAAAAATGTGATGATATTTGTATTGTCTAAATCCCTTCGGCAGCTGCAGTCTAATTTGTTTTGTAAGACAGAGCAACCACAAAACTGCTTCAAATGGTTTTGCCTAATGACTGTCTCACAGGAGCCATTACATTGTCCTCACCTATCAAAGCACACAGGATATTAGCTGCAATGTCTTCATTTTAGCCTAGTACTCTGTGACCTCTAAGGAATCCTTAGTTTTCTTGTTTAGGAAAATTTGTAGCTCCATATGCCATCAAGGTCTGATATGATTTTGGCCTATTTGACATAATCTCTCTCACAAACTTTCATTTCATTTCTCTTTGTGAAAATGGAGACAGGGCAAAGGAGAATACTAATTCTTCTGTGTCATACTGAACAATATAATTTTAAGTGCTTAACCTTTCCTAATATGCTTAAAGCATCAAAAAATAAATAGCTGCTGTCCTTGTTTTAACCGTTCTTTAATGAGATAGAACACTGTAAACTAACCCATATTTTATATGAGATGACATCACATTAAATGACTCTCCAGAATACTGCAGATATTTTAAAAATATTTATTTTTTGCTAAAGTGAACCATTTGCCAAAAAGTTCAACACATAGACCATTCAGAGTACATATTTAAACCCAGATCGTATTAAACTTTTTAGCTAAAATCCATTTGCAGTCTCCAAAACTGGTTTCTAATGTGGTCACTCTGAAACCTGGATGTCACATTTCTTTGTGTGTCTTGGCTTTGGCACACCATACTTTGCATTCTTGTCTCTTGATAACCTAATCACCTATCCCAGCTGAATTAACCCCCCAGTTCATGACAAGGGCTGAAGCCTCTCGTGGTGCAGAGGGCAGAGCACAGGGGTCCCACAGTGTGACCAAAAAAATACTAAAAGCCATCTCCTGAAGGCAGGAAGGGTTTATTGAACTTGTAGAGCAAATACAGATCTGTTGTCCCAAAATTTTGAACTCTTCCATGAGCTGTGGACCATTTTGGCCTACATGTCTCCATGTTCTTTCCATAGAAATCAGGGCAAAGAGGGAAAATTGCATGTTATCCAGTCTTGCCTGCATGGGGATAGGATGCAACCCAGACATTATTTCAAGAGATAGATGGTAATTGTTCCAATATACAGAGTTGAAACATAATTTTAGAGAGTTGGATTTTCAAGAAATGTTATAAAAATATGGCATTATTGGGCTACTATGGCTAAAATTTCAGTATTGTAAACTAACAGGTGAAACTTCAGAATTTAATTTTAGCTTAATACTTCTCTAATAAAGTTTACATAAAATAATTGTAAAGCAAGTGTGCTGCAGAGGATAAAAGCTATAAATTGATTCGTATGCTATCAGATTCTGTTAAAAAGGAAAGTATTACCAAATTTCTCACTTTTATCTAACTGACATTTTAGCCCAGAAATGTGAGATTACAGTTCTCTTAAGATGTCTAAATATGATCCAATACCCAGTAAGGAACTTGGCAAATACAGAAAGAAAAACCGGGACCAGTCATAAAATCAATATAAAAACAGATTTTACCATTACAGTTCCTACAAATCCTTCCAGGCAATGATAAACTCAGTAATTAGATATATGACCTTTCCCATTGTTCACACTACTGATTGTTAAACTTTCCACATTACACATTACAGTTATTTTTTAATGATTAAGTGACATCACATATTACTGTTATTTTTAATGATTAAGTGTTCTAGATGTTCAGCATATTAACATTCTGCCTAAGAATCAGTGTTCCTTCTTTCACACACTTTATTTTCAGTGGTTTATCAATTTGCATATGACAATATTCCATTTTTACATGAAACGGCCCATATTTTTGGCTCAAATTTGCAATAATTTAGAATAAATTTATTGTGTGCATTGTTTCATTGCTTCAAGGTGTTGATTCAGAGAAGAATAATGAATTGAAGATTAGCACAAAATATAAAAATAGAAATCATTCATTCCACTCTAAACCCCACACGTTATGACTAGTTTAACTGTGCAGCATATAAAATTTGCTTCCCCGGTAATTTTTTTTCAGATGAAAAATTTTTCTGAACAAATAGGTAATTATTATCATGAACAATAATATTATTCAGAAAGTAGAAACTGCAATAACAAATTTTGTATATATCACCACATTAGTATGAAGGACCATTTATAGCAAGGAAATGCAAGCATCCTTCCAACTGGGCTGGAAACATGACTTACAATTTGCACAATGAGGAAAAATTTTCAGCAATAGAAGATGGAAGAGGAATATATATTGCAAATTAAATGGAAAATTAAAAAATAAACAAGCTGTGAAGAGTCTTGCAATCTATTTTGTCCTTAAACTTCAAGTCTTATCCCCTTTGGTTTTCCCCAGCTTGTGTTGCTGCAGCACTGAGGACAGGCTATTCCTTGTGAAGGGAATAGTGTGTGTATGATGTTCAAGTTTGTCTGGTTTATTTTACTGTCTGCAATGCTACCTTGTTTAAGGTTTTCTGTATGGACAATTATTCATGTTGCCTCTGTAAACTGACACATCTATTAAAGGGAGCAAGAGGCTTAATGAGATTGATCCACACCCAAAAGTGAATAAAGTATTCCTACATACAGTTTCCTTAAAAGTTCATTATTTTTACAAACCTAATATCACTGGAAACACGGAACCCTTTTATCTTGGCCACACCTATGATTTTGAACTTTTAATCAGCATACTTACTGAAATGGGAAATGTAAATGAACAAAGTTGTATTTTGTTAATTTGATTATATTTCTTTATGAGTTTCTGTATGAGTTCACCCACACATACAGATATCTACCTTCACATGCCTCATTTTCATGGACACCCATTAAAATCAATCAGAATTAACTTTAAAAATGGATTAGTTAAACTATATTAAACTCCTGCCTGGACACTCTCATTCAGAATTAAGGAGGGCTTGCATTTGTTTTAATTTAATTTATTCAGGATGTGAATCCACTAATCTACTTTAATTAATGATGCTCTGAATTCACAACTTTAGTCAATTTGGGTTAACTTTCACAATTGCATTAATGTAGGCAATTCCTAATGTAATTCCAAACATAAAGCAGTATTATCCTAACCAATTTATATGTTGTGACTCTACGTCCAAAGTCAAGATAAATTTCATGAGTTCCTGGATGAATTTCATGGGTTCATGCAGCTCGAAAGGCCAAGATGCAATCTAAATTCACAGAAGACACAGCTTTTCTTTGGAGCCCACAAAAAACCCCAAACCTGTTCAAACAACTGGATGGAGGTAAATGCTTCTAGATGAAAGATAGGTGATGGACACTTAAAGGGTGTGGGTCACTAAGTATCCCACAACACTTTTCACAGGATGAAAAGTGTTATTCCCAAGACACCCTGAGTAATTACTCCCTGTCTTTCTAGCTCCGCTTGCAATTTAAGCTGGCTGCAGTATTCTCTGCTTGGAAGTGTAAGAAAGGGAATTCTGCTCTGGGCTCCTGAGCAGCTGCCACTTTGCACTTGAGTGGTGGATCAACATGTATAACCTGCAATGGTTAGCACCTCAGAATCCTCAGAAAGAAAAAATACATACTTGTTTATGCTCAGTATGTTTTTCCTTGCATTTGCTATTTTCCCTGAACTGATGGGCAACACATAGTGGCATTTCAGACTTGACAGAGAGTCTGTGCTTTACTGTACACCAAATACTTGCATGAAAAGAAGCCTTAAGGAAGTCACATTAAGGAAGTCACAATTAGAATCATATTAACTAATTGGAAATTTAGTTAACATTTTAGTTAACATTTTAATTCCGTAAGTACCAATGCTTAAATTTGTTAAATACTTAATTTAAGAAACTTGAAATGTTTAATAAGTTCTTTTAAATTCCACAAGCATAAAAGTAACTGAGTTCTTGAGCTACTGAAAATGAACATTTTCCTTTCATGCCTGCATTTTTCTGTCTGTCACTGTAACCACAGATTTTTATGTTTTCTTAGGACAAAGCCTTAGCTACCACTACACCTCTTACAATTAAGTAGCAGGTGCAATTGTTACTAAGTCAAAAGATACTTTTATTCTTGCAGCTAATCATTTTCATTGATAACAGAAACATGATGTTATATAGCTAAGTATAGTGGCTAAATGACTGAAAAAAATGTTAAAAAATTACCTCTGTCTACTGAAAGTGTGATTTAAAAAGTAAATTACTGTACACATCCTCAGAGCCTCAGGCTGATATCCTTCCCTTCTCCTCTCCCAATATAAAACAGTTTTGGCTCTGTTTTCTAAAAAACCCCCATTCAAAACATTAGAAAATCTGCCTTCTCATTTGAAATATAGTGCAACTATTGCAGTGTACTGCCGTACAGTGTAGTGTAAAATTTCTAAATTTATAAGTTTCTAAATTGAGAGACAACTTATTACACAACAAATTTCATATATATTTTTATTCTAATCAAAAAACAAAAAAAAAGCATACTTTTTTGATAAAAGGCATATTTTGAGTTCAGTACTTGCAAAAAACTCTTGCATGTTGCCTATAAAATCACCTGTCTGGTGATTTTTCTCTTTTCTTTCTTCCTAAGTATCTACTTACTGCCACTAGAGTAGCTTTTCTGATTTTCATCTAAGCACTCAGGTAGTTTTTGAATAGCAGCTAAAAGTATGAATAATGTTAAGTATAGCTTTTTTTTTTTTTTT
>VWZP01006414.1:2039677-2092509 GCA_013396995.1 Dicaeum eximium
TTTTACATAATAGGTGGTGACATGGACATCACAGTATGGTAGTATTTGGAAAATCGGTTGGGTAGCAGACAAATGGAAACCCTAAAAGCATAATAAATGCACTACCTTCCATTGAAATTGCTGCTAGGGATGTCTTTCCTCTCTGCAGTGGTGGTGAATCATTACACAAGCAGTGAGAGCAGATGTAACTCCTACTTATACAGCATATTCTGGTCTCAAATTCTGAATACAATGTACAAAAATGTGTAAGTAATCTGTATTCTCTTTTTAAATACAGACCAACTGCTGCATGGGGACATTAAACATTTCAGCCACGGTCACTGAATGGCTTATTCTCCATCACAGCAGGGCTGGTGGTGGTGGTAGAACAGGGCACATCAGTTCATACACCAAAAATGTTCATTTTCCTGTGTCAGTTATCATCTACCTGTCACAAAGAGTTGCTACCAGGAAAAATCTCTTCCGATTTGAAAAATTCAGGATGTAAACATTATTCAGTTGTAAACCTGTAGTGTGGAAACTGCTCTATCAGCAGAAGCTCAAAAAGATCATAAATTATAGCACTTGAGCAGGTCAGGTCTGCTAAGGACCTGACAAATCCTGTGCAGAACAACTGAATAGGTCCCTTATGAGAGATCAGGAGGAATCCATGAACATAGTGCAGGGATAACTGAGGATTTGTAATTGGACCACTTGAAGGATTATGAATTTACAAAAGTATTGTTTCAGATGTAAGGTCTAAATGCAGGTCTCACTGAAAAAGCCAAGAGACATGACCAAGTTTAAGAGCTGATATTTTGAGTATAAATTACTGAGGTGGATTATATTGATCCTGTATTTTGAAAAATAACTATTCTTGTCACTCTACTACTTATTTACCTCTTCCTGTAGCATTTGAAAGATTTACAAGGGGGTTCTGCTAAACACTTCTGGTTTTGTCAGCCTGGAGTTTCCAAGCTCTGAGGCATCTCCAGGCATTGTCTGGTGATTGATTAGTCTTTTTTGGAGAAGGCACATGAGCAGCTGCAACAGTTAACAAAGTGAAAAATCCTTAAAGTGCAAGCTGTATAGGGAAATATGTTTCTGTAACAATCATATTTTTGTAATGACTCTTTGAATAGGATGTTGAGTTTGTATTAAAACTCAGACATATCTATATACAATAAGGACAATCAACCCATTCAAAGTATCAAAAAAACATAGATTACTCTACTGATAAAAGTTAGATCCACTCAAGGTGGTTTTAAAATTGTTAAAATTACCAAGATGCAGCTGAAGTGAGCTTGTTGAACTATTGTTTGGGATACCTCAACAATATTGTTAAAGTGTCAAATCTAAGAATGTCATTAATGATTTTAAAAAAGCTGTGACTGAAGCCCTCCAACATTGACCACAAGGGTTTTTCAGGAGAAATACAATTTCATGCTGCTCTGTTAAGAACACTTTTTATTAGAGCAGCAGGCAGGAGGAACTGGTTGCTTAGCAATAGTAACTTGGAAGGAAAAGTGCCTGGTCCTTTCAATGTATGTAGGGGTTCATAAGTATTTCTGCAGGTGCATACATTCATATATATATATATATATATATATATAAATATATACACACACACAGACACATATACCCTGACTAATTGTGTATGGTTCTCATTTTTAAGGAGAAGAAGGAAAATAAAGAAAGAAACAATATTAGTTCAGACATGATTTAAAGTAGTTTTCTGAAAAGTAATTTAGGATGTTCATCTACAGCAACACTACAGACTGTAACAGGAAACCCAGTAGGTTTACAAAGAAAGAAAAGTAAAATCCAAACTGAAATACTAGGGTGATGGGTTTTATTAGCCACAACAACCTCAGGGAAGACACTTGTCTGTTACAGAGTTCTATCAATATTGAATGCTACAAAGTTATAGAGAGCACAGGTGACTTTTCCAATCAGTGATTGTACAGATCCATGTTTTTAGTGATGGGCTGGAAAAACATGAGGAGGTTTATCTAATTTTTTCTGTCAGGCTGTTTATTGTTCTGTACTAGAAAAAGTTAAAGATGAACCCTTCCTTAATATCATCCCTAAATTTTAATATTTCAGTACAGAAATTATGTCTAAGGTTAGCATCCTCAGATTAAATTATTTTGTTTCTCATTTTGCAAAATGGCTTTGCCTACTTGGCATCCATATTCAAATTTGTATTTGCTTCTTTCTTTCAGACAGTCACTCATTTGGAGTTGATACAGAAGGCCAGACATAATGATGCTGCTTAATCTCACAGGTTTTATTGCAAACTGTTAAATGTTTACCAGCTTGCTGTAGTCGTATCTGAAGATAACAGACTTTACAGTTTTGTTATTTAAATCCAGAGCTGATTTTCAGGCATAAGTTTGAGATCAAGTCTGAAAGGAGTTCCAAGTACTTCTGCTAAAATCGACCTGCATTGAATACTTTTTCTTCTAGAGCCACAAGTAAATGATCTTAAAACAGATACTGAAGGCCCTTTAAAAAACAAAGCAAGCTACCATCCATCTTAATGCCACATGACTCACTGATGAGGCTCAGAAATTTGAGATTCAACTAGATTATCAGATCCATTCTTCTAGTTTGTCCAAAAATTGTTCAGTGCCCAGTTCTTCAACCAAAATGGCTTTCAGGTGAAACTGGAAGACAAAGACTTAGAAAATTGTCTAGTAATAAAGTATTTTTTTCTGCCACATCCCATGGGTTTTGTCTTGACATGAGGGTACATAATTAGAAGGCATTTACCAACATATGTGGAAAGCAGCAATAGAGACTCTACCATGCCTAGAAAACAAAAAAGCTTTGGGGTGATGGAACTGCAGCCTTCCAACACCTGAAGGGAACTTACAGGAATTATGGGGCAGAGAATTTGCCAGGGCACAATGACAGGACAAGGCAGAATGGCTTCAAACTGAAAGAGATTTGGTTTACATTAGAAATATGAAGGTGTGCACTGGACCAGAGAAGCTGTTGATGCTCCATCCCCAGAAGTGTTCAGAGCCAGGATGAGCAACTTGTTCTAGTGGAAGGTGCCCCTGCCCATGGCAGAGTGTTTAGAGCTGATTCTATATCTCTTGGAAAGTTGTTGCAGTGATTGATTGTTCCTGCTGTAAACATTTCTCTCTTATGTTGAGGCAGTCTGTCCCAGTGTAGCTCATACCTGCTGCCCTTACCTTGTTCATGTGGCTGCTTGTGAAGAGACTGTGTTCTTTTCTAATTTAAGAGACCAGAATATAAACAGTTCTCTAAGTGAGGCCCTATCAATGACTAAAATCAGGACAGACTTTTCCAGAGGTATAAAACATTTGTAGTTTGGTCATCCATAAGGCACTGGTTCAATGAGAGATGTTTCCTGAATTGCCATCTCTAACTGATGTGCTTTTGGATTGTATCATTATTAGTTATGAACTGCCCCAGTTCTCTTCAATATCACCAAAGCTCCCTTTGGCATATTTGTCATTCTTCCTGTAATATCATAAATCAACACACTAATGAGGATGAATATGAAAAATTATCCTTGAAAAATTTCATTACTAATCCCTATTTAGAGAACTCTTAACAGGAACATTTTGCATTCTCTTGGTTAGCCAGTCCTTTATCTTTATTATAGCTCTTCACTTTATTTCTGTGAGGTACATCTTAAGTCACTCTACTGTAGCAATTGAGTAAATTGATTTAAATCTAGGTAAAGTCAGAAAACACACATATTTGTTTTATAAGTTTGAAGTTGGGGTTTTTATTTGTAGTTGTTATTGTTATTGTTATTGTTATTGTTATTGTTATTGTTATTGTTATTATTATTATTATTATTATTATTATTATAAAAAATAAAAAACCCTTCTATAGAATCTTGTATATTTTATCACTATTTTTTTTTCTGTCCTGATTTGTTGTCCTTGAGAATATATTAAAAGATGTTTGTAATTTGGGCACCAAAATTAATGCCAGTTAATTTTTTTCACAGTTACAGAGGCTAGGGTGAAGGGTTGCAGAAGGGCTTGAAGAAGCAGAAAAATATTTTTGCATATTATTGCCTTATGCTCAAATACTGGACAAAGTAAATTGAATATTAAGTAATAATGCATAATAACACATCCAGAGAGATGATGATGAAGAGTAAAGTACAACAAACTGTAATCCAATCACAAAGGCAAAGCATGCAAATGAAACAATCAGGTTAAAGATGCTGAATTGGCAGCGTTTAATAAAGATTTATAAAGAAAGAATATAATTTAGCATAGCAGAAAAAAAAATCTATTAGCAAATATAATCTCTCTGATGGAATTCCTTTTTGGTACGTGTTAATTCTTCTATTAACAAATGTCCAATGATTTTGCATTGAATATTCAAGGGAACTGAGTCAATACTAGGGAATCATATAATTCCCTGCCAGAAAGGAAAGGATTCGTTACAGCTACTGAGAATTCATTTGAACAGATGAAATAAAATATTGCCAAGTATTAAGTGATACAAGATCCAAGTGCTTGAGACCTATGGAGTTTTCATGGTAACCACCACCCCTGAATCTAGGACATATGATGTCTGATCTGGAAGCAGTCTGCCTCATTGTTCCCATCTTAATTTAGATGTTTCATTCAAATATGAATTTGTACAAAGAACAATACTTTGTATAAAGATTTACGTATACAATAAACCAAGAAATGAAAATATTTTATATTTGATCCTAATGAAGAACCACCTTAGTCAGCAGTTGTGTGAGGGGCAGTACCATGCCCTGTTTCTGGTCTGAAAAGCTTCAAAAGAGCCTTACCAACTACAAAATTACATCCCACTTCTTAAAATGAGTACAACTAAAGCACTCTGTTGAATAGATATGAGTTATTGATTGTCTTTGTGCACAGGTAAGATGAGGATAAGTCTACCTTTAAATTAACTTTGCTTTTTTATTTAATGAAATACAAATATAGGAGTTCAATATATATCCATTGACTATTGACATTCTAGAAAGTCTAGCAGAAAATCTTTCCTCTTTAGTGCGATTCTATGACTAGATTTTGACTCACCAGAGTTAAAATATACCTAAGTAACAGCAAACAGAGTAAAATACAGGTAAATTTGATTTTTAATTAGCAAAAATTACCAGAAAACATTTAGATTTTTTTAATGATGTCTGAATTATTCATACACACTGCAGTATGCTTCTCACCATTCATGATTCCTACACAAAATAACCATTAATTACATTCTGAAAACATTTACCATACAGCTACTTAAATTCTCTGCTAACAAGTAATATACCCTGTCTATTCCTTTAAAAATGCTTTGTACTCTGATTTAGGGAAGGGCCCTGCTTTGTAAAGTGTTGGCATTTGAGGTCTGAGCCAATAACCACAACTGATTTCCTAATGTCATCTGTGTCACAGCGACAGAGGGAAGATAATTTTAGCTAGAATCCCAGCATTTGGATCCGGAACACAAACTGGCTTGGAGCCAGCACAAATCTGCAAGCATTTAATCTTCCTGAGGGACCAGAAATTATATTAGCTGTTCACATATTATAACATTGCCAGACTGCAATTACTGCTGAAGGGCTCAGCACAGGACTTGAGCCCCTTGAAACCCGAGGGCACCACTGGGCACCAGTGCTTTGGGGTTCCCATTTGGGCTTTTTCCCCCTCCCTGGTGTTTTCAGCATGTTTTCATTCCTCTCATTTCCTATTCCACACTTAAAGAAGAACCCTCACTTTAGCACTTAATGGCTAGGGAAAGGGGCGCGTGAGGAGCAGAGAACAAAACTAAAGTTAAATATGCCCCTCTGCTAATTTCATAATTAAAAATTTTCCCTCTACAACCTTGTTCAGAGTAGCACTTAAGTTTCTCTGAAATCTGTGGCTTTAGTCACACTTTAAAGTTAAGTGCTTTGTTTGACAAGGGTATTCATACAGATAATAAATGTACTTTTCCTATTCCCATCCAGGAGTTCAAGAATATTATTTTTGCAATAACTAAGAAAAAAATTTTAGAAAGCCTTTTTACTATAACAACAAAAAGTTATTTTGACATTGAAATAGGATGGAAAACTTCTTCCTCCAGTGAAAAGGCTAAGAGTTTAATCAGGAAATTGAAAACCAAAACCCAGATACATTTGCTTCTGTTGCTTTTAGATGTGTTTTCTGTACATCAGAAGAAAGAAAAGTGTTTAAAGACACTTTTTTTTTATATTCAGCCGAAATTTAAATTTCCTGGGAAGAAGGTAACAAAATTATCTGACAAAGACCCGCATGAATCAATTAAAAATTCTAGATAACTCTTTTGTTTTGTGAGAAGGATTTTTCACTCAGGTAGTTTCGTTATAAAAACAATCTTCGCTCCTGTAAGAGTTGCTGCATTGCTGCCATGGTGCATGAGTTTGATATTGTACATGTGCTTCCTGCTTTTCTTTCTTGGTGGGAAGCAGGAAAATTCTGTGCTGTGACAGCTCAACCATTTACATTCACCCTGGTGTCACACAGGGAGAAACAGTGTCCAGGTATCATCAGGAACAACCTTCCTCTCCAACTACTGAGTGGCTAAAACCAGAGTAGTAATGTGTAATCACAGAGATAGAGGATCAGTGAGCAGTAAGATATTCTGATATTGAAGTCATTTTTCACACCTCTAGTAAAGTGAATACATTACATTCATTCCTCTGTGTCAAACCTTAATTGTCAAACTGAGTTTATGGACTCACAGGGCTTTTAAAAATACTTGTCATCAGAACATGTGCACTATTACAAATGTCATTAAAAGCATATTTAAGGCATGCCAAACTGTGTTTTTCGTCACCAAAAAAGTAATGATCCCTTGCATATTTATTATTGTAGCCAGCTAATGAAATGCAAAGAAAAGTGACACAGCAAGGCCTAGTTGCTGACCAAGTGCATAATTTTTTCAGGATGAATAAAGTTCTTACAATGCTGAATACTGTCAGACTTAGCCAGTGATCAGAATTTAAAAAAAAAAAAAAAATTCATGTCTCCTTACTGGTGGGGAGTTTTAGTCACATTCATACATATGTGTTTTAATAACCTGGGTCCTCTGGTTCATCATAGATGTAAACAGATCATAGTAAGCTGGGGATCTTCAAGGTGGCCTTCACAGAAATATGTAGTTTTTCTTTAAACAGAGCGGATCTCCTAACTGGTACATTTTTGCCCTGTTTTCAGTGTACTGTGGTAGTACTAATACTGCACTGTAGTGCAGTGTACAGTGTATTATATAGCTTTACATACTGTCCTAGTGCAAGGCAAAAAATAATAACAAAAGAGAAATATTTTCCTGTGTTAGAAACCTTAAAATCATTAATAAATCTCAGTACATTTCATGATCATAGCTATGATAGTATTCTTCTGTCATTGGATCTGGGTGAAAAACTCCATGGAGGAACCTCTCCAGCAATGAAACTCCTTTGTCCTGATATTCAGTCAGTGCTGTGGGAACAAGCCTTGGCAGTGTTCAATCTTTGGACTCATAGCTGTGAAAAAATAACACAGATGCAATTTTGTGTGTGGTTTTGTAGGCAACCCTAGTCTAGATGTAGGGCAGATTTCAAGTCACTCAACTTCAAGGCAAATCAAAGCAGAGAGGAATAATTTCCTGCCTCTTTGACAGGGACACAAACTCTGAGCAGAGTATGGTCCCATTCTGCCTGGAAACTGTAACAGCTGCAGCAAACATATGGAGCTGCCATGGCAGAAAAGCTGTTTGGTTTGTGGAGTGAGACCCTAATCAAAGTGATTGATGCTGGATATGATGCAGAAATGCAGCAGATATCCCTTTTGAAGGAAGATACTTGAGAGATAAATACAAAATGCTCTAATAAATGAAACAGGCTGAAACACCTGTAATACATCTAGGATAGATGTTAAAATCACTTAGGCTTATGTTAGAATGAGTAATTACTCTAAATACAAAATATGTAAGATAAAGAGTAAAAATGGATCACTGGTCCAATGTTAACCCTGACATATCTGATTTTTTATACTTTTTTTTTTTCCTTTTTGGTAGTTGTTATGTTACATATTGGAAAAAGGTGTGATACAAGAATTTATTTTTAATAGGATAGAAAAGTAGGGTGTAGCCAGTGAATCTCTTGTCAAAGAGCAGTTTCTGTTAAGCTTGCTTGCAATGAAGATTAACATCAAAGAGTAACTATTTTAAGTCACTGGAACTTTGTCATTGCTATTGAGGTAACTGTCTTTTTCTTTTTGAGTAATTAGCACATGATATTCTGAAGACAGACCACATAATTTCCTGCTAATTAATCAACAATATACAAGCATGAGAAATCATGCTACAAGACAGTGGTATGAGCAATAGTGGTTGCAGTTTTTGAAATTCTTCTGAGTCTAAGAGAAAAGCTGAGAAAGGTTATTTCTAACTCACTATTGTCATGTAGAGTTGATACACTCAGGGTACCCTTGTTGCAAACATGTAAACTTAAAATAGTAATTTTGGGGGTGAAAATGGCACAGGCTTGTTTTCTAAAAGAGTTTTGATTGCCTTTCATGCTACTTTTCTTTCCCTACAGCTTTTATTTATTTTCATATGCAAGGAAAATGGTAAATCATTCTTATTAGATGCTCATTTGAGGGGGCAGGATGATACTTAATATTTGGGAAAGCCATATTCAGGCAACATGGTTTTTTAGTTTCTAATATTATTTAGAATACTTTCAAACTTTAAGTGGTGGTCCTTAATCTAACAATAAAGAAAATTATGTTAGTTCAAGTAAATGATTTAATAAATTCTCAAGGGCAACAGAAGCATTCTATGTGTTTGAGATTGACAGATGAGTCTGGATCCAAGTTAACAATGTTCTGTGCATCCTCAGACTCTAGAAAATGACATCTAGACAATATACCCTCTGCTCTGTTAGGAATAACATGGTGAAGAAAAAAATACACATAAAAACCTTGGGGTAACTAAAATGAGGGAAATCACTTAGAAAGGACAACTGACTTATAAAGATTTCAATTCACAGGAGATTTTTCCCAGTCACTGTATCAGAGTTTTCAGCTGTCTGCAGAGTTTCCTATATGGATGAACATGTTTTCTGTTAGACTAGTCCAGATGGTAAAGTGACTGGCAATAAAAATTTGTGCTTCCAGATACAGTAGATCTCTTTTATATATTTATTACATTTGGCAAATATCCTGCTCTTAAAATCATGGGTGCATTTACCTCCCACTGAAGTAACTGAAAGCCAACAATTCTCTGGATCAATACAGCCAGAATCAGTAACCACAGGACTATAAAATTATTTCAGTCAAGTCCTTTCTTGTATAATACAAGGCTTTACAATAGATGAAGTGAATTTTCTTTTAGAAATATTTTAATTGCACAGCAATCTGTTTGATATCAAGACTTCTTTGCAATGAAAAGCAGCAAAGGCTTTTTAGGCAATCACCAAAGGCTCAAATTTTTCCTTGCAATAGCTTTACTGTATACTCCAAGCAATTGCAAATAATTTAATACATATTACATTTTGAAAGGAAAGTCAATAGCTTGCCTATCATCCTAACCTTTAAAATTTCATGAAATATATCCATGACAGTGGAAATAATCCTGTATTTGTCCAACCATGTATTTAGGGACAAGACTACAAAAAGGTTTATGTTGTAATTTTCCTCTATCCCATTGCTCTAAAGAGAATGATTCATTTAGTTAATAAATGCAGTTGCTGGTGCTCTCTCTGCTCACACAGTCACACACTATCCTCACCTGAGCAGAGAGCAGGGAGAGCAGCTTACACCCAGCTCCTCCCTTCACATACTGACAGCAAACCCAGCATCCACACAATGCCTGGAACTGACCCATGGCTGTGGGACATAGGGAGTTGGACCTAATTTTTGAAGTAATATTATAGAAAGAATAGCCCTATATATACAGAAAGAAAATACAGAAAGAAACATACAGAAAGAAAAGCCCTATTGCACTCAAGGGTAGTTCTCCAAAGATTTCTATTCTCCTACATGTAGTTTCTCACTTTCAAGAACTGTGAAGAGCGTCTTACAGATGGATGTTGCATTAAAAGTTTGTCTTCCATACATTTATTCTAGATGTGCTTTAGAATTTAGATATATTAGACCTCTTGAAATACTGAGGTTTCACTCTACATCAAGATAGAAGCACATTCTGAGGACCAGTGATGAGCAGGTTGGAAACCCATGGGTAACAGACCAAGGCAGCAAAGGGACACCAGAGTTTGGAGTCTGCTGCAGGTGGCTCCATCGAGGGGAGCCTGCTGCCAAAGCCTTCTTGCTCCAGCTACAGGGACTTCTTCTGCTGGGGGACTCCAACCTCCTCAACATCTGCTGGACAAGCAGCCCAGTGAGCTGCAGGCATTCCAAAAGACTCCTGGGATGCATAGAGAATAACTTCCTAAGCCAGGTAATAGGCCTACCTATAGCAATACTGTAATTTAGTGATATGAGGGAAACTCATAATTCAAAACTTTCTTTGTGTACTATGTTTTCCAGTTCCTGCAACTCTGAGGAGACAAAGAATGCAGCAAACATCACAAGAACCTCAGGAAAAAAAATGACTAGATTCTATTAATGGATACAGTACTTACCAGGATCAAAAACTGGGATCCGAAGCACAACATCTGCATATCACTAGAAATTTTAACAAACTCAGTTATAAACCAGTAACTTCAGAATAAATAGAGAGTATAAATGAAGTGACATGGGTCACAAGAGTTAGACTGTGAGGAATGAAAATATTTGGTTTAATTTCACTCAAAAACGTCCATTTCCTCTGCCAACATATAGTACATGGATGCTTTTCCAATGTTTTGCAGAAGGTGTTTTACAAATCTCCATGCCCAGGTTCAAACTGATCTTACAAAAGACAGCCAACCAGCACTTATTAGATTCAGTATGATATTCACAGATTGATATATCTTCATTGTCCTTAAGAACATTAATTAACTTCAGTATTTTAAGTATTATTAAGTATTTTGCTTCATTTTAGCAAATAAAAGAAAACTACTGTATTATTGATTTAGTGAAAGGTCTCAATAAATCAAGAGAATTCTTCAAGAAGAAGAAAGAATAGTCTAACTCTCAGACATCTAACTTTATATTTAAAAGTCCTTATTACTTTCAAATAATACATCTGCAGTAAGTTATCATAGACAAATGAGCTTTTAGGGAGCTGCATAAAATTCATTGACAGGTAGAAATTACCATTGTGACCCTATCTAAAGCCTAATCCTTTGCTAAGTCAGTTCCTTCTCTTCCTCCTCTTATCTTTCAGTTTCTTATGCAGGCTCCAGCAGCTTGCATTGGATTGATTTAGTACATACAAGGTCTTCCACTTTTGCAATATAGCTTTTTTTCCCCAAATTTCTTTAGGCTTGCCATCTTGATTTGTTCTCATTGCCCTCTAAATGTTATTCATCATATTCCTTAGTAAAGTTCCCAGCTTCAGTTGGACTTTTAGTTTCTTCAATTCTTATCAATCCTTGTCTCTCAAATATCATTTACTCTCCCAAATCAACACAGTGCCAAAACATTGCAGCACTGCAGTAAGATCTTGTCAACTCTTCCTCTTTCCATCTTGAGTTGGATTATTCTCCTCAAAAGTTACATGAAGTTTAAAGATAGACAAACCTGGACTCAGAGAAGTTTAGAATACTGCTATCCTTCCTTAAGTGCTGCCATAGACAAATATCATTCTCGGATATTTATCAATATCTCAAAGCCTCAGAATATTTTGGTGCTAAAATACTAGTGGATATATTTAAAATTTCCCAATAATGACTGTTTTAACAACAGGTGAATACAGCTGACATTTGATTCCCCTTTATTCTTTGCTTGGAGAGATGTAAATTCCAAGGAGAGCCTAAACTTGAAGTGAGAATCTCCTTTTCCTCTCTATTTCTATTAAAACAGCTTCCTATACAATCACTTTCTCCTAAATCTTTATATTTTCCTCTTAAGTGGAGTTTTAATTTTGAGTGATTAAATATCAGATAGATAATTGTGTCTTTAAATTAACATTTGCTTGTCTCTCATGATTCACTTGTGTTCCAGAAAATGAGAAAGCTGAAGAAGTATACCAAGTATTGAAAGGCATTATTTCTCTCAAAGGAAAGAATGTGATATTATCATACACAGTTTTATGTATATCCTTTATGTGTGATTATTATGTGCAGTTACAAAGATGCTTGTGTTCACTGTTAAAAAAAAAAAAAAAGTAGTTATTCTTTGGTTAATTTCCTTTTGTAGAAAACAAAAGGTATTGCTTAATTTTCAAGGGAGTTAGCATCAGAAAAATTGAATGTGAAACTCAAAACCAGCACAATTGATGAAGAAATTGATATTAATTTCAGTAGGAGAAGAGCTGGAACTAAGTTTGATAAAAAAGTAAATACAAGATATAATCAGATAGAGAATCCTTAAAGAACACTGAAATTAAATGTCTACCTCTTTCCATCTATTTTATTTACTTGATTTCACTTGGCAGTCATCCTCTCTTGAAACAGAAAGCAAAATCAGTACAAAAATCTTAACCTGATCAAGAAACTCATGTAAAAATTAAGATAAGAAAATAGCCACGCTTAGATTTGGAACAAGTTTTCTGCACACATAAGTGAGAAGATAATAACTTTTTCTGGTAATTACAGCTGTATTTATTTGTCCTTCAAGATTTTGCACAAAAGAGTGCATTGTCAAAAGCTGTTATAAATGTAAAGACTATCTGTATTTTAACACTACACAGATCATTGGCATTCATTTTTAGCCACAAACACAAGTCATTCTGCTGAATATATCAAACCCTGAAAATCCTACTAATTAGTAACATTGGCAGTTGTGTGATATTTTATTGTCGTTCATCAGACAGCTTTATTTTGGTTAAAAAATGATAAAACTAAGTGGCTTTTATCCTCTGTCATTCTTCATTTACAATCTGATGTGGGGACAAACCCACACAGACAAACCCACACATAATATGGTCTTACTAACTGAAAGCAAAAGCAACTGAAACACTCTCTGCTGATAAAATTACGTTTTTGCAATTTTGGACATGTTGTCAGAAATTGTCAAATAGTCAATCTATTGCCAATAGTCAAATTGGCAATCCAGAAATTCAAGACAATGCACACCCTGGGAAAATGTGAATTATCTGATAACATTATAGATCTTATATTTCTTTTGAGGTAACATTTACAGAAGTTCTTATTATCTTTACATAAACTCAAACAACATAGCCTGACTTCATTCTAACAGCAATAAAATCAGAAATTTCTTTCTGTATGCATTAGAAAAGTTTGCAGGTGATTTATTTGCTTGGCTTTGTTAGTAATTTATCATCTTACCTTTAGAAATAAATAAAGAGCAAAATAAAGTACAAAGTATTCTAGATCTAGTCAAGTATCTCAATGCTTGTGCTAAAAGAAAAACCAAATAGGCAAAAAGTCAGTCCCTCTGTTTGAACATGAAGCTGGGAATATAAACCCATGCAAACATAAGAAACCAACATTTACAGATGCTTCAGCACGTGCTTCTCTTAAGTACTCATACAACTCTCAAGTCACAAACCTCTTTCACTTGGAGAAGAATAAAACTGTTTTTAACAAGAGAAACTTCTACCTCAAAACAGTGAAACACCTTTAAAGAGATGTATCAGGCAGCAATGTTAAGCAGCGTGTCAAGCACCGCCCTGGCAGCCAGCAAACCCCACACAGGAGCCTGAGGAGGTGCAGAAATCTCCAGGTGGAAGCTGTTCCTCACTCACATCACCCAGAGAGGTGAAACTCTCTGCAGGCTGTGCCCCACAGCAGCCCCAGGGGTCTCAGCTACCCCAGCACACCCCAAATGCCAAAAGGTGGCCACATCAAAATCCTGCCCCAAGCCAATACAGGCACGGGCCTGAGGCAAGAGATTCATTTTATTGCTCAATGTGACCACTTCAGAAGGAGAGCAATTGCTCTTTACATATTTAATTTAGCAGGTGCCCATTTATGGTAATGAAATTTTGAGCACAGGGCAGAGCTGTGGTTATTCATGTAGACACCTGAAGACAGATAACTTGTTCCAGAATAGTATCCCTGCCTCAGACATTCAGTGTCACAGAGTCCCCAAAATAAATACTAGTGCTAGCCAATTGATCTTAAATGCAGTAAAGACTAATGAAATGTCTTTACAAAGAGGTGTCAAAAGGAAAAGTGAAATTATACACTTATTATATTGAATTATATTGAATTATATTGTAATCTCTATTAAAATCAAGTATGAGTATGAAAGCCTAAGTGAAATGAACAGAAAGTAAAAAAAGCCAAGAACAAATGATTTTCAGAGTATGGAAAAAACCTGCTGAAAATTACCAATTATTATTACCAGTTATTACCAATGTAATAGCTGAGTTCTGAAGGAGCTTGGAAAATGTATTCTTTTGAGGGGCAAGAAATGTTATTTTCTCCTATTTATCTACAGAAGTCCTAAAAAATATAAGCATTTAGAGTTTGAAAGGTCAAAAGTAGACTCCCCAGGGCCTTTTTTTTTCTCATAAAGAAGACAGAGATTTGATTTACCGATTTGAGTCTAAAGAAAAACTTAATTTTGAAATACCACATCAGAAGTTCATAAGAAAAGCTTGATTTCAGAAAAGTCATCTTGCTGCAATGTATCACTATCATTTTACAAAAAAATGCCATCAAAAAATTCTTAAAGAAAAGCTTTATTCTAATGAGTAGAAGCACATAAACCAGGCATAAAATTAACACATTACAAATCCCAATGGTGGATTCCTAGATAAATGTCTTTCTGACACAAAATTTAGATAATTTGCTGAGAACAAACCAGCACCTAAAACAGGCACATTTATATTGAGCTAGAAATTGTAAGAGCTCTCTCTCTGTAGTGTGGAAAAAAAAAAAAAAAATCTGCTAGAAATTAAATATTAGTGTTTACACAGCAGTTGAAATACCATGGCAGAAGCAGACTTATATTGTTCAAAAAATGTGTTCTTACACAAAGCCAAAAAAAAAAAGCAGTCCTAGTTTAATTGTTCTCTATGTTTTGTTTAACAATTCAGCAACTACCAAAGTAATATTTGAGATTTCATTTCATAAAAGCTGTTTACTCTCAGGTAGCTGTTTTATTTTGTAGAATGTAAGAAATTAACAAAATAATGCCTTGTGAATGTGTGTTTCACTGGGAGTTGTTATAGGAAAGACTGAATGTCTAATCTTGCATAATGACATTACACTGGCTTGTTTTCAAAGATGAAAATCTTGAATTCTATTTAAAATGAGGTGATGTTCCAGGGCAATATATAACCACCAGTCTACTGGACAGGTGGAAGAAAACAAAGGCATTCATCACAAAGAGATGTGACTGCTTAAAGAGGAAAAGGAAAGCAGCACAGATACATGGATTTATGTCCGTCGGGCCAGAAGCAGCAGCATTTTTGCTCATGTCACAGACTTTGAATTTGAGTTATTCCTAAAATCAAATGATGAAGTAGAACCATGATCCAATGCTTTCTAAGCTTAATGTACTTCCCTGTTCCTAACTACCTGCATTTCTTTTCAGCCTGTCTCTTTATTTATGATAGAGGAAAAGAGAGAGAAAGAGAGACATTATTCTTTCAAAAGCTAATCCTTGTCTTCTTTCTACTGGAAATCACTTAAATCGACTGAAATTATGAACATTAAAAAGGGGCTGGCTGAGACTATATTCTGCTGCAATTCTACAGAGAAAAAAAACAAGTGAAGAGGAGCAGAGGCACTGTCGTGATACGCCATAGCATGAATTTAGAATTGATTTTCTTTACTTGCTGGACAAGAGCACATTTTTATACAAAGCTCTGTTCATGTCCCATAGCTATTTAGGGTCTGTAGGAGGAAATGTTGACAGTCTCTTTCTTAAGCCTTCTTGTAGCTAATACTGCAGCCTCTGCCAACTTGGCATTGCAAGACTTCTATTGGACTCTGTGTGGGATTTGTAAAGCCCAACAAATCAAGAAAAATACTTTCCTCAGAGAAACCTCAGGGTTTTCTTTTAGGAGATAAGTATTATGAAATGCATGTTGCTTTAATGATTAGAATTCTCTAGCATTTAGATGGGACAAAAACCTATGGACCTACAGTAATTAAAATCTATACTTTAAAAAGTCTATACTTTTTTTATACTTACTACATATTCGTGTTTGAAAGAACAATTTTATATCTTTTAATATCTCTGCAGTGAAAATATGTGAAGATTTGCAGTGACTCTCGAGAGGAACAGGTATCATTTCAAGATGCTAAATTATATATTGGTTTAATTAAGTTTACAATTAACATTATAATACAATTTATAGAGGTTTAACTCTTTCCTCTTTCCAGTAATACTAACCAAATGGACCCTTGCAACAAAGAGCAGATACAATGGACAAACTGCCACTAACAGGCAGTGTGTTGCAGATATCATTGAGCCTCAGAATGGCTAAGCATTTTGCATTTTGAATAGGCATAAGGTTCATGAACAAGCAGAAAGTGGGAAGAAATTACACAAATGCTCTGCTATTCTACAAGGAAACTTTTGGTTAAGGTTTCATGAGGTAAGAAGTGGCTATAATAACTATATTAAGCCACTTAAGTATTCATTGCTACAAAGCAATTACTGTCCTCCTTTAACTAACTCTAAGACGGAATTGAACATCAATAGGTCATAAGAACAACATTGTTTATTGTGAAGTGGAAGGAAAACAGTCTCTGAAAAAGACAGCTGTGTTTAGACTTCATATGCTGAAGCAGATTCATGTGCACAGGTTTTCATTTACCTGGAAAAAATCAGGGGGAGAAGCCACGGCACCGAAGGGAGGAGAGCTGGTGCTGGTGGGTGTACAAAGTGTGAAGTCTCTGCCTTTCCAGGCACTGCATTTTCATCCAGGTGAACTTTTAATGTAGCACAGTACTACTGCTAATACAGTTTATGACAGACTAAAATCAAATCACTGAGAATTGTGGCACATAGTTAGAACGTTAATCCCACCTTCTGGTGTTTCAGTAAATTCTAGAAGGTAAAGCTAATCCTATACAGTATTTTTAGTACAAAACTGTTATTTTAAAGTACTGGTCTACTGTAATGACAAAGCCATTTTTTGAAATGTTTACAACTTCACAAATATATTTTCAGTTACGCTATATTAAAAGTTTTGTCAGATAAAAAAATCCTGTACTGTTGATTCTCCTATTAGTGTTAACATTGGGGTTTTTTTCCTCATTTTCGTTAAAATTGCTGCTGCTATGAAAATGAGATCAAACCTTTAGGCACATTGGGACCTGTATTTTGGATAGAAAATCAGCTGCTGCTTTTACATACCCTTGTCTCTTTTTTCAGAGTGAAAACCATTAGAGGCAAGAATTCACCTTGACACGCACCTCTATTTTCTTCACAACAGAGTTGTTTAAAAATTTAAAATGGCAATGCTTGGTGATTCACAACAGCAAGTGAAATCGATAATGAAAACAGCTTTATTGGCTCTCTAACTGCTCCTGTCTATGTATCTTCTGTAAACTCGTTACTCTTTCTTTCAGGTTCTAGAAGGATGTTTCAGGTTGGGGGTGGGAGGGTACACAGCTTGTCATCCTGAACGAGGTGCCTGAATTAGGAAGTGTTTCCCTTTTGATCGTGGGAGTGATTCTGGTTTTCCATTTTCTATAGAGAGACTGAAATTACATTGGACTCATAGTTCCATTACCAAGAGTTGGGCAGTGGGAATATGTAACACTTTGAAAGCTGCCTAAACAACTCTGAGGATGAAAAAGAGACTCATTAAAGTTCCATACATCTTACAGCCCATTAAAGCTTCTGGGCACCCAGCAATCTTGCTCAATTGTGCATATGCATGTTTACAGAAGATGAGAGCCATAAAAAATAGGAAAAAGAGATTTAGTGTCTGCAGTAGTTTAAAATGGAAGGTATAACTCTGGGCTAGAAATTTACTTTTACATATATATATATATATATATACAAGAAGATTTGACCACAGTTATATAGAAATCTATGTGATATTTATGTTCAAGAATAGCCACAAAAGTTATTCAATGAAGGAGTAATGTCAGTGTTTCCAATCCAAGCTTTTATGCTGAATCTGCTCTCCAAAGACTGTAAGTATATTATAGAATGTTTGCTTCATCACCTTGTCTAATAACTAAAACTAATTTAAGAATTCATAAGTTCCAAAGACCTCGTAGAGTGTCAATAATACATCAGAGACTTGCCTTAATAATATCTAACTAGTGCAATAATTGCATTTACTCCTTTACTGCTTGTGTGGACAGGAACAGATTTAATTGTAAAAGCAAAAGTATACAGAATTTAGCAAATTGCTAGTTTCATTCATTAAAGAAAACAGAAAATACAATGTAAGCCAAGCTCTCTTAACATCAAAAATTCCTGTTTTCTAAATGCTATAATAAATACATACAGTATTTAGTATACATCCATATGTACCACCAAAATTGATGTGAACAGCAAAAGAGTTTGTGTTGTGTATCTTATCTCTATGATATACATTTTCCCAGGTTTTACTTTAGACTGTTTTATTCTCGCTTCACAGAATGAACACAAAATCATGACTAGAGATTTGGACGTAGTGTCATGCAAAAGAAGCCAAACTATTCATTCCAAGAATTTCCAAATCAAAGTACAGTAAGTGGGGAAAATAAGGCTATTGACTTAATAATGTAACATTTATTGCTGCTTTAGCAGTTCTGTAAAATGAGATGTCCTCCCTGAGTTATTTCATTTAGCTTTGGTATCCATTTAATGAAAGGGGAATATTCTACTCAGTTAAAGTATACAGCATTGGTTAAACAGCTTTTAGCTATTTTCACCTCTTTGGATGCTACGTTATCAGAGCAAAGGCTCAAAGCCTTTGAGAACCAAAGTAAGCAACATCTACTTCAAGAATATATGATCCACATGCTATAAATCTGCGGTGTCAAAGAGTTACAGATTTTTAAAGAAAAACTTTAGAACCATTTTGAAAAAAAAAAAGTTGAATTTTATTTGTAATCGGAATCAATTAGCTTAGCATGGGAGTAAAGGAAGACAGTATATTTGAAGACTATTTCCTCTTTCACAGGTCAAGAAAAGGTTTAAATTTCTTACAACAATTACTGAAACCATTTAGCTATTTCTACACCTACATATAAAAATAAAACCTGATATGTTCATCTTCCCCTGAAAAGATCAGTAGATTTTGTGGAATAGTTTCTTCTAGTCAACCATGTGCCCCAGTTCCTAGAGCACATTCCCAAGATGTGCCAGCCTCCCCAAGGTGCACCCATGCTGTCAGTGAAGCCTTAGGGCCTGAAATGGTGTGCACATGCTATTCTAATTGGAAAGAGTAATTTGATGTTCCCTCTTTTATTTCGTTGACATAAGGATCCAACTCTCAATATTCTTTTAAATGACAGGTCTACTTAGGCTGAACAAAATCATGTAAATGTCTGCTTTAGTAAGACAGAAGCAAATGAAAATCCAAACATTACGTGAGATGAGTCATCATTAGCTGCATCAAAAGTCATATCAAAGACTGAGGAAAATGTTTACACTTTCATTTTACTATTTCTACAGACATTGGGATATGATAATTTAAGCAATTTTCGCTTGTGTGAGTTGATTTGGGTAAGGGGAGAATACCAGAACTTCCTATTTAATAACACTCTGCTGAACAGACAACCTGTGGGTAGCACTGAGAGAGACAAGTCTTTCCACAGGAGATAGTAGGGTCCTAATTCTCCTCCACGTCCAGGAAACTTGGAAGGGTGTGCAATTAAATGTCAGTTACAAAGACAGAGAACTGAGATGAGTTATTTTTGTTTGACCCTGAACATTTCAAGCGCTTACAGGTCAGTATATCATTTGGGGCAACTGATACAGAGAAAATAAGTTATTGACTATAATCACTTCCATGATGCCATGAAACAGTGCAACTCACAAAGATAGGAGACTTTCTAATGAAAAACCTCAGAAGCTGGAAGCTGCAGAGGCCTCAGTGACTTAAAAGCCTTGACATAGGATATTTAGGACCTCTGCAATGAAGTCATGCTCAGACAAGCCTCTAAAATTAAAATTCTAGACATAGACAAATTTGCCTTTTTATCTTGACACACCCTGTAGTGCAGCTGTGTGGATTTCCCCACTCCATGCTCTGAGCTGGAAGATCTTCCTCTCAGACCAAGCAGCTGACATTGAAACCAAAACACTGAAAGATCTGAATGCATTTCTAAAGGCCAAAGATCTTGGAAAACCCTGATATGACAGGCATGTCCTCTTGGCATTTTAGCCTTACGGCTGATTCCCTGCTCTATCCTTCCACTCTCATCTTCGGCTGTGGCAAAAAAGTACAATCAGGTATTTTCATTACCAATTTTCCCTTTCAGAGCTATGACACTCAGTCCAAATATTCAGGCAAAGCAGAAAAGGTAGCATGAAACTACTTCTGCACAATTAATTAAAATATTCCAGATTTTTTTTCTTATAAAATAGTATAGATTTTGTATAAGAAATAGATTGCATTTCCATATTGCTTTTTATAGCTTTGGAGTACAATATATTAAGACTGCAATACTAAGCACATGGTTTGTTCACTTCTATTTTCCAGGTGAACGTACTAATACTACATACAAATAAGATGCAATAAATATACAAAGCCAGTATAAAGTTAGTGCATATGGCAAAACATGCATAAAGAACATTTTCCTTGAAAGTTACACATTCCAGTTTCTAGTTTCTAGTTGCAAATCTGCAACACCAAGTTCTTCCAGAATATAAAGACATCATTCATATACATACACACATCCTTTAATAATATTGGTTTCCTTTTATTCAGCCAATTTTCCTGGCAGAAGACTTCTATACATGACTCATAGTTAATGGGTAAGAAAGTACTAAATATTACTCGATGTGATAGTCAGATTATAGCTAGGGTGAAATTAACATACATTAATGTCAGAGTAAAATGTAACAAACTACCAAACCAAAATTTTATTTGCATACAATGCTGAATAACTCTTTTTGCTGGTTATTATCTGTATTCTATACAAGATGTTCTACCCCTATATTAGATTGCTCTTTAAAAGAGGAAGACATGACATATGGAGTTTTATCATGAAGAACAATGCACAGATTTGAAAGATACAATTATGAAAATGTTTTCTGATTTTATGTTGACAAATTCTATTCAATTCTATTCTATTAAAAATTTAGCATACCATGCAGAAAGCTTCTGTGAAATAAATGAAAATAGTCTATTACCATCTCAAGGTTAGCTACCCAAGTTATTAATTTAATTATTATTTCTAGAAAAATAACTAAAAGTTATTTTATCTGGTCTGAAAATGCATTAATTGTAATCTTTACAATCAGATATTATTTTATTGCTTTTTGAAGTGTCATTACTCTCTGTCATCTCTTTTGCATGAGTACTTAACTTCCTTGTGCAAGACAGTTATCTTACACATCTTTTGGATGCATTAATAGCTTCTTTATTCTCCAAGATCTATCTAGACATGCAACTTTTGAGTAGCCTGATTTTTTTCTAAATATGTTACTATATGACAAGAGTAATTTCTCTGAGTTTGTATAACTTAAAATCTCCAAACTCATGGCATGTAATACTTTCTGACAAAAAGAATTGTGAGGAGTTAAGTCTACAGGAAGTATTCATGACCACACACTATGTTTTCATTACTCTGTTCGATACCCACAGAAGATTTATAAGCAGGAAATGTGCAGAAGGACAATTTTTTTTGTATTTATCTTCCAAGTACACACCTATCTTGGATAGTTTTAAAATTCAATTGCTAGAAAGGCTGTTCCTGCCTTTGAACTCAGTGACCTTATGGGCTAACAGCAACTGATATGCGATCTAGTGCCCCTGTTGCATTGCAGTCAGTGGAATTATTATTAGTTACTTGAAGTGGAAATGGATCAAATCTGGAATAGACATGCTGTAGAAACAGATTTTACATGCACTACTGAAATTTACTGAATGTTTTAGCCTCATATAACCACTAATGGAGAAGTTTACAGAACAGTATAATACAGTGATTTGCACTCCAATATTTAGAAAAATGTTGTGGAGAGTTAAAAAACAAATACTTTTTTTTTACTGAAGGTACAAAACACAAAAATTCTCCATCATCTACCCTTTTTTGAGCATTGTACTCTGTTCTACACACCTAAGAAAAACAATATTTCTTTGAAGATTTAAATCCAGACATTCACTATTTTGGTTTTTATATGTGTAGGAAAAATTAGGAGTTTGCTACTCTATTTCTTTCCATTTGCAGATGCATAAAGCTGTTGCTTTAGAAAATGAACCCTGTTAAATTTATAGCAAGTGTGTTCTCATTTAGTCTAATCTCTGCTGGCTCAGCATAACATGCTGTCTTTACAGAGTGCCTACCAGAAAAGGAACCTTAACAAAATTTTTAACAGCTAAGGAAGAAAAGTAAAATCCTTGCTTTAAATGTGAGTATATTTTTTAGAAATGTCTTGGTGTAATATTTGCATAATAAAAGTATCATGAACAAAATTAATAAAGGTATAATGTACTTTTCATTCAGTAGCTGAGCACCTGAACACAGAATTGTTTCTTTCATAGCAGATTGATGACCATGTTGACCTTTTTATATTAAAAAGGAAGTAATTAATTTTGAGAAAATCATTATAGACCCAGATAGTGTACTGTCAATTGTCTCTTGATCTCAGATAAAATAACTGCAAGCTCACATCAGCTATAATCCTTGGAAATACCTTTCATAGTTCTACACTGCAATGCTGAAAAATTATCTCAATGAATTGATTAAGCTATCTAGATGCCAGGGTGAACTGCAAAACAAAGCTTTTTTCTTCCAACCTCAGAACATGAAGAATGTTTACAGTCTAAGAGGCTTTAATAGCAATGCACTGAGCCCCCACCCAGAGTAGTGCAATCAGTTCCTGGATTATCAGCACAGGAGGGACATGGCCCTGCTGGAGTGAGTCCAGAGGAGGCACAAAGATGATCAGAGGGATGGAGCATCTCTGCTGTGAGGAAAGGCTGAGAGAATTGAGGACTTTGGGGTGACCTTACAGCACCTTCAAGTGCCTAAAGGAGGCTGCAAGGCAGCCTTAGGTGCTTTTTACAGGGGCATGTAGTGACAGGACAAGCGGAAATGGCTTCAAACTGAAAGAGGGTGGGTACAGATCAAATATCAGGAAGAAATTCTTCACTGTCAGGGAGGTGAGACACTGGCACAGGCTGCCCAGAGAGCCCCATCCCTGTCACTGCTCAAAGCCGTGTTGGACAGGGCTTTGAGCAGCCTGGAATAGTAGAAATTGTCCCTGCCTGTGGCAGGAGGGTTGTAACTAGATAATCTTTAACATCCATTCTTAATTCTGTGACTGCTGAAAAACTTTGTAGTTTGGCTAATTTTTTTTTTTTTTTTTGCACACTGGAATGTTCACCTTGCCTGAATACATGTTTAAATAAGCTCATGAGGCAGCAGTGACACTTGAAAACAATGTCACTGGCTGGAATAAAAGCAGATATTAGTAAAAAGATCATTGTTGCATGAAGATAAAAAGTTCAGGAAATCTTAAGCATAGAATTGGTCTGAACTTCAAAGATTTCTGAGTCCTGCCTGCATATTTCAGACCATACAATTATGAACTCACTACAAATCCCCTTCTACTACAGTAAGTTGCTGTGAGCATCTTGGACTCAAGCCCTAGCTAAAATTACATTTCTGTCTTCATGCCCCAAACACTCAAAACAGTCTTGAAATCTTCCCCCCTTTTTCTTCATAAAAAACCCCAAATCTAAGATCTGATGGAGAAATCAGACCTTATAAGGTGCTTAACACTAAAAAAAATGATGATTGCAGGAAAATTTGGTGCTCAGTATGAGAACAGTCTCTGTATATTAATTTGAATGTTGATGATCTATTTACAGTTCTGATGATTTTCTTATAGGAATCATAAAATATTGTAAATTATTAATGCAATTTACATTAAAATTATTGAAAAAATATATTCTAGATTCTGTACAAGATAGTAGAGGAGAAGTCTAAATCTCTTTATCTGAAGAAGTCATAGCTTTAAAGAGAATATTAAAAAAAAGAATAAATTAATTACTTTAGCTAGAAGAGCAAATGACTTTCTCATTTTTTCTGTTAGAGAACATGGACTATGAAACACACCTTTTCATTTTTCCTCATATTATGTAAGATTGAGAGTAAGGAAGGTAACTATGCAGTTCTAGGACTATGAGTAAGTTAAGCAAGCCTGATTCCTCAGCAAGAAATTCACCTAAGGGGCATTATTTTTTTAATAATCTAGAGCAACAAGACCAAAATCCATCTTTCTGCACTATAGGATTTTTACCTTGTAAAATAAAATTTCTCAGGCATGTTTTCCTGTTATATTCCACATTTCTGTATTGAAACTTCTTAAAAATATGAACATTTTTTGTAAACCTATGGAAAGGGTGCTTGACTAGCAATAGGAACACTTTGTGTCACTTCTCCATTTCTTTCAATAGAGCTTGTTTCTGGTAACTAAAACATTAAAATAATTCTCTAATTTTTGAAACTGTCTACATTAACCAATGCATGGACACTTCAATCAATTAAATTTTTCTCTTTTTAGTTTTCTATTTTTGAAATCTGTAATTTAATCAGACTTGATTAAATGCTTGACTAAAAATACAATATTTAATAGATGTATTATTGCTATAACTTTATTCTTACATAACCACAACTGTATAATAATCACAATCACAATCTAAGCCTAGGAAAAATGCAAGATAAATGGTAGCCCACTATAGTAGGGAGTGGCATAAAAGTTAAATTAAATTTTCATTGGAGTATGATAGGTTTAGGAGAAAACACATGCAGTTGTAGCAAACTGAACTTGAGGATGCCTTTGAGAGAAGTTTTATATCAATTTCACTTTTTTTTTTTGTCCTCATATACTTCTCCTTCAAAGGGTTAGTTAAAAGTATTATAGCAAAAATGCACCTGAGGTCCAGGATGACATCAAGAGATGTCAGACAAGAAAATCCTTAAAATCTGCCAATTCTCTGAGCTGGACCTAACAAAACATTGTCTTATTGGGGCTGTAGGATTTTCTATTTGGTTCTACAGCCATGCAATTACAGGAAAGAAGGGCAGCACCTGAAGGTTAGAGGGGGAAGGAGAGACCCTACAGGCACATGCACACACACATTTCCCCCAAGCTCCCAAGCAAAGCAGACGTGAAGAAAAGCAAAGGTTGGGTCATCGTTGTCATTTCTTCTCCTAATTTGGTTCTCCACTGCTGGGAGCACACCATGCATGTTTCTGTCAGCTTCTCCTGAAAACAGCTTCCTCGTGTTTCCAACACACAAAACTGGCACTCTGAATTCTCATTTACTTAACTCAGATTTAAGTACAGAGATTGAGTTTTAAATGGTATTCCAACTTACTTTTTTAAGAGAAGTACTATAGATGTGGACTTTTAGGGTGAGGCTAGTTCTGGTATTAAGCAGATAAATTTTGATATAAGTGATGTAGAAAGACTCTCTCACCCTTACAATAATAATTAGGAAGGTTTAATTTTGGCAATGCTTTTGGATTACATAATGAATAACTTCTGGAACAAAAACGTCTCAAAGAAGAACTTCAGGAAATCATTTGACAAGACTGTATGGATAATATTACGGGATTGTAACAAGACAGAACTAAATAATATTACAACTCACTTTTTTAAGAAACAGAAAAGTCTATGTATGATGGTTTTACACCACATTCCAGGTCCTCAGACTTGTGAATAAAGAAAAATTGCAGAAATAGTGATATGGATTGCCACAGTGATAACTATAGCAAGAGTATAACAATATTATTTGGTTCTTATCCTCCAAATAGGAATTAGGAAGAGGAAAAGGAAGAAGGAAAGGAAAGAAGAACAGAAGAAACAAAGCTCGACATATGGAAAATATCTTTTTACCTCAGTAATCTGTCTCTCAAAATAATTTGACCTTTATTCAATGTTTTTAAAAAGATCTGCACACCAATATATTGTGACTTTGTTTTTCTCTTGTTCAGTAGAACCATCTGCATTGTTTTAGGCAGCTTTTTTGCCATGTCTTTTCAGGATTAGGTTACTGAAATAGCTGAAACAGAAAAATCAAAAAATACTAGACTACAAAAAATTTCTGTGATAGCAAACAAAAAACACAAAGCCATTTTTGTTATTCAGGAGAGATGTTAATCTCATTTTATTTACCTAAATTAGATTAAATAATCCCTTTGAATCTGAAAAACTAAGTCACAAATCTGAGTTTCCATAGTGAACATAACTACAGTTCAAATAATGAGACTGGTGGCATTATTAAAAAGTTTAACAGCTGAGAAAAAACAATCTTATGATTTTGGTCAATACACTTTGGAAAGTCAGAAATTTTAGGAATATTTTCCAGCATAAGTAACCCCACATTTTGAACTAGGGATCTTTCAGATCTATAATACTTCTATATTTCTCTAAATATGAAACATAAAAATTTCTATATTTCTATAAAAATGAAATATCTATATTTCATTTACATACAGCAGCTAGAGCTTAGTGGATGTGAATTCTACAGAATATGTATTCTCAAGAGAAAAATTAACCTGACCTAGGAATGCCAATTCTGATTATTTATCCCAGGTTTATGGTATAAATGTCTTCTCTGATAGCATTACACTGAGAGAAGTTTTGTAAAAGGAAAAATAGAAATAGAAACTGAGTACAATGAGACCTTTAGAAGGACACCAAGATGTGGAAAAACCCTCAGTGTTAGAAAGAGACATCTTGTTGCTCCTAAATTTTGATACTACTGAAGTGAGGCAAAGTTTGCATCTAACTTAAATGGCAGGATGATTCCTTTAATTTTATTGCAAAATTCAGTGTTGGGAACCAAATTTCTGAAGAGTGAGCAGTTCTGGGCTGCCAATCGTGGTCTCATTATTAATATTTTAATTCCAGATCTACTAGCTTATGATAATTTTAGTTTGAAGGGAATTATGTAGCATCCAGAAATGAAGAGTACTATTTAAATCTATAGCTAGTCTAGTGGAAACTTTCATTATTTAAATTCTATTCTGTATTGTCTTTTAGAAGTTATATTTTAAACTGAAATCTCTAGTTGTTTATTTTTGTTGTTGGTTATGTTGGGTTTTTTAAAAATTTATTTTTGTTTGTTTATTTTTTTGGGGTGTTTTGGGGGTTGTTTTGTTTTGTTTTGTTTTGTTTTGTTTTTTTAAAAGCTGGTCTTTTCATTATGCTGGCAGTACACAAATGTCTTTTCACTTACATCATCTTGTTTTCTCACCTGCAGGCTTGCAGATAGCCTTACCAGGTGGAGCAGATGCAGGAAGAGGGAGCCATGGAATGAATTTAGGGCATTCACACCTAAACCTTATACAGTTCTGCTTTGTGGCAGCTTCTTTCCTTAAGGGCTGGAGCAAAAAAAACCCAAACAACTTAAAACTGAACAAGATGATTTATGAATCCAGGATGTTATGGCTGTTAATGGCCTTCAACAGGATTTTTTTCAGCTTTGACATTGCTGCAGGGGTCACAAATGATTTACTTGTATCATCACTCATCTTGGAAAGGCATATTCAGAGTTTGGCTGCAAGAATGAGAGAAATGCATAGACACTGTACTCCTTGGAATATGTTGGAAGATAGTTTCTATAAAGAAGGTTTGGGAAACCTGCCATCAGTTTGAGCTATATGGATACTAGACCTAGCAAAATCAGAGAATAGTTCAACAAACTGAGACTGAATTTAGCAATAAAACAAACAAATACTACGAAACATTCAAACAAACTGCTTCTAGGAAGTTCCCTCTCAAACAAGTATCATGACAAAATGATCCCTGAAAGAGAGCAAGTAAATACACTAGAATATGTCACAGAATCCCAGAATATTCTGAGTTGGAAGGGAGCCACAAGGATCATCAAGTCCAACTCTTAAGTGAATGGGATGCACAGGGACTAAAGCCACAAACCTGGAATTATTAGCACCATGCTCACACCAGCTGAGCTGATTTTGGGGACAAGGAAGCCTTTATGTCACCAGAAGCAACTAAGATGGACAACAGAACCTTTAAATAATGCATTTCCTTCTGATAAAAAGAAAGGACATTTTCTAGCTGCCACAAAATAAGAAAAACAATGGGAAGAGCCACAAAGTCAAATTGGAGATGTAGAATTTTGCTGGGCCTGTTTTAAAAGGGGTAATGGTTTTAAACTAAAAGAGAGCAGATACAGACCAGATATAAGGATGAAATCTTTTACAATGAAGTGAGTGAAACAATGGGTCTGTTGATTGTTCAGATAACCCAGAGAGGTGGATGGTAGATGCCCAATCTCTGGAAATGTTCCAGGTTGGAGGGACTCTGAGCAACCAGATCTGGTTGAAGATGTAGGGACATTCCTACACCCTGTAGGGACACCCTACTCATTGCAGGGAGGTTGGACTACATGACCTTTAAAGGCTCCTTCCAATCCAAAATATTCTGGTTTTCTATGAACGCAGTATTAATTGCATAGCACATAGTTAATTTTCTTTTTTAATCCCCTTGGTTATCAAAAATAAGACACAAGAAGTGTGAAGTTTTCCTAAAGCTGAAGAGGAGCAGATAAGTCAGGATCTCAGACTTGCACCTACAACCAAATTTGCCAGCTGCTTCCCACACTGACCTCCTCCTTTTAGCACTGTGCATGAGAAAAAAATTATATATTTAATAAATAAACCAGTGTCTGGTTACTTGATTAAAGAAAAAGCCTTATATTTTACACCTTTACTTTTACCACATATATTCATTTATAGCAACATTGGCTATTACAGCTCTCTTTTATAATGATTTTTAATGTCAAATGGAAAATATTACAGAGTTATCCCAAAACATTTATCTTTTTTTTTTTTTAGGTCTCTATTAAGTCTGACAGACTCCAAAATATTGCAGATGGAAGGTTGTTAATGTTCTTAACACTTTACTATAAAGAAAAGAAGGAAGTTCTCATTTGAAAAGTTTGGCAAGTCTGTGAAGGTTATCTGAAATAATCAAATGAGAAGAAAGAGAAACATCCAATTAATGATATCTTCCCTGTAGACTGAGAAAGCTTCACTAAAGGGAGAAAGTTATCTTTCCCTTTATCATTTTGTGGAAAGATAATTTTAATACATAGAACTACAATTCATTTTATCTGGTTGATGTAGTACTAAAAAAAACCAAAATAATAAATTTTTTACTAGGTAAACAATTCTTCCATGGAACTATACACCATCACAAAAATACTCAAACTGAAGCTTTGAAGCTATAATAACTGATTGCATTTTGAAAAGTACAATATATTAAAAGAATCTCAGAAACCTAACCAGACCAAAATGGCTTAAAAGAAATATATATTTCTTTTTCTTCTTTTCAGTATATTTCAGGAAATAAAATTAATCATCATTGGAAGATTTTATCAAGTTCAATGTACAAACTCTAATAAGTAATATCAATAGGACCCTGTTGATATCCTTCCTTCCACTTCTCAGAACAAACCTTTATATCTCAAAACATGAAAAAGTATAAAATTATTTACTGAGATATTATGGTGGTTCCAACTCTCTCTACAATGCACGTGGTCTGTCTGCTAGCACAGCTGGAAGTCCATGCACAGACTGGCCTCTTGGACCAGTTTCAAATTAAATTACTAAATTTGTACAAATATATTGATGCTTGTGGGAGCAAGGGGCAAAACCGACAACTCCAAACATTTGAATTGTCTGCTGGGAAAATTACTGTCTTTTCTGTTCTTGTCCATACCTAATGAAACTTCCCTTCTTCTCCAGCACAGGAGAGCTGCACAGAGGAAGTGCAGAGAATGCAGTTTTGCACAGGTGTGGGATAAAAGCCCTCCCAAACATTCAGACCCATAAATGAAAGCTCAAGCCATATAAAGGAGTTATCTAGACTCTAGAAAAAAAAAAAAAAGAATGATAAAACAAATATTGCATTTCTGTCTTACTGGATAGTTCTAATAAACACACTCATTTGGGATTGTTCTCAGTTGGCTTTTTGGTGGTTTATGATGCTATTCTAATGTGCTCAACCATTCCTGTGTGATGTATGACACAGTTGTCTACAAAATAGCTCTGAATTGTGTTCAAGGGATCAGACTCTATATGTGCTATCAGAAGCTTTCACAAGTACTGGATTCATAATCCTTAATGAACTTAGTCCTAATTATTCCTGCACTGAATGGCATTGGAGTCTGTTCTACCAGAACTGCAGTGACCCCACAGGGGTCACAGGGATGCCTCATCCCAGTGGGATGGTGTGTCACCATTCTGTTGTCATTCAGCTACAGGACAAAAAAAAGATGGAACCCAAGAGCTGAGTCTCTCCCTTATCCCTGATATTTACCACTGTATTCATGTAGACCTCAGCTGCCACCTGGCCCTTCTTGCTGAATAGATTGGGCCTCCCAATAGCAGGCTAAAGGATGATCATGTCCTCTCTGAAGGTACTGACTCTTTCTCCACTAAAAATTAAACAATTTTTGCATGATTTTGTTCCTGTGTCCTGCTGCACTACAGATGGAATAACAATGAATATTGAAAACATCCTGGTCATTTGCATTCTTTGCTTGCTTAGGACACCTGGAAAATTTATAAGGTCTTTCCATGCACTTAGGCTTAAAAGTATGAATTTATGTGAAGAAATTATTTTCTTTTCCAGGCTCAATGTTTTTTTAAGCTATTTAGGGGTTTTGAAGTTAATTCTCAAGTTTACAGTCTGCTGTTAAGAGAGTGCTTGGAATAGCACATGCTTTGTCTTCCACACTGTAAATCTTAACAGTGCAGAGCACTCCATGTTTCACAGACAACGTAAAAGATACATCACAGCCATTAACCTTCCCCTCAGCTGCTGATAAAGTAAAATAGCCCCATTCTTTACAGTAACAGTAATGTATCTGTTCAGATAAATATTCCTCTTGCTGCAATAAAGTGCAGCATTTTACAGCTGCATACCATCTTTGCAAACTATAACGTGGCAATTAAAATTGAGTATGAACGGAATACTAAGTGAAGATTTGAAGGCAAAAGGGGATGAAAGACCTTTTCCTAAAACTTTCCTCAGCAAAATCTGAAGTTCAAGATATAAATCAGTGTTTGCCTATGTGAATTTTTAATTCTAGAGCAAAGATATAATATTAAATTAATTTTCGGTAATCACTTCTTGACTGTTGTTAATTTGATATAGTTAAGCACATGTTTATATGCCTGGCATTTTTTTATTGCACACAAGCTAGTTATATCAGGAGGCTGTAACTAAAGGACTTGTGTAACTTAAAATTTAAGAAGATATTTTATAAATATATAAACAGAACCATACTTAAAATATTAATAATTTAATAAAATTGATTATGATTTCATACTAAGAGATTCAGAAGCTCTAGCCTTGTCTCATTTAATATGTAGCCTTGTGCAAATCACTAACAGTCATTTTCTCTCATTTTCCCACACTCACAAGACAGAGTTCTGTATTTCCCAACCAAGAAGAATATTTAGGATCAGATCAACACTGACTGGGAGGATTGGTGCCTTGTACATTTATGTGTACATGGAACATTTATCCTTGACTGATTCCAGATAAGGACTTGTGATGCTATTACACCTGATGAGGTGCAATAGCAATTTGCACTTTATAGTAATACTTTATAGTAATACAAATAGTATTGCACTTTATAGTAATACTAATACTTCTGAAAAAAGAAATACATTGATGGATCTTATCATATAATCTTACAGCCACGTAATTTTTTTTCCTGGGTAGGGCAGGAAAATAATACTTGCACAGTTTTCCTCATGCCTATAACTAAGAAAGATTTTTTTTATTTACTTCTGTAAAAGAAAATAATAGATTCAGAAACATAGCAGCATAAGAATACATGCCACCTTATCAGTTTTGGAAACTATTGGAAAATAAATGTTCAAATACTGTTTTCAGATATCACTCTTAGCATCATTTTAATCTCATGTATCAAAATCCACATCAACCAGCCACATTTTTCAAAACAATAATTTATCATAAATTGCATGATCAACAAGGTAGGAAGACAGAGTCATTTTTCTATGACTCTCTAGCTGCCTATCCCACAGGACCACAGACTTCACGCCACCCAGAAACTCCTAGGAACACATTTTTTTGCCTAAATAAGTGAACCAAGAGAGACTTATAGGATTACAGCCTAACAGTCCAACCATTTTTTTTTCAAGTGCACAGACATGAGATGATAACATGAAATAGAAGGCACAAGAACAAATAAATTAATGTAGTTTAATGTAGTAGACATATTCTTGGGTTCAAAGATTATAAAATAACTTAAGCTTCTCTATATACCCATGTGTTTCAGAAAAGTTGTGAAGTTGAAAGCCATGCTGAACTAATTGCAAAACACTTCTCATCCCTTTTGTGCTCTGAAAAATGTAATTACCAAAATAACAGAACAAAATAACATGAAGTGAAATTACCTATACATAGGTCACTGCCAAAGTTTTAATTTTAAAAAAAGAATTAATATGAAAAGATCTATTTTTGTCAGTCGAAACTACTTCAATCACAGTGCTGTTATGCTTCTTTCCACACTACCAAATTGAAGAGTAAGAAAGCAACATAAAAACCTTTCCCTGCTCAATCCCCTCGACTCTTAAATACTGAGATCATCTGAACTGGAATGAAAATTATCAGTATAAGCATCAGCATTATTAAATTATTCATTCTATAGATATTGGGGTAAAATAAGATGATGTTTCCTAAAATGACACTGATTTTTAGGCTTACAGCTGCTGAACACTTAAATATTGAAATACACTTTAGTAAAATTCCACCTTGCAGACAAATACTTTCTAATTGGAAGTAAGAAATAGGAAATTATCACGTGTCTGAAGGTAGAATAAATCCTCATGTGCACAGTTAAAGGGACATGCAATATAATATGCACATACATATTAAACATGTGTGAGATACTTATGAGCATGGTGCTCATGAACGGTACACGTGCACACCATGAGATATTTGGGTGGGGTATGACAAACAAATGTGCAGGTGTAGCTCAGCAGTTTTAAATTGTCCCTGAGCCCTGCTAAGCTGATTCACAGAGGTGAATGTGGCAGAGCATGGAGGCTGTATGCAAACCAACACAGGGCTCATGTTTACTTTTACCTTGGGATTTGTTGCAGTTACGAAGTACTGCATATAAAGCAGAATTTTAGGAGGGGATGTAGATTTTACTAAAGTGCATAAAGATACTCTCAAGCCTTGGTGTAGACATTATTAAACTGTAGAACTTGAAATACTCAAAGTGCTTGAAGCACTTATCTACTGCTTTGCTCATGATCTTTGCCTGATGTTTTTTCCATTGTTGTGCTTTTAGATGCCATGAATACTTTTCTGCTTTATCCATATGTAAATGCATATCTGAAAAAACAAACAACAACAACAACAAAAATCCAAAACCAAACAAACAAAAACCTCAACAAAACAAACAGAATCCAAACAAACAAAAAACCTAAACAAACAAAAAACCCCGAACCTCCAAAACCCAAACCCAAGCCAACAAACTTCATACCAACCACAAAAAATGACCATGTATTTTATTTTAAAAATACATAAATGAAAATAGTAATAGCAGTAGTGTCCTTACAAACAATAGATATCTATGGTCCTGACTGCCAGAAGTTTTCAGTATGCACCTCTCTTTCTGCTTTTCCTAGATCATATGTTAGGGCTGTGGGAACAGGTCTGAGTTTTGTTTGTTACTAATCTTGCAATTTCAGAAACAAGACAAAATGAAAAGTGAAAACTGCAGTTCTAACAGTAAATGCTAGTGGAACAACTAGGAGGAAATTTCAACTTCTGGGCACCAGCTGTCATCTTTTCCTTAAACCTTCAACTAATATTAACTATTATTAAACTACTACATTAACAGTTTTCTGTTGATCATCTCCCAGCACTGCTGTGGAGTCTGGAATGTTTAGCTGTTAGCTGTTGTGAATTTTAATAATGCCAAGTATTTCAACATCTGTAATTATAAATGTTATTCTTTATACTGGTGATTTATACTAATTTCAGCTGCAAGTGACCCTTTGCTTGCAGACAGTCAGATCTGGCCACTTACTGATGGTGGCTGCTCTATTGTTTAAAGTTCATCTACCCCTACTGATCTACCCCTACAGCTCTGACCCAAAGGTAAAATTTCACTTATTCTCTCATGCTGGCACAGGCACTTGCACACCAGCCCACTGAGTCAGATTAGAGACTTCACATGGTATCAAACAAATCTTCAGTTCTGTTCCATTTCTTCATTAGTTTCCAATTTAGTTTTTCTAATAAGGTCTCTTCAGATTAATTAAAGTTAAAATGATACCTATGAATAATACAAAATTCAGCCATAAATTCTATGCTATTTTTCCTTCCTAATTTGCAAAAAGTTATGTGTTAATCCCAGACAAAACTGCACCCCAGTGAGTTAGAGAGGATCACTACTAATGTTTTTATGAAAGTATTAAAAGACAATGAAAATGTTTTACAAACTGGTAAGTTATTTGGGGTATATTGTGTTATATAATTACTGTGGCTACCCTGAACATCTGATTGGTAAAAAAGCCCCAAAACTTTTCCAAGGTGACAACTGCTGCAACCACTGAAGGCAAGAGGAGAAAGCACTTGTGAGCACTGAAATGGGAAACAAAAGAGTAATTTCTGTTGCTAGTACAGCAGTTTTGATGAATGCTACCAGCACCTGAAAAGCCTTTCTTGCTTCTAGAAAGGAAAGGATCAATACAGAAAGATCATCCAGAAAGTTGTCCAGTGGCATTGCTCTTTAGATGCTGCTGCAGACTTTTGAAAGTCTGATTAAATGCAACTGTCTGTCAGTTTAAATATTGTATACAGGTACATACCTGACTGTTTTAAAGGTTAAGTCTAACTCAGTTCCTTAATTCCATTAATGTCTCCTTTTTGGCTTGTAAAAGGCAAGGTCTTGATGTTAAAATTACTTAACAAAAATCCTACTTTGAGGTAGCATCAAGAATTTCACATGTAGAAAGACAGATATTTGTATGGGCAAGGAATTTTTACTTTGGAATTTTACAGTCCATACTCTGACATGGGAAAGCCAACTCTCTACTGAGCTATTGAACAATCTTCCAACTTCTTGGAATCCTATAATTTTAAAAACTTATCATAGCATATCTAATGCAAGTCTATTGAAGGTCATTTTGTTACAGACCAAACAGAGCATCCAACCTAATACTATTTTAATGCTCAGAGAAACAGGAAATTACTAGTTATTTTAGACCTATGCTAATTCCATAACAAACTTTTCTGAAATGAATGTTTAAAAATAGTTCATTGGATCTGTAATAATATTCTAATTAATATGTCCAGTTTTTAGCATTCACTGTGTTAGTCACACTTTCTCTCTAAAAGCACAAAGAGAACTGAGGTAAGTATTTTTAAAAGAATCGGACTCTTTCTGAGTCTTTACTTTTATGAAAAAAAAAAATCTTGCCTCTAAGTGATACTTTTACTGACAGCGATTAATTGTACATGCTATCAGAAGGAAATTTGGGGAAAACAGTTAGAAAGAATCCTCATTTATAAAGATTTAAATAACTTTGTATCCTTAGTCATGATGTGTGGAAAAAATACTGAATTGTAAAGAATGGCTTTTAATATTAATTAAAAGTTTAGTCATAGATTGTAGGCAGTACTCACAAGCACCTTGGATGCTTAGTAATCTTCCTCATTAAACAAGGTATTTTCATATACTTCAAAACAAAATAACAAAATTATTTTCAAAAAAATTTAAAAAGCATAAGTTCTGTAATTTTCTTTTGTTCCTCTTGCCATTACCTGTAAGTATCCTAAATGTTCTGGAAGCATTTCTATCATTGTACAACAGAAAGGCTGAATGGAAGCAGGACAAATGGCCAGTGACTGACAGGTGAACAGCTACCTAGTAAAGGATCTGCTCTCTGCAAATCTGCTGAAGGAAAGCAAAGGTTTTCATTTAACAAAGCCCAGACTAGATCTGCAGAAAAGGGAAATTAAAAAATGGCAGATAGATCATCTGTTCCCATGGACATAGGAAGAAGTTTCATACTTACTTGAATTGCTTTATCAAGGCTTATGGAGTTGGCATGAATAAGGACTCCACTTTATTCTCTGTTCAGTTGTGAAAGTCACATAATTAGCAGCACATTAAATTGTTTTAAAGAAGAGTATTTCTAATCTCAGACAAAGAATTTTTTCTTATTGTCAGGTACATTTTCTTATGGTTTATATATATTTAGGTAGGTTTTTATTTATCTTGCAAACAATTTATCTTGAAAAACAATTTTGATTCTGATTGTAAAAGCCAGTAGAGAGATAATGAATTTTAGCAAATACTAAACATCAAAGTACACAATATGTCATTAACTAGGAATGTCTTTTCACTGTGTGATATTTCTATCATTGTTTTTATCTCTGAATCACCATTTTCATTCTAAATAATCCTAATGTTTATTTCCTATGAGGTGTTCAATAGTAATGGCTATTTGCTTTGGTTTTTGCTGTTTCCTCCTCTTTTGCTTCTCTAGTTGTTGAAAAATGGGTTTGTTTGCCATTATAAAATCTGTTACCATGGTTGTAAGTTTATTGCAGAAGATAGGGAATGACATAACTCTTCCAAGTAATGACTTTTTCCAGGAAAAAAAAACTTCAGCCAAGATTGACTGTTAATGTAGTGCTTGCTAAGAATGCAAACAAAATATTAAAATATCTGTGGCCCATACCAGGATACAAAGCTAATGGGACAAGGCTAAGGGAACCATCATGATGGACAAGACATAGAAGTAAGCCGTAAATTATTTGTGATGCAGAGCCCTTGCCATCCAAAGGAAGCATAACAATTTTTTTCTTCAAAAGGAAATTCTAATTCTGAAGAAATAATATAGTCTAAGTAACATTTTTTCATGAGGGGTGAAAAATTCCAAAGATATTTAACATATGTGGGGGATGGTAGAAATGTTGTAACAAAAGAAAATAAGTATTTGTATACAGTATACAAATCTAATTTATAAATCAAAACTGAAGTACCTTCAGGGAAGGCTCCATTTCATGTCTAATGTTGAAGAACTGCAATTTACATAATGCTAGGAGAAATCTCGACCTGAGGTTATACAGTCAAGAAATGTAAATTAAGAATATACCTGAAGGAGTAACTGGTCGAGCTGAGGTGTTACCCCCCAAGGGTCTGAAGTTTTGCCACTGCAAAGCAAAAGTCCCGTTGAAATTTTTACCAAAGAAAACCATGCAATTCTCTCAGTATTGGCAATGATTTACATATTGTTATTAAATTCTTAGAATTATTTCACCTCAGTTACTTAGAGCCATAAGATGTTATGTAGATAACACTTGCAGAGATCGAAAATGAAAAATGCAAAAATTTGAATTTTATCACCATGGAAAACAGAAACTAGTTAAAGGAGCAATATCATACCTGATTTGTGAATAATGGGAACATTTGCATTATATTTATTGTTCTTGTGTTCCTTTATCACTTTTATTGTTGTGCTGCAGTGTAGCCCTTTGAAGGTCTGCCAAACCACTGCGGCTTACTCAAATGCAGGGCTGAATTTTAATTAAGCTTAGCAAAATACTCATTGAATTTGCTGAGCCTGATTAGGCCAGTCATCCTGATAGACGTGCAGAGGGCATCTAGCTTACTTATTTTAACAACTGACAGAGGCAATTAATAGATTCTTGTAAAATAGTTAAATGTGGAAAAAACAGAACGTCATCACCTCTTTTCATCGACAGTCCTGTTGTTTTATGTATTCAACATGGGTAGAAAAGATTTCTTGGTATTGTAATAATGAAGTACTGAAGAGTAATTCAGTATTCATATTCATGAAGATTAAAGAACCAAGATATGCATTTGTTCCACTAAAGTATTCCCCATAAAATCACAGCCTAGTGAAGAGGAGTTTCCAGGGTCTCTGCAGGGTAACACTAAATATGTATGCAAGTGGATGTCTTCTTACAGATGACATTTTGCTTTTTCATAGAAAAGATACTGGGACCTTTCTCCAGCTTATGATATTACAATATCATATATATATATACACACATATATCCTATGTCTTCAATCTTTCCTGTGAAACGTGACTATGAATTGCAAACTCAAATATTCTTTTTCTGTGTTCTCTGAGAGAGTGGCAGTTTCATTTTTAAGAAGTTTAACAGTCAGGTGGATTTTGACTTAGTAGGAAAGTCCTTAGTATACTCCTGTGCATTCCTTATGCTTAGAAGTGCTAGAATTACTAGAATTGCTGTTTTCTCTTACCTATTAACACAAGTCTAGGAAAAAAAAAAGCTCATGATGTATACAGTGAAGAAATGTATAAAACCAGCCATGTCAACCAACCTCTTACCCCTAGAGAAAAGGAATAGTACTAGGCAAAAAAAGGCAAAAAAGGTGAACAAAACCACTGACATTCTTTGAATGCAACTTAATTTTTTTGTCCTAAAAGGATATGAAAAGTTCAACAAAATTAACAGAATTTGCATTCACTTCAAATTGTTTAGTATCAGGCTAGTAAGTAAACAAAATTTTAACTATAAAGATTCCTTATACAGTGTCTGAACTTCAGTGATCAAAAAAATCCTAGAGTTAACAAGAATGACTTGCAGCAGAAGCAAGAATAGTAAATAAATTACCACAAACCACAACACTTACAGACTGAATTGCAGAGCTGTCTTCCCTCCAACTGAAAAGGAGTGGGAAACAGAAATGGGGAAGATGTACTGTGTAAAAATGGAATATGAACAGTTAAAAGAAGGGCAGCAAATTTGTGATTTAGTGTCCTTCAGGACAACAAATACACAAGAGTAAAGGATGGGAAAGGTGGTGCTAATATTTGATTTCACTGCAAAACTGCAATTTTCATAGGTTTTGGTGGGCTGGTTCTAGGCTGAGGGTAGCAAAAGTAGAGAAGGACATGGGCTAAAAATTGTCTTAGGGGACTTTGTCTTCATCTACAGGCAAAAGAAAAGGAAACAGACTAATTCAACAGAGAGTTTTAAAAAATATTGTTGATTACATCCTTCCCTCAGTCTCTTGCAATTACTCTTCGTAATTAATCAAGTTAAGAAGACAACCCCCTATGTAATCCTTAGTATTTTCTTATTAATTGTGATATTTATATGTCTAAGCAAAGGATTTACTTTTAATAAGCACACCAGAATTGGATAAAAACAACATCAGAAAACAATTAAAAAAAAAACCAACCAAACAAAAAAAAACCCAAACAAACCAAATAACACAAAGCTCTTTCACTGATTTACTTAATCTAACAATAGAGAGAAGTTATACAGCAAAAAAATCATGTACAGTATACAGAAAATTTCCAGAAATATTAGCTACCAAAAATTTTTGCTTGGAGTAGAAGTATTTAAACTTCTTTTCTGGAGTTTTACTGACACATAAAAGAGGAAAGGAACACTTCCATGTACTGTCATTGCCGTGGTCACTGCTGCTGTTCACAGCATTTTCACAGTGTCACTTTTACAAGGGTCAGTCACATCCCCCAGCTGGTGTCTTATTTAGGATGAAGTGTTTATTTTTCAAAGGACTGATGAAGTGTGGAAAATAATTAGCATATTCCAAAATCTGACTTTAGGGTGCTGTTTGCAGGAATTTCCCTTTGAGCGCTGTATTTTTGTTATGCAAATTCTTTCCTGAGTCACTGCCTAGCTTCACCCATTTCAATCCATATTTATAAAGCAAATCCCTCTATTAGTGGGGGTTTTTAAAATCAAGATATATAATGGCTATTGAGCTTAAGGAAACCCATTATTCCAATTTTTCATCCTATATCTCTTCACTACAGAAATATTCTGTATTTTTTTATTTTAAAAATAATCTACAGAATTAGAATCAATATTACATTATATTGTTCAGTAGACATATCAAGGTCAAAAAATAAGTAAAAAGGAGAAGAAATAACATTCAAATATGTAATAATTGTTTAACCTTATGGAAGTTTTTTTTTCAAAATCACCTGAAAATTACAAACATTTTGGGTCTATGTCTAGAAGAAGATCACTAGCATGGAAGCATTAAGGAAAAAAGTATTTATAATGAAGTTATAGATGGCTTTAATTTGATAAAATTATAGCTACCTCTACCAACAGTAAGGATTTATCATTTGTTTTTCTACAAGTACAAATAAACATTTTTTTGGAAGAGATGTTGTGAAATAATTTTGTAGGTTCTATTTCAACATCAAAATAGTCAGGTTTTTTTTTTTTTTTTTTTTTTAAATCCTAAAAGAGCATTGTTAATGGCAGTTTTTGTGAAACCCAGGCAGCTATCAAGGTATTTGCTCTCAGCAGGTCCCTGCCCATCACCATCATTATGATTTTGGCAGCTTTCTAAGGGAGATACCCTCCATCTGTTACTGTTTCACAGAAATGGTACCTTGAGGTCCACTTGACCCATGAGCCCTCAGGCTCTCCAGCAATTTAATAATAATTTTTTCTCAGTCAATTAGGCTGACAGAAAGTGCTGCATGGAAACATCTCAGGTTCTATACTTTTTTCCATGCACAGTTTCTCTTGAGAAAGTTGTTTCTTTCACAACTTCACTTTCAAGTTAAGACTTTTAGACTCTCCCTTGTGGCAAGATTAGGGGAATGCCCCATGAAAATACGGTGTTGAAATTTTCCCTGAACCCTAGGGAAAAAAAAAAATTAAAGTGTTGTAAAGCCTGTGTCTCTCACGAGCCAGGGCTGTGATCTCCATTGAGTGAACATGGTAATGCTGAGGTTGAGAGACTCAGGCTTAGATCCCTCGTTTACAGACAAAGGTTTGAAGACCACCTTTGATAAGGGGAATAAATGTTGTAGTTTCAAACCCCAAGCAATTGTTGGGACTAGTTGAGGATCACAAAGTTAGAGAAACTAACATAAAAATTCTGCTACCACAAGCATAAATAATTCACAAGTGTGATGTGATGTTCTACTTTCCAATGGGTAAAAAGGCATCAAAATTGATTTTTATTCAAAATATTAAGGACACTGATACATAAAAAGAGATTTAAGATGTGACATCACAGAAAATATGTTTTTATTACTCTGATAATTAAATTCATAAGGCTTCTGCATGGATGATAGATTTTCTGGTCATCATTTCTTTTGCATTTATCACAGAGAATCTATTGATAAAGAAATATTGCAGAACTCTTCCTATTTTCAGAGGAATCATCATGCCACAGCTCCAACAAACAAATTCTAACAGCTGACACTTTGACTTGGGACATCCCTATTATAGATCTCTGATTTGTTGGTAAAAACAAATTGATTGTGGCATCATTTCTCAAAGACTGTGTCTTGAGTTGTCTGGTTATCTAATGTTATAAGTTAACAGTTATATATATAACATACAATATGTATGTTAAAAGTTCCAGTTACTCATAGCAAAATACTAAGAAGAGAAAGCAGGAAGAGAAAGGACTGAAGGTTGATCATTTAATTCTTGTATTTTCTCTGCTTGACCCAGGAGCTTGGACAAACACATTGGGTAGGGAAATTAATACTAAGGGAAGGGGAAAAATGTCAGAGTGGAAATAAGCTAGCCATTTTGTCTCATAATTCAGAAATATTCTACATTCCCACCACTGGAGACAAGTACTGAAAATAGCATGTGCATTTTCTAGCACGTCCAGTTTGTGTCTTGAGAGTATCTGCTGTAACCTACTTCCAATTATATTAATGAGAAGAGAAGCAGTCACTGACATTCTGATATAGCTCGATACCACCAAACTTATTGGCAAACAAGCAGAGAGAATTTGCATTATTTCAGAAGAGCAAGAAACCAGAAGGAGGGAAAAGCTCACATACACATGCACACACAGATGCAGACAGTGATGTTCTGCAGCTAGAAACTGTATTAACAGAACATTTGTTCTCACAAGTAATTAACACACATCTTCATGCACAGTACATTATCTACTGTTTATCCAAAAAGGGAAGCCTTAAAGCTATGAAATGAACATTTCCTTCAAGTCACCCTTCTTATAAAGTCACTTGGACAGAATAAAAAATATTCACAAATATTTATAAGTATTTTTACTTAATGAAAATAATTTTTTACTTATGAAATAATATGCATGAATCAAGCTGAAGTACATACAACAAACACAAGTTCAGCTGAAGCAGAAATTATAGTAGAGAGATTTTTGGGTCATCTATTTTTATACACGTACTTGCACGGGTGTGCATGTCTTTGTGCACAGAGAAAGAAAAAGAGAAAGGTTACATTGCAACAGAAGCTTGTTCTGAGGAGACATGTGGGAAATCATCACTTAAATTGCAACAGCCATGTAAGAACTGCTCTGGATCTACAAATTATGTCCACAAGTCTGACATAAATAGAAGCTAGTCTACTTTTCTCTGCATTATTAGGGTTTTCTTGAAAATACCAAGGAAGTAAACTGACATTTAGAAAATTTACATGACAAGGTAATAAAACTTCTAGCTTAATTTTTAAGATACACAGGAGTTTTTGTTATATCAAGTCCTTTTAATTTAGTTCTTAAACTCAAATTTATTGATCTGGAAAAGACATGAGTACTACAGAAATAAGCTGAGGAGCCCAACATTATTTAATGAGGATGGCTGGTTTTGGACTTTTTATAAACCAAAGAATGTGTTCCTGAAATGATATTTAAGTCCACTGCAAAATGTAATGTGACTTCCTTGTTATCTTCATACCCAAGACCCTTTTCTAAAAACATTATGACTGACCAATAAACCCCTACAATGGAGAGATGGGCAAGGAGATATTCCATGGAGCTTGGGAATAATGCAGGGTTTGCTGACCAAAGCTGTTATACAGAGGCTGACTCAGCCCCAAGGGGCCCAGAGGGTGGCCTTTGTTTTAGGCAAGCAGCTATCAACAGTGGAGTGGAGCAACAGGCATTGTAAAAGTTTCTCCCTGAGTTCATTAGGAGAGTGGGAATGTCTCCCTGAGTTGGCCAGTTCAGCACAGGTGAGATTAAATATCTGAAGAAGAGAAGCTGTGGATTAGCCCAGCAAAGAGTATAAAACCCAAAAAATTAACAAAGGAATTTTGAAAAGCTCCAAAGGCTTGAGCTGATTTAACGTACCCATACGACTTCCTGACAAGGGGAGATGCTCAGCATGGTGATGGTGAAAGTGTTATAGACTTGTGACTGGACTGTATGTATTGCTGTATTTCTCTAAGTGTAACTTACATTTGTTTGTGTTATGAACTATATTTTGTACTGCCCTGATAGGTCAGAAATCCCATGGAACATCAACTGTAAATCAACTGGTAAATTAGATACCCCTCCACATGTGGAATATCTAAAAGAACCTGGTTGGTGAGTATGGAACTCTGACAAACGTGCAAAAAGAAGGTAATTCCCAAATGAGAAAGACAATTATTTACAAAACGTGCCCCCCAAATTTGTCATGCAGAGCAGTTACATCACATCCAGGTTTTTCAGTGAAGTGTCAGGGACAAGACAAACTCATTCCTTGAAGAAGGTATTTCAAGAAGAGCAAGCATTTCTATCCTGAATGACAGAAACTGATGTTAGCCAATGGGTAATGCTCACACAATACACAGCAAAGGTTTGTTCATGTTATTTTTGCAGAGATAAATGTGGAGGGCATGAAACAATTCTATCATATTGGAAAATCATTAGTAAACACTAATACTTGTGATTAGCTTCAGAAACAAGCAAACAAAACATAATGTACTAGTAAACTACCAATATAGAAACTTTTTTTTTTTTTTCTCTGACCTCCAGTAATGACTGCCTGGTTATACACAGAATGGAAAAACAGGTCTTTGAGATCTTTCACAATGAGAGCTCCATTCTATTTCCAGTGAAATCAGATTAGAATATTATACCTGACATTAATATGAACAGCATCAATTCCTCGGAGAAAAAAGTTTTAGGGTGTCTCAGAATAGTTGTGCATCACAATAGACTTCCTCATTTCTATTCCAGATTCACTTCTAGTTATAATAGTTTAAATTAAACATAAAATAAACAAATCACAAAGAAATCGTGGTCATGAGGAAATTATAAGAATAATGCTGATTGACTTCAAAAGACATGGCTCCTTTTATCTCTCTTATCTCCTCTTTATCTCCTTGGAACAAACATTGAGTTTCAGTAAAATATTACTAAAGATATATTTTAATGACTTCATAAAAATAATTTTCAGGTAAATATTAATGCTTACACTTAGCAAATTAGAAAAAAAATCTTGCAAAAGTGGCAGTGTCCTATCATTCAAAATCTTACTCAACACAGCAGAAAGGAGAACTAAATCTCCAAATATCTTATTTTTCTAACACAAACTTATTACTGATTTTTTAAACAAGAAAATTAGCAAGATGTTAATAACTTGAATTTTCAACATATATGTATTTCATCTGATCTTTTCTGATTACTGCTCCCTAGACATTTATGATTTTCAAGGATCCTGGAAGTATCAATTATGGTGCATTTTCCTAAAAATTTAAGCACTACATTATCTGAAATACTACTGCTATTTCTTATTTTAGCTATTGAGAAATACTGCAAGTATGATTCTGGGGTAATTGATAGCAAATGTTGACATTTTAATAGCAGCTACAAAACCAGGTAATATTAAGGCCAGAATGGATGACCTATTACTCCTGAAGTCTGAACATAAATGGTATTTCTAAGATTTATGAGTAAATGTGAGAGTTTTCCTCTTTACTGTGCTCTACAAGTAAGGGGAAAATAAAGTGAACATAGAAGGAAAAAAAAAAGCAAAATTCACACCAAACAAGGTTTTCAAAAAATCTAAAGCTAGAATATTCTCATATCCTTTTAAGAATACAAAGTGAGATGAGTGAAGTTGGTTTTTAACTGCAGGTTAGAATAATGATTACTTTTCAACTTATTTGTGACAGATAATTGGGCAAAATTTTCCTTGAATTTGTTTTTCTAAAAATAAGACATAATGAATATAATCCATTAACTCTTTAGTACCTGGTCTAAAAACCTTTTGATTGTTCCTTCTTTAAATACAAAACATTCTTAGAAAATCTCTCAGGAAAACTGCTTAAAAATGAAGAAGTGATACACAGTGTCATACTTTCCTGCACACTCAGTTTTTGTCCCAATGCTTGTATAAATGGACACTCAACACATGACTGTGAGTGCACAGAAATATTGGCTTTTTCTCCCTCCAGTATTTTTTTCTGTGCCTGCAGTTTCTGATTTGATAATGAAAGTAAAGAAAATTTGCAGTATACCCAACTTTACTTTCCAAAGAAATCTTACATACACGGTGCATATACCAACTCAAAGGCAAATAAAAACTAAATCCATTTTCTTTACCATGTAGGGCCCAATAGAGAGATGAACTAACTGGCAGTGAAGCAACATCTGCTCTCCAAACACAATAATTTTATGAGGCCTCCTGTCATTTGAAAATCCATGACCACTTTTTTCTCTGACAAGCAACAAGAACATGACAAGAAAAAGCAGAAAACAAAAAGCACACAGGTATAACCTTTCCAAAGTACAGAAAATTAAGCATTGTGGGTAAGAAGAGAAAGTCATTTTTAATAGGGACAAAATAGTGCCTCAGTTCTGATCAGTCATTCCCAGAGATATAATACAAGCCTTACCTGAAGTCCATGTCACGGGCTCACAGAGACAAGGTGGCACCTCCATGGGTAGCTTAGCCCAACCCTGTGGCCAGAGCAGCATCCAGGCTGTGGCCAGGGCTGGGTTTTAAATATCTCCAGGGATGGAGGAGGCTTCACACAGCCTCTCTGGGAAACCTGTCCCACCGTTTATCCTCACAGTATAAATCACCTTTTGTGGTCACAAGGAATCTCAGGAGTTTTGTTTTCTGCCCACTGGCATCTGCACTGTCAGAGGGCACCACTGAGAAGAGTTTGGTTCCCTCTGGATTCCTTCCCATCAAATATTTGCTGAGCTGCCTTCTAGCCACCCCTGGTCTGCACTGGTGGCTGGGGTTGTTCCACCCCACGGGCAGGATTTGGTACTTCCTTTTTTTGAATATCATATCCCCATTCACAAAAGGCTGGGCACAGATGCTCAGCTGGATTTCAGCCCACCTCACTGTCCACTCATTTAAGCCACACTTCATCAGCCTGTCCATGATGATGCTGAGAGGCAGCCTCAAAAGTCTTGATAAAGTCAAGACAAATATTACTCACTTTTCTACCCTCATCCACCAAACCAGTCATGTCATTGTTGAGAGGTGTCAGACTATGTAAATGGAAGGAAGAGTTTATTTCAGGTCTTTGGTTTCTAGGTCAAAGGAAATGAATGGATGAGGTAAGCACAAGAAAAAGAAGATTCAGAACAATTGCAGATTTTGCAAATAGAATTTTGTATTGTTAGATTACTGATTGCTTTTTTGCACTCAAGGCAGTGAAGAAATTGGCATTCTCTTAGCTCCATTTCTTCTTCTTTTTCTCTCTTAAAGTTTAACCAGAAAATTGAAGTGCTGAATACATATAATTCCCAAAATCAGTATTGTTTCTGACACTCTCTGCTCAATATCATATGTTGTGAACAGTGATAGAAAAATGTCTCCCTATAAATTAATGTGATTTATTTATTTTATGTTTTAAGTAAAACTTCATGTTTTAAGTTACATAGGTAACTGTTTTGTCATATTTCCACAAATTCAGAGCATTTTGCTGGAAAAACAAGAGCACTGTCTGAACTTTTTCAAAAAGAAGAAAGAGTGAAATGTCACTTTCAAACATCTTTGAAACAGTAAAAGAAAAATCTAAAACTTGAATATTTTGAGAAGTTTTTCTTGATCAGGTAGTAGTTAGATCAGTTAATAATAAAATGTAAAGTTCTGCCAGACATTCTCAGAACTCTAAAGAAAAATGTTGATTTTCCTGTAGCAGAAAGGTCTATACAACCACCAGCCCCCTCTGAAAGAGCATGTCAGAGTGGGATGAGAAATCTTTTGGGCAGTAGACGGATAGATTCAGATTTGGAAAAGGATTTGTCCAGCTACTTTAGCACCTGACTGCTTTGCTGAAGGATTTGAACCATGTGTCTAAGTGCTCTGCTGAACAATAGAGCAACTGCCTTGTATTTTGCTTGTGGGCTTGATCAGCTGATTGGTTTTGTTCCTGCACACACATCAGTGGCAAAATGAAAGCATTTGCCATTTGGTGACATCTGAGGCTGTGATCTCCATCATTAAATCTCAGAGCCAGTTACTTTCCATGTTGGGCTTAATGCTGTACCCTTACATTTCTCTGCAACATAATTAAGCAAACCTCTTAATCTACTATCTTTTGTTAAACAAAAATAATTCGTTAAATAACCACATTCAAACACAGATGGTGAGGAATGGAAAAGTCAGGTGAAAAATGGAATTTAGAGGTGGTAAACCAGCTCCCAAAGCTGGCCAAAAGTCATGACAGGTGAGGCTAGTGGAAAGGAGGGAGACAGGAATCATGTAGCTAAGGCAAGTCTATCTGCAGTTAAAATTGAAATGGCTGTATTAAAATTAAAATAAAGAAATTATATACTAGAATTTCCAGAATCAGGCTTGAAATATCTATTATTCTTTTTTTCTTCTTTTTTTTTTAATGCACATACAGTTCAAATATTCACAGTATATTCTACTGATTTTTAACCTCTTGTACTTTCTAAAGTGTAGCTAATCAAGGAAAAAATAAAAATTATATATATAAAAAAAATTATATATATATTAAAAAAAATTATATATATATATATACACACAAAGGTAGCTATTTTTCTTACTGCAATTAGAAATTATTAAAAATGGAAAAACTTAAAACATAAAAAAGAAGATTTTTTTTACCTGAGCAGCATCCAAGATGCAATCTTGTTTATTTATTTAAAACATAAAATGTTTCATTCCTGTGTCTAAAATCAGTAGAGAAAAATAAATAAAAATCTCTTGGAGTGCAATCCTTTTACTACTAACTTGGTTCAAGCTTCCATGGTTGTCAATGGACTCAGGATGTACAAGTGAGGCATCAGCAGTTCCCTCTGTTATACATGTATCTGCTTAGTTGTGCCTTTAGTTGTGCCTGCATAAAGGAGAAATTAATTTTTTCTCCACTGAACTCAACTCTGAGTAAAGATTCATTTATTAGATACTAACCAACTATTGTAAAAAACCCCCAGAGTATTGCTAAACTAACCAAATCCTAAATATTCTTACCCCTTTGCACATGCATGGTTTATTGACATGATAATATATCATTTTTCCCCTAGAAACCTGCTGCATTCAATCTTATAATGGGTGGTACTTGTTTAATGACAAATCACTCAATATCCTCTTTCTTCTACATTGTAAAACTCTTCAAATAATCTTCTAGAAACAAATTGCAGTATCTCATCAGATTTTTTGAATCTGCATAGCTATCAATAAATTAATTTCTGCACCATTATGAGACAATAGTTCATCACTATCCCATTCTACAGAAGAGAAATAGAACCACAGAAAGAAAATTAAAAGTGTCTTCTAATTTCAGGTGTCTACATTTACAACAAGCACTTGAAATTTTCAGTGATATGTTCCCACTGGCTACTAATCAGACTTCAAGATGTGAAGTTCAAAACTTGAAAATAAAAAATCATTCATTATTACACAGAAAATATCTTCTGAGAAGCTATTCACATAGGAACTCAGAGAGACAAAATCTAGGTCTGCAGGGCAATATTTGATTTAACCACCTGTATAGTTTTGGGGTTTTTTTGGTACTACTTTTTCAGTACGAATCACCAATATAAACCCAAAAAACCTGTAACTATTTCCTTCTTCTTTTTTTTTTTTTTTTTAATTCCTAGATGAAGAAGGACTTCTTATTTTAGGAGTTGTTTACTGACATGCTCCTACTCCAACAATCATTAAAGTCAGGTACTTTATAAATGCCTCCTCCTAATACATTTCTTCTTGCTCCTGCATGCAGGAGCTCAAATTAGACCATACTGACCACTCAGATCTCTATAGACTTAGTGCTTTTATTAAATATTTATAGTAAGTATGCAAATGAAGCAGAACAGAAGCTGTGAACTTCCTAATGACTTTTTGTATTTGTACAATATTAAATAAACCAGCATTTAAGTTGTTATTTTAATACATTTTATAAATTCCATTTATATGATTTTAATAGCAAATAGTTGGATAAAAATATGTCAAATTAATCACAACTAAAAATACAAATTATTCTTGACAGATATATGAAACACAGAAACGGACAATAGTAGCAATTTACTGCTTCCAAACTACATAGTGAGACATTGCTTGAAAAATATGTCGATTTTCTAACATCAGTGGAATGCTTAAATATGAACTTGCCTCCAAATAGAAACAGATTTTTCCTACCTATTCTGACTTTTCACTCAGGTGTCCACTCCTTGCCTCAGACTCAGGCATTTTGCTTTACGTGCTTCATCCAAACTCCACCTTTCTAGATAAAGGTGTTTCACAGTTTCTCCCGTTTTCTTACACAGTCATTCCCCTGGTTTTGTCTCATTCCTTGATCCATGTTCACTGGCCCATTTCTGCATCTGATTTCCCAAAACTAGCTCCAACAGTTGTGCTGCTGCTCACACCTCCCCTTCCAGGACCTACTCCATGCCCATCCACCAACACCACTCTCAGTCCTTTTGGTCCCATTGTCTGCTTGGGTCCCCCCTCAGACCCACCCTCCTGAATGCCATCTCACCCTTTTTCCTCCTTTTGCTCAAACTTCTCTCTCAGCCTTCCAGTGGGATTTGAGGGATGTCTCCCATTCTACCTGTTCCAATTCCCTTCCCATGAAAAGGACCAAGGTTGCTTCCTGAGCTTTTAAGTCCCTTAAACATTGTGTGTTTCCTCACACCACTCCAGCCCTCTCTGTGGCATCTTTCCTAGGACCCACAGACCCCCCCAGTCACACTTCAGAGGGATGAGCAGTGGATCCAAGAGACAGGAAAGAAGTCAGAACTCTCATATAACCTTACCCTCCTGCAGGAAAGGAGTTCCTTGGCAGCCCTACAGAGATGGGCTGGGTTTTGCTTTGGATAACAGGGAGACAATGCAGCAAAAATACAGAATTGATGAAATCAGGCCTGGGCAAGTACAGAAAGATAGCAAGATGACTGCAATTAATAATATTTCATTATTAATAGTGTTGCTATCTAATGCACTATATTGTCATTGGTATTATGTACACAGAAGGTGAGGATACGAACACATCAGCTGCATGATTACCCTTCCCTTTACTTAGGGTAGGAGGCTCTTATCTACAGCACAGAAGGGTCTGTTTCCTCCTCTCACTTGCTTTTGCTTCAGGTGCTTGAATGCAGACCGAGTCTGCCCCAAGGAAAGCCCCTCCCTGCCCCACAAAGTCACACTCCAGCTGTTAGCATATGAAAACAGATAATCACAGCATAGCTTTGATTATATGCAGGTGCTTTATTAAAGGAGCTCTGGGAGCCAGGGGTGCAAACCCAAATCTGACTCCGACATGGGTTTGAAATGGACATGTTTTATACTCTTTTTGTTACATAACTATATGTTAATCATTAAACTTACATTGTTATATTGTATTCATTGATTTCACCCAAGTGTGAATTCATGAGCCCCCCAAAACATCATTTCCATGATTCATATGTATGCGCAATAATTATCTTCAGTTATCAGATAATCGTCACACCTACCAATCCTGGTACAGACATGGGGTTCTTAGGCCTAGCTTATTATCTAGTACACCTAGACCCTTTTCCACCCTCTCCAAACACTAGAAACATTTTAACCCTATGCTATTGCTATCACAGCCATCCAGGGCTCCCACTGCACCAGCACCTTCGCCATGCCTTTGTTAGCCGGGCTGTGAAATCCTGGGAAAGGCAACAGCCACACCCTGGACAAAATCCCTGCCAAGGCTCAAGTGCCTGTAACATGTGCCAGACTTTCCCAGCAAACAGCTGCTGGAATGATTACTTCTAAGCAGGGTAAATCTGCATCTCTTCCCTGTTATTATTTGTCTTGAAATCTGCTCACCGGTTCGGCCCCACATGGGTGAAAACTGCCCTGAGATGAATCAGCAGTTAAGCACTAATTCCTGTGCTAGAGAAGTAAGAAGGTGAGGAGGGAACGTCCTGCTTAATTACAGAGCAAATTTAATTTTCCTTAGGTATTTACTCTGTACATTAGCCCTGCACACCTGTCAAACCTGTGCATCCATCTGAACAGTCGTGGCTGCGTGCTGAATCAATAACTGCTGATCTAAAGGGTCTCAAGGGCTTTGCTGCACATCAGCTTTACACAGAGACAAAATGTTAAGTTTCATTTCTTTGTTTTCTCCTAAATCACTCAATTTCAGAATCAGGGGGGTACACAGACCTGAAATAAAAGTTTTTTTCTTCTTTATTTATATATTTGGAGTACTCAGCAGAGTAAGAGAAATGCCATGGATTTTATTTCCTTGGCTAAAGTAAAACTTATGAAACATAAAAGCATATTCTCCTCAAATCTAGCAGACTGTTTGTCCTCACATTAACATTAATCCTCAGCATTAACATTAATCACAAAAACTGACCTAAATCCCATAATCACCCTGCCATAGGCATTTTGCTTTGCCCAAATGCTCATGAAAAACTTAGAAACTTCCAGATATTTCCACAGTCAGTAAATACTAAATTACCATAGAAAAGGAATTAGGTTTCTCTCTACCCCTACCATTATTTTAATAGTCTATAATTTTTAATTTAATATTTGCAGGTTGAATAATTTCAGGTAGACATGTCCTATGACTCACTAATGGTGAACAATTTAAAAAGCAGTAATTAATATTCTGAAAATCCCACTGATAATTCCAATTATATATCATTATAGTCTCCTTGGAATGCATTTCAGATTATGAAGTGTAAGGAAAATCTGTACTCCTTATTCTCACTTTGTTTTGGGCTTGGGAGGAATGAAAAGTGGCTACATATTTATACCATCACGATGCCACAATTTATAAATCCCCGTATGGAATGTAAACCATCAAATTTCTAATTTCAGACTTTCTATATTTTTGCTTATCTTCCCCATCAGTCAGAGTAAGAAAGGCATTTTGGGATCTTCATATAATTTGATATTATTGGTCTATTTTCTCAGTTTAGAGGTTTTTAATGTTTTTTCCACTATCAGTGGAATCTGTTGAGATTAGTCAAAAAGAAAAAGTAATTATGGCTTTAAAATGAAATTCAAAATACACTAACATGTAATAACAGATATACTGACAATCAAACAGCACTTTTAAAAACATGTATTTTCAGTGTTTGTTTTCTGTGGGTCAAATATCAAATCTTCTGTATGTACCAGGAATTTTTTTTTTAATTACTGTCTTCATAATCTATTAGTGCATACAGTGAGCAAAAAGCAGGTATTCCACTGTGTGTGTGTCTGTTTGAGCTTACTGATGATGAAATCTTGTGGACTTTGTGAATTTTTCTTCTGCCTTATACTAATTTTTACTCCACTGTTTGTCTGGCTCAGGCTTTTGTTCTTCTGTTAAGATGAATAAAGCAAAAAAGTTTTTTTTCAGTATTTGAGCACAATTTCAGGGAAGCTGGTACAATTTAGGATTGGAGAACAAAGCTGCAAAATTTTCAATTATGAAAAGTGTTTTACATTATTTCATCTAATACTTAAGAATGATTACAAGCAAAATGTACATAAT
>VWZP01006417.1:0-145303 GCA_013396995.1 Dicaeum eximium
ATTTTATTATTCATGTATTTATTTTTTAGACATATAAAGTGCTCAACTATGGGCAAAATATGGTATTTTGCTTCAGCTCACTCACTACTTTCACAATTTCCTAGCTGTACTACACCTTCACTATTTTTAGGTTTGTTTTGCTAACTTTATTTGGAATTGGCAGCTTGACGGAAAATGTTTCCATTAAAATGAAAACAGACTTCAAGTGTTCACTCTCCTCAAAATAAAAGAGCTTCATTCATCAGTAATTCCTGTGCCAAGCCCAGTTTATTTTCAGAAGTTTGCACTAGCAGTATTTATTTTTTTTTAGACCTCCTAAACAGAATTCTGGGAGAGATACCCTATATTAATGTCTGTTGATATCAATACAATTATCAGATCACAGTGGGATAATTAACAGGTGAGGGTGAGAAAACATAATGAAAAATAAATGATGTTATAGTGAATAACAATGACCACCCTAGAGCTCCTGAGTGAGGTGGGAAGGCAAGCTGGGGCCGTGCCATGCACACTGTGGTCAGCATGAGCTCTCCCCTCAACTGCACATTTTGGGGAAGCAGCTTGGTCTTCCACCCACAGAGTGTCAGAACTCCCTGCTCTTGCCCCAAATAGCTTCTGGCCTGCAGAGTGACCTTGTGCAAGTCACATGAGGCTTCTACAGCACATTAAGAATGACCCAACATTTAGCCTCTATACAGAAGTTGTGCATCAGGATGATTGTGCATGGCTCATGTGTAAGGCTGAGCAAGAGCACCCTGGCACTTTTCCCTGTATGGAGGGGGACTGTGAAAGTACACCTCCCACTTCCTGCTCCAGCCCCAAATGGCATGCAGAGCAAGAGAAGGAAAAACAAACAAAAAAAATCACTTAGTTCAGAAGTGACATAAAAAACAATTTTTTCCATTCCAACACATAGCCACCTCTGTATTCAACTGGCAGCCTCCTTAGTCTGGAGGCAAATGAGAATATACTCTCTTTTCTGGATCTTTTGTGGTCATTTCTGTGGATCTTAGCCAGGACAATGACAGGAAAAGCCAAGAAGCTTAATCCACAAAGTTGTTTTTCTCTAGTTAAACATGCAAGTGTTTCAAACTTATATGTCTGTTGAAATATCTACTAATTTCCAGGCCTCTACTGTAATTGCTGATTTGCATTCTCTTACATGAAGAGATATTAGAAAGCTAAACAAATAAAATAGGTTTCAAAACTCTAATTAGAAACAAGTTTGTGGTGAAACTTCCATTTAGGCAGAAAATAACAGTGAAATGTTTAAGTCTCATTAACCTTGAAATATTGAAATAAACTTTAAACTTTCATTAAAGAAAAAACTTGAACCAAGCATCACAAGTTTTGTTTGGAGGCCCTGAAACACCTCAAACCTGCCCACCTTTGCCCACGTAGGAAGAAAGGCTGATGAGGCTTGTAAGGAGGGTGGGTCAGGAGAAGAGCTGTGATGTAGGAGTCCCCCAAAGAGCCAGCACTCCTAGTGCTCACCTCCTGAAGGAAGCAGGAGAAAAAAAATGCCCAGCAATGCTGGAGGCAGATGGAACACACATGAATATTGGCAAAAGCTTTATACACATCTTATCATGCTACTCTCAAAATAATGGGCAGGCACTCAGCTGAGACTCTTCATGGTCATTAGTGAACAGCTACTCTGATAAGACAGGAGGTCCTTTTAGCTCATTGAAAGTCTAGTGCTGTAATTAAACTTAATATGTTTAAAGAAGAAATGCCAATACAGAATAGAAGTAAATCTGGACAAAAGTTGATATCTGAACTGCAAACAACAGAAATACTTCTAATGCCTTTAATTCTAAGTATTTGTAAAACAGTGGCATATTACATTGGTATTTGTATTTCAAACACCAAGGTTTTGGAAATAAAACAAAGCCCTAAAGCAAGAGCGTGGAGCTTTTTTTATGTTTTTGTTTTGTATTTTTTTTTAAGTACAGAAAAGTGCTAAATCAAGAAAACAAAGTCCACATGGTAGGGAAAATAACTCAACTGAACAAAAACAACTGTAATGCAGCACTTTTTGTCAGTTCACTGACTTCCAGGGTTTTTTAGGAACTAAAAATATGTATTTATTAAGAAGAATGTTTGGATTCAACCAGATTAATATAGACATCTGAAGGCATTTTTCTCCTTAAATTATTCAATTTGTTTTCCTTTCTTGACTGCTGAATTCTTGATACAGGCAGGGAAAAAAACCCTCTCATTTCACATATCCATCAAACCTACCTTTTACATTTGTTGAAACTGTAATACAGTGAACCATTGAAAGTTGTGGAGTTTTGATAATCCAAAACAAACTCCAGATTCATTCAGCCAGAATACCTCTGAGGCCACCACGAGCCTGGCCCTAGTAAAATTACAATAGTGTCTCTGTAACCAGTCCTTGGAGTGTCCCATTTGACTCAAACGGAACAAATTTTCAGACTAAAAATAAGTCAGATATAGCAGAGTCATGCACTTAGTACATTCATTTTTCCTCTCACACCTGTTTTGCTAGTATGCACTTGGAATAGCTCTTGCTATACCACAGTGGATTAAGGGGTCAACACCAGGATCATCTTAATTCTAAACAACAGCAGCTCAAAACATCTGGATTTCCTACAATATCAGGAAGAAAACTAACTTAACTGAACCCTTGTGGATACTTGTGCATCCAGTCCACCTGAAGCTTAAACGATGATCTCTGGTTCAGCTGCTTTTCTGTGTACAAGAGGGGGTGAGGGGAAACTTTCCAGTCCATAGAGTATGAAGAAAAATCCATACTATGAATACTTTAACTGAAGTGGGGGGCAAAAGGATTTTTTTTTTCCCTCCATCTGATGACTTTGAGACTATGGCAACTTCCAGAATGCTGGCATTTACACTGCTGGAGTAACTGGTTCACAGAATTACAGAAAAATTAAGGTGCTTGCTTGCCAAGATACACATTGTATAGACAGAACAACTTTTTAATGCTGTTAATAAGTTAATAAAGAACCTAATCACTTCAGCTCTTCAAGCTCAGCTACTTGTTTGGCAGCTCCCTGCTGCAGCATGACCAATAGTTCAACTCTCAGCTAGGGGAAACTGGGGAAGAGGTTAGTTGTGGGAGAAACATGTGAATGGAAAACCTACATGAGTCAGTTGTTAGAGCCAGGGAAAGCAACTAAAAATGTAGAGTGACAAACTTCAAAATGCAGGAATCTGCTCTTTCAGCCCTGTTTATACTTTAACAGTGACTTTATTAAAGCAATTAATATGCCTTTTGTGAACTGCTTTATCCAATGGAAGAGAAGCAAAGCCACTTAAAAGAAATAGTAAGGGAAGAAGATTACAGAAACCACCAAGACAACTGTGCTTAAGGTTGCAGTGTGATGCTGAATCATACCCCATGGTCATAATCATAAAGCAGTAACATAAAGCAAGTATCTGTCACCTTGCTCTTTAAAAAGCAGAAGTTATTTTTCTTTTTGTAAACATAATTTTATCTATACCAAGTTAACAGTTGTTGTGAAAAGCAGCTGTCATTAAAAGCCAGCCTTTTTGCCTGATGTATTTCTTTGAGTGTCTTTGTTGCAAGGCAGCAATTTTTCTTCTTTTGGCATGCTTACTATGTCAGGTGTTCTAGTAGGAACATACTGATACAAACAGGATGACAGCAACTCTGTTCAGTCTCATACTTTGGAGTTCTAACTTCATAATTTTCATTTGGATTCATGAAGCCCTTGAGAAATAAATACACAGATTGCTAGATAGCACAAATTGTTTCTAAGAATATTGTGGGCTCTTACATTTCAAACCAGCAACCTCTTGGCTGTTTACAGGTCAGTTTATAAGCACCACTATAGGAATAGGAAGAATGGACAACTGAGTACAGTTTACCTTCAATCTTCACTTAGCTTGAGCTATAGTTATCACTTCACTCATCTGCACTCTTCCTTTGGGAGAAGGGTGATGTTTCACCTGCAGAATTTTTACTGTAATGACAAAACTTTCCAGCTGCAATTAGGCCCAAGCTGAAATCTCAGTGGTAGTTATCACACATTACCCTTCACCCCCTTATTTTAACAACAGTCTCTTAATTTCTTTGAGAAGGCTGGGCAGTGCACAGCTCTCTGTCTGCCCTTTGCAGTCACCTAGCTCATGGCACTGCTGCTGTCCCCCATCAAGAGATTAATCAGACAAGAGAGAGTCAAGCTTTACATTTCACAAAACTTGATCCAAACACACATGCACAAAGAATATTTTTGCTGGTCACTAAGGATACAACTTCAGACAGCCTTCATACAGCAGGGCTTCCCAAACTGACTTGGGAAGCCTTTAATAAAATCAGCTGATCAATTTATGTTGCCTTATTTTATTGTTACTCCCATTATTTCTGCTCCATGTTTTGATAACTACCCAAATTATCGACACATCTCAACATTCCAGCTTCATAAATAATCAGCATGCATCACAATACACAGGGTTAATTTCACAATACTGACAACTTTCCTTCCCACTTTAAACCAAGAAAATTGACAAAAGATATGAAAGTCTTTAGCACATCTTATCAGAAATATACACATATACAGTATATTTACATATGCGTCTACATAAATACTAAAATAGCCTCAAAAACTGTATGTATGTTATTAACTAAATGGCACAGAGATTCATCTTTTCCCTTGCCTTCTGTGATAATTTTCCACATCTTCCTGCTCGTTGCTGTTTTGACAATTGTCTTGGTGATGAAGGAAGAACAAGGATTGTGTCTAAGGGAGGTGGCTGGAGGATGGGGTGAAGCAGAGAGAGCTGCATCTGCAGGTAAAGGGCAGCATAGAGCAAAGCCAGGCAGTTTAAGGCCACCAAGAACTGTCAAACCCATCCTGATGCCTCTCAGGTGGGATACCAGCAATAATTCAGGACAAGAAACAATAATTCAGGAAGGGCCTTGAGTGGAAGCTGTATAAGGATCAGCTGAGGTCACTTGACCTGTTCATCTTGGAGAAAAGGAGACTGAGGGAAGACCTCATTGCAGTCTACAATTTCCTCCAGAGGGAAGAGGAGGGGCAGACGCTGATCCCTCTGGTGTCCAGTGACAGGACCTGAGGAAGTGGCTTGAAGTTCTATCAGAGGAGTTTAGGTTGGATATCAGAAAAAGGTTCTTCATCCAGGTGGTGGTTGGGCACTGGAATGGGCTCCTCAGGGACATGGTCACAGCACCAAGCCTGACAGTTCAAGAGGAATTTGGACAAAGCTCTCAGGCACAGTGTGACTCTTGGGGCTGTCCTGTGTGGGGCTAAGAGTTTGACTTCAAGATCCTTATGGGTCCCTTCCAATTTAGCATATCCTGTGATTGTGTGGCAGAAAATAACAGCTCCTGGGAGGCCTTGAGCAGAGCTACACCTGGACAATATGCACTAAGCAGCACCTGACAAAGTAAGGTGTGCTCCACTCCAGGCCCTCTCCACAACTGCCCTGCACTTGTCTTGCCTTCCCAAAGGCTCCCTTACGGGACATTCCCAGGTTCATCAAAGGGGTGTCATGGAAATCCCATGTAGAAAAAAACACCCCAACTTAAATCAGGGTCCGGCATCCCAGCACTCTCCTGGATCACTCACTCTAAGGAAGATCAGCAGAGTCACAGCTCTCAGCTCATGGTGTTACAGAAGTCTGCTTAACTAAAAGGTCTTCACGCATTTCCCACAGACAACAACTCCCCTCATAGCACAGACAGTGCTTTCTCTGCCTTCTGCAGCAATTTTCCAGCCAAGAGAGTCCAAAGGAGGCAAGATGAGACCTAGGCAAGGTATTTGAAGTACTGCAAATGTAGTTTAGTAATGAATCAGCCAAGGTGGTGTGTGGGTTGTGCACATGGGACACGACCCCATGGGATCCCAACCACTTTTAAGAGATGGGTCAGGAGACAGACAGTTAAAACACTATTTTTTTGATCTTATTTCCAGCCAAGGTTTGACTCCAACAACTTAAAAGGCTGGATCAAGATAGAATAACCTTCATTCAAGGTCAGGTTGAACAGGGCTCATAGCAACCTCAGCTTGTTGAAGACGTCCCTGTTCATTGCAGGGGGAGTTTATCTAGATGACCTTTAAAGGTTCCTTCCAACCAAAATTATTCTATGATCTAGGTATGAGATAAACATCAGAAACTGAACTCTAAATATGTGAACCTAGCTTGAAATGCCCACACACACTTTCTGCTTAAAGCATTAGCTCTATAAAGGAAATCCTAGTAATAAGTAATGATTTTATTCCTATTCATTATTATCTTTCATAGTTTTCCCTTATCTGTTCAAATCATGAGTTTAAAATACTGCAGTTAATTGAGCTCAATGGGAAAACTGAAATGATTTTTTGTTTTATTAGATAACTGGCTTGATAAAATATAACAGGAAATGGACAGCATGAGCAATTTTTCAGTGCCATTGAGACTATCCTTCTGGTTAGCTAAGAGACTGGGAAAAGTAAATCTTGCAAATTCATCTTATTTGACACACTACAATAATTTGATATTAAAAGCACTAACCATAAGCTCATTATTTTATGCAATTACCACCCATTATTCTTAGACAATGAGTCTGCAGCGGTCTGCAATAAGTACCAAGACTCAAAAGCATTTAAGATTAATTTTATTTCAATTGTTAAGTAAAGGAATCTACTTTAGCCAAAATATTTTTCTTTTTTCAAAGGAACCTTAAATTCAATTAAGAGCTCCTGTAAAGACTCATAAGGCCTTGCCCATTCACAATGGGCCTCTAGTCATGGAATATAGTTCTTAGAAAACTTGAGCAAGTTTTATAAGAACTGTGACATGGTATTTTCTATCACAACTCTTTATTTAGAGGTACTTCACTAGACTTGTAGATCCATCCTGAATGTCATACATTTTCATCTCCCACAGGCATGGTCTGGTTAATGCAATAACCTATGACTATGAATATCTAGATGCTAAAACACTTTTTTCTTGTCAGTACATCAAAAACCCATCTCTCTTACACAGCTGACATGACAAGACCAAGAACTGTTTCAGTCATGTGATTTGACTGACATTTCCCATAGAATAGCAAAAAAAAAAAAAAAATCTAGATATTGTTCACAGATAATCTTCCTGCAAAGGCACAGAGTTGCATTGCTGTTTGACCTCTGCCTTGTCAAACAGTGAATCAGAAACCAATGACGTTACACTAAAAAAAGTAAAAGGCTCCCAATGTACGGTCAGTATCAGGTGAAGACTCTAAAGCCACATTACATTGAAAGTGCTTAGTGACAGCACTCTCACCAAAAGGGATGGGCCCCAAGCTATACATGTAACACTGCAGTACACCCATAGTGCATCTCATCAGTGTCATTGCCACGCCTGCAGCATGGCCTGAGTAATTACTCAAGGTCACCTGGGTAACAGCAGCACAGTAAGGGTCAGAACAAGTTGAATCCATGGAGTACACCCAGTTCCACAGCATGTCCATGAAAGGTTAACTCCAGAAAACTCAAGCCCAGTTACAGCCTTACTGCAAAAGCAGCATTTTCTAGCAATGTATAATTCCAAACTTTCCATCTCCTGTGGGTTAACTCTGGAAGGGAGCAGATGATTTGGGTCTTCTATGCAAAGTGACAGAGAGATTACTTTGGATACTGATCACCAGGCTGTTCCAGATGTTTAAACCACATTAACATAAGAGGAAAAGGATAATATTCAAAAAACATTATTTGGTGCTCCATCTGAAGGCTGTGAAGCATAATAAAAATCAAAGATATATTGCTATCAAGTAGCTATACTGATTATCTTCAACTGTCACACTAGGGGATGCTTTCAGAGAAAAAAGCCAAATTTACACCATGAAGTCAGAAAAGCCCATTTTTCAATATGGTCAGGGGAACTCTGAGATCTTGAAGCAGGTGACCACTTCCTTTGAAACACTACAGTTAGAATCAACTGCAGATAAACTATTTCCTTTCACATGCTTTCCATTTTATACGTGTGAGCACAATTTCAAATTGGTAACTAGCATCTAACCAGTGTGGACTACATCCCAGCTGCTACTCTTGGTATCACAAAGTCTTAGCATGTATTCTGAGGTGACAGCACTACACTTTAAGCCATTTGATGCAAACAGAATTATCTTCTCTTCTGTGTTAATATTCTTCTCTGCTGTCTCTTTCTTTCAGCAGAAAGCCTTGAAGCACAGGATTGCTTCTCAAGTGATCTCTTGAAATATTCAAGTAGTTTTATAATCACTTTTGCAGCTGTTTCTTTAGGGTCAACTGTCACCATCAAAGTTTTATGACTATGAAGAAATGCTCTTAAGAGAATGGTTGAATCTGTGTTCTGCTCTGAACACTAGCACTGATCCCATTCATCTGGTAGAGAGTGCCAAAGTCAGACTGGACTTAGAGTGAACTGTTTAAGCTGTTCAAACACCAGTAGTGTAAAACCCCAATGCCTTGAATGGGAAAGAACTGTTTCTTGACAGATAATCTGTGCACACTTCAGGAAACATTTAGGGTGGTTTGAAGCTTTTTAAGTGGTGTGACACTAGAATTAATTTTCTAAAGCAGACTCTTTCTGCTGGTTCACATGAGTGACAAAATCCATTTTGCATTTTAGGGAATGACTCAAACCTTGGAAGGGATGCAGCTCTTACTTTTCAGTGTTTTGCTCTAGAAAATACTTACATTTCCGAGGTCAATAATGAAACAATCTCCTTTGTTGAAGCTGGTCCAAGCCAGGGGGACTTCTGTGGCTCTTACAACTCTCCGGCCCTTGATATGCAGCAGCCTCTGAGCACTCATATCATTAGTAACAACATGATTAAATCCAGAGGCAACACCACCTGCCTGAATAAAACAAAACAAAGCAGCCAGCTTTATTTCAGCTTCATTTCTGCAAAGTTACTTTTTTTTTGGTTTTTTTGCTACAGCTGAGGAGCTAGCAGTGGAAAACAATAGTTTGTATAGTGAGAAGCAAGCCAAAGTAATGTAGTGTTTAAGAGTGCTGACCACAGACCAGACAGACACCACTGCTGCTGACCCCCTCAGGTGTGAACCTTTAGCCAAGGGAGCAGATGTCACCCTCCTTCAAAGGGTTTTCAGATAAACAGCAAAAGTGAAAGCACAGAATTTACAGCACTCTCCAGCCTCCTTCAGAGGATGAGATAATATTGAACCTCATTGTTAGGACAAAAGTCAAGGACTGAGGAAAAGCAGAGAAATATGCAGCTCCTTTTGAAGTTTTTCAAATTTGAACCTCAGAGGTCCACGTGGTTTTAGTCCCTGCTTACATGTAGATGGATGGATAATTCCACAGCAGCTCTGTAATTTTATGAAAGGAATATTTGCAACTTAAGAGTCCACCTGGCAAGGAGCACCAAACTAGGGGAAGTGAGAGCAAACTGTTGATTTACAATCTGTGAGTGCAAATATAAGCATAATTCTGTGAACTGGTTTGGGTGTCTGCCTTTGTGAGGCAGCATTGTCTACTCCTCTAGGAGACCCAGACCTTGTGTTGGAACAGAGAGCGACTCTTGAAATTACAAAAAAAAAATATTAAAATGTGAAAGTTTGGGTGCGTCACTGCCAACCTCATTTATGCACAGTTAAAAGCTTGGTTGTTTAGGCAGAGAGAAAGTAAAAACATTCATAATGGGGGAAAAAAGGCTGAATGAGCCATGGCTCCCTGAGCTTCTATTATGGAGATATTATCAGGAGATAGATTACTTTATTCTTAAAAAAGTCCCACTGACGTTGGAAAAAAAAAAAAAACAACAAGTTACATTTTAGCTATTCAGCTTCTGGAAGTGACACAAGGACACTGACACTACATTTTTCCAAAAGCTAAAATTTTTCAAAAAATATTTGGGAGATTGTTCTATCTGCTTCAGAAAAAAACCTGCGGTAGGACTGCAAATCATAATTTTTAGATTCAAGTGAAGTTCTGGTCTTTTCCACTCTATTCATGTTTCTAACCATTTGAGCACACTGGGTTCTGCATTTGAACAAAAATATTTGGTCTGCAAGACAAATTATTTCTGTGAGATTTAACACCTCCCAGACACAGAGTCCCTACTGAGAGCTCTCATAGACACACAAATATGAAATTTCAGGACAGATTATTTTGGGGAAAAAACAATGGGAAAGGTTTTCACATATCAGAAGAGGCACTGACAAACAAGCTGCTGCTTTCTGAACAAACACTGGAACTCCTACAGTTTAAGATGGGTAGTTCAGATCTAAACCCACAAAGCACTAATGAACTATTTTTTAGATCTCCATTTACAAAGAAAAACATTTGATTTTTATGTAGAGGAAAATGTTACCTACAATTTCAGAATGTATTTTGACAGACTCTTTACCTTGTATTTAATTCCTCCTTTGAAGTAACCCACAAACTCAGTAGACTCATATCCTTGAATTTCTCTACACTGCACAGGCTTTCCTCCTAGATAATCATCCATTTGAACAGTAAAGATAGCTGCAGCTGTGCTTTCATCCTGGGTGCATTCTTTCCCTGAAATAAGAGGAAATATGTCAGTAAAGCACTAATATAATTTTCAATTCTGTTGGAGAAATTATTTCTGCAACAATTGGACACTGCCTCCAGCAGGTTGTATAACCCATGTTTATGTGGAAACAAAAAGCACTGAATGACAACCTTGTTCACCATTAAATAACATGATCTTCCAGACCATTTCTTGACTACTTGTAGAACTCTATTCATAAGGAAAAAAGAGTGAAAAATAGTCAAGTTCATCTTATCCTAGAATCTTCAAACAGAAGAATAATTTAATTGATAAATTGATATTAATTTAATTAATAAATTAATTTAATTATGGCAAGTGTCAGCTGTAATGATTTTTTAGACTTTTAGCTAAAGTTCAAAGAAAGAAAGGTCATGTGAAAGGACTGTCTGGATAGTAAAACATTTATTCTAAGAACAACTCACCAAGCCATAAAGCCAAAGTATATTCAAAAGCAGTCCTCTTGACACTATAATGCAAGCAAGATATTTTGCCTGGTACAGCTGGGAGAAAGAAAAGCAGCTTTGGGGTTCAGGTATTTGCTTCATGAGGTCACACTTTGTTTTGTACCTTATAGAGATCAGCCTATTCCCAAGACTGTGGCAAAATAGCCTCTTGACCTAGTGTGCTGATGCCTGTACATGCCAAAAACAGGCTGTATATTAAACCAAAGATTTTAATGTGAGACCACACATTTTTGATGAACATTTTTAGCAGTTCTAATTGTTTCAAGAAAACCACAAATAGAATCAACTCTAAAAAAACAGGCTTCTTAGTAACTATAGAAGAAAAAGGAAAGGTGAGGTCTTCCATTTGGTTCCCAATCACTCCATGATAGAACTTGCCATGTTCCAATATGCTTTCTCAGACCTGAGTACCACCTTAAAATTGGTAGTAAAGTTTTGGAGGTTTTAGGGGTAGCTTTTGTTCTTTTTCTGAATGGGGTAATCATATCCATTAAGACTGGATCCTTCTAAATTATTACTTGCAATTGCATAACAGGGTTCAGGGTTAAAGAAAAATTGAACAGTCAGAGATAAGAACTACTATCAGACTTGGTCTCATAGCTGTTGTGCAATAAAATACTCAGTGAAATTCCATTAAAAAAAAAAAATCAAGTGAGTGAGCATCAGTCCAAGCGTAAGTTACTCAAGCTTGTATGAAAACCAGATTTACTTTACAGTCTAAGGCACAAACAGCTAAATATAGGCCAGAGCATAAAAAGAAAAAGAAGTTTTTACCAAACAGATCTTGTTCACATGGACAGACCTTATGACTTCATCTCTGGGGACAAGGGTTACAAAACAGTTAAAAACCACCATGCATGATTCTATCAGAGATGCTAAGTGGGCTATGGCCAATCTCACTCACACAAGCAGTTTCATACTGGCACAGTGCATGCTGCTTCCATTAAGGGCAGTTTCAAGTCCAAACAGCTCCCTTAGGATTAGTACAGCTAAGGCATCCCTCAAGTGCCAGTAGAGACAACTGAGTCACTTCAGCAAGGCTAAAGTGGATGCAGCTGCAGCAAAACAGATCCACATCGATTGCTTGGCCATGCAAACAGTGACACTCAGGTTAGCTTGCTCAGAAATTATCCAACCTCAACAGCAGGTAAGATAGTTGGTAAAACAGTGGTGTTCCCATGGGAAGCTTCAGCATGGCAGAACAAGTGCGGGGTCACTTTACCCGTAAGATGCCAGTCACAGCTGAAGGCTGTCAGCACACTCAGGTCACAGACCATCCATGGTCTGTGATCTAGATTTTCTTTTAACCCCTTGGGTGTGCCTAAGCAAGGAATTAGGAGGACCTTTGCCACAGTGTAACAGGAAAATTTGATGTTGGGAGTCTTTTTTTGCTGGTCAAAATCCATTCACGTTCATGGCCACAATATGTGGCTGCCACAATAACATACCACAGATGACAAGCAGGAGTGGGACTGTGTCACCAAATGGCAAGGGCCTTGTAAGTACCTAAGACCAAAGTCTGCAGTGTTTCCCCCACCACAAGAATTCTTTCTTTGTATCCCCAAGTCTGAGTGATAGTGACTCCTGCAGCTGTCCAGAGACACTTGTGGGAAGTCTTCAGAAAGAGCCTACTGTGATCTTCCTGGCCCACAGATTATACAATATTTGCTTACAAGGGAAAAGTTTGGTGTACATAACAGCAGTGTCAATCAGTTAAAAATACCAAAATGATTCTACAGTTCTTGCCCTGAGTGTGACTGGCCTTCCCAATACACCTTGTTTGAAGTCCTGGTCTCCTGTTGCTATTAAGTGTGCAGCAGTGGCTGAAATTTTTCCACCCTGCTGCTGAAGTACATTGCAAGCAGGAAGGGATTTGCCAGCAGTGAGCCTCCCTGTTGCCACCTTGCCAGCTGCACAACAGTGGCTGCCCAGACCACCTGAAGCCATTTAGACTATCCAGATAGCACAACATGTGCATCAACGTGTACAACTAAAGCTCTTCAGCGACCCACAATGAGGTTTTAATTGCTGCAAATGCCAGTCACTGTTCTACCTTCCCTTCCCAAAAGCTGCAAACAGTCCTTACATCACTCCCTGTGATGTGTCTACTAGACCTTCACTAAGACATGAGTAGTTCCAGCTTCATTAAGAAAGGTCTACACAGCCAAACCTGCTACTAATTAGCAGCACTGCTGACAGAAAGGTCTCTGCCAGAAATTCATTCACATTGCCATCTATGATTATACTCTTACCAGTGACAGACACTATCCTGCTTGCCAGCTGGAAAACTCCGAAGTCATGCAAAATTCAATGCTCAAACATTTATGCAGAAACAATCCGAGCTTTATCTATCTGCAATTATTTTTCAATGCATACAGAAGTACAATGAGAACTGCAGCAACTCAAGCACATTAATGGTAATACACCTAGCTTTATGTGCATTCATTGAGCTGATTGCCTACAAACACAAACTTGTTGGTGGAACAAGAAAGAAGTAATAATTTTCAGGCAGCGAAACAGCAATCACTGTGGCAGGATGACTCTGTGCCAGATGGGGAAGTCACATGAAACATCCAGGAGATGAGGAAGTCACGTAAAACACAACTTTGATGTAAAACGGGCTAGTCAAGGTGAAAGGCAAAAGACATCAGCCCGGTTCCAGTCCCAGGAGGCCGTCAGACTGATATTAACGAGGTTTTAAAGAAAAGCTGGTGTCTTTGCATGTGATCTCTGTACCACCGGAAAGCAAAATTAATCTAGCTGGAAAAGGCACACCCAGACACTAACCAGGGCAACAACACCACAGGGAGATAGCCAAGAGGACATTTTCATCCAGATGGAAACAAAGGCTCTTTGAGAAAACTCTTCACGTTAGTGAAGGCAGGATTTCACTCCAGAACCTCGGTCAGGCACAGCCAAGATTTGACTTTAACACTCCAGTACTTTTCCAAGCTAACACCACAAAATCAGCAAGCTTTCACCTTTCTGCCAAACCCCACCGTCCCACCACTCAGTGCCTCAGCATCGGAAGAGATGACGCTTGGCACCACCCTGATCCTTGGCGACAGCCTCACTCGAGCACCCCTCTCGCAAGCCTCGCACCCGCAGCCTTACTGAGAAGGGCTGCAAAGCCCTGCCCCGGATCCCGGCCAGCCCTTGCGGAGCAGGGTGGGCGCTGCGGGCTCTGCCCGGCCCGCGGCTCCCCGCTCCTACCGAGCCAGTAGTGCAGGCGGTAGGCGACGTCGGCCCCGCGGCGCTCCGTGCGCAGCACCAGGTACGCGTCCCCAACGAAGAAGTCGCCGTGGCGGCTCGAGGGCACGGGCACCAGCTCCAGCCCCTCGACGCGCCACACCTGCAGCCCGCTCTGCTGCCCGGCCTCGGCGAAGGCCGGCGGGAAGCGCTCGGGAGCCATGGCTGGAAGCGGAGACGCGGCGGAGCCTCAGCAGCGCCCGTTTATAGCGCCGGGCGGGGCCGGCCCTGGGCGGGTGCGGAGCGCGCTCCGAGGGATGCGCCTGTCCCACCCCTGCCAGCGGCACCCGGGGCTGGCTGAGCTCTCCTTTAGTTACGCGTTTTTAACACGTCTGTAAAACAAACTCACCCGGAATCCCTTTTGCGTCTGTGCCCAGCGCCGTAGCAGGGGCTTTGTAAAAAAATCAGCCACCCTCACTGCAAACACAACGACGTTTCTCTGATCTAAAATAATAGGAGAAAACCCCAGAAAAGACAAGAAAGAAAAGTGCAAGTGGGCTAATCCAGTGTCTGCGGATGCTGTAGCATTGTGCTGTTTGATTCTATAATCGTCACATCTGCCTTCTATGAATCGCTCATACCAAAATACGAAGAGTTTCTGTAGCTCGCACTTGCGGTGGAGCGCTTTTTCATCCCCGGAGGGAATGGCAGAGCAGAGCTCTCGTTCACCCAGTAATCTCATTCCTTTTGTTCAGTACTAATAGGGATCTTTCGGGGGGGGGGGAGATATAATCTTTAATCTGGGATTCCAGGTGAAGCCCAGAATTTATATTAATTTTCCTCTCTCCGAAAATTTAAAGAGTTCTCGTGGTGTTTTTCCAAAACTGTGCAGCAGCCCAAAAGGTTTTAAACCAACTTCCTGCTTGTCTGTCTCCTTTATAAATGTTTGGTACATCAACATGACAATTGCAGTTTTCATTGCAATATGAAAATTATAGCAAATGACTGTTTTCCATCTAATATTGATAGGCAGATCAGTCTGGGTACAGTACAAGCAGATGCAGTGCAAGCTGCCAGTATATCAAAAGATACATTTTAGAAAGGGTTTTGTTTAGCTTCATCATCTTATCCACCTGGATGAGTTTTGAAGCTCCTGATTTCCCTGCTGGGTTGCTTTATCAAGTTAATACAAGAAGAGTGCAAGTATCCACCCGCAGGCACATCAGGGCTCCCTCAGCAATGGGAGAGGCTCTGCTAAATGCAACAAAGTAGCTGAAGAGCATCTTTGCTGGCAAAAACCAAACCAAAACAAAACAAAAAAAAAACAACCAACCCCCCCCAACAAACAAACAAAAAAACCCCCAAACAAACAAAACAAACAAACAAACAAACAAACAAACAAACAAACCCCACCACAATTCCACAATTAAGGAATTTGTGTAACTATCTTCTCATCTTCTCTTTATACTGTCTTGAGGCAAAAGAGGACCTTACATTGTGTGTACCCACTATCATCTCCCATTTTGGCAGGCACCCTGTCATCAGTTTGCCAGAGGGGCACAGGCACCCTCAGCTTTATCCTCACTGTTTAAAAAAGCAAACTCTGTGTCCTCTGTTTTGTCTAAGGTCCAGCTGAACATGGTGCAGCTCACCTTCACAAGAACATGGCCAAGCATTTTATCCCTCATTCTGCCAGGGCTGCAGTAAGCCTGCTTGATAAACAGCATAATTCCCAAATAAAATACCTTCCTCAAGAAATCATGTGAAGAAGAAAAAAAAACAAAAAAAAAAAGGAAGAGTAGCCAAAAAATTCCAGCAGTTCTAGTTTATGGTATCAGAAATATTTTGAAATATTCAAAAGTGATTTCTCAAGGCTGTCCTCACATTTATGCCAATTGTTCTTCTGTTCACTTTTACTCACTTAATTACACTAAGCAGTTTTTGTAATTGCATGCCTTTTTGCATTGTTGTGCATTAGTTTGCTGCAGTCAGCGAGGGTAGAAATTACCACATACTCTATAATTGTATGGGTTTACTATTTCTTCTGAAGTTGTCTGAGGTGAACTCGCTTTGCAATTGTGCTGTTTTGCCCCTACAGGAGCTCAAACCAGCCCAGTGTTACACAGCTTCGTGTCTCCTACACGTTCTACTTGTCTTGCCGGGATAAAATTGTTCATGCACAGATTGCACGGAATAATAGGTTGGTTAAATTTATATCTTTAAATTTTAAATGTACAGACTAAATACTGCTCTAAGCAGAATGCCTCTTGCTGGCATGAGATGCATGGTGTTTGTTTAGCATTGACCATTCCCAGTATCACACACCAATGGACAAAGGTTAAAGACACAAAAACACTTTAATTGTTTTGTCTCAGTGTCTGTGGCACTACTCAGACACAAAGGATGTGTCTGAGTCACTCTACTGACAGCAGAGTTTTCTCATGCCTGAGTTTGTCTTACTGGGATTATGTAATCACTTACTGGCTGCTGGCAAAGAAAAACTTGGATTGAAGTTTGTATCCTGGGTGCCAGGATACTTGTTGGTACTCTTCAGTGTTAATTTCTGACTGTTTGCAAATCTTGCTTTTGCAATCTCACTTCCAATGAAAGTTGTACTGTGTTCTGTCATGATCCGTCCTTTTTTGGTAGCAAAATTAAGAACTAACACTGTTAACATGACAGATTTTCATAAATTTTTAAATAATCAAAAACTTTCTAACATGGTTAATCAAAAGTGAAATTTTGGAGACATTTTGGAGTATCTTAAAAGTTGCGCATTCAGAAAGAATATTTATAATTACTTTTTATGTGATTTTGGATGTTCTTTGACATAGTAATTGAAGTGGAGAGGACTAAAAATAACGTTGTTTTTGTGACTCAGAAGTCCTTGGTCAAATAGTAATTACTATGCTCATTAGAAATTGCACTATAATGGAGTTTTAGACTACCTTAATATTTCAAATAACTTTTTTTCTAATTTACTAAAGATGATATCTTGCTGATGAACTGTGGCTTTCTCAGAAGGATGCCAAAGGCCCAACACTGTTTTAGTTTTGTAGTAGAAAGGAGAAATAAATTTGCATCACACCCTTTCCTCGGGGGAAGGCCGGATGTAGCAGTTGGCTCCTACCACAGCCCAGGAACACAGTTATGGGGTAAAGATGCAGCTTTCTGCCTGCTCAACTGCACTGTTTGAGATATCTTTATCTATATCTTTTGAGGCCATCTTCAAATGCCTGCCTCTTTCCCAAGTCCTCATAGATCACACAGGAGCATTAGAAGATGTTCGTGCTCCTCAGCTAGTCCTTGAAAAAGCAGATTCAAATGTAATGAATTTGAAGCTTTGGTATGACTCAGAGAATTCAAGGATTTATTAAAAACTTTGCCATGTAATTTTGCTCACTTATTTTGTTATATTGAATAAGGGATCTTTTTCCCTCAAAGTATTGTTGTCATATACTGCATATGTGCAGAGCATGTGTGCATACACCAGAATACCAGAATGCAATGTCCTGAGTTCTGGTTTTTGCCCCAGTCAGGGGTAAGGTTCCCAAAAACACAAGGTGGTGTTTCCAGGTGACATACAAAAGGAACCCAAAAGGGCTCCCAGAAGCCAAGCCCCAGCATCTTTCTCAGCAGGAATAACTTTCAGTTTATATGAAGTCTAAGGTTTAAGTCCTTCTACAAAGCCTGACTTACAGTACAAGGAGCTAACAAGGAAGGAATGAAAAGGAGTGAAAGGGGAGAGAATATTTTGAAATGCCTCATGTGCTTCCTTCTACAAAGCTTATTTTTTCTTCACGACAATTGGCTTCCTGATATTGGCTTACAAATGCCCTCCTGACCTCTACAACCCTACCTAAACAGGGGATTACAGATGTTTAGTTTTGTCTCTATTTCACATGACAAAGTTTGCTGTACACGGAGCACATGTGTCAAAAGCACACTCTTGTCCAAACAGTCACAGAAGTCAACCTCTGAGTCGCCTCAGGGTGCCTCAACAGTTCTCATCTGTTCTGTTGCTGAATCACAAATCAACAGTTATTTCAGATTTACCCTAAATACAGTAAGTCAGTTAAAAGACCTGAGCTAAATTCTTATTCCAATATTCATCTAAAAAGAAATGATTACTGATAATGTGAGAGCTGAAGGAGAATTTGACTGTACACCTTTAAAAGCCATGTTATAAAAACAAGCTGTAGAATTATGTTACCATTTACTAATTTGTAGGAGTGTTCCATTCTCTCATCATCCTTCCATCCTGTGTGGTAACAGCTTCAACTGGAGAGAACATGCTGAAGAAAGACTGAAACTTAACTTTCCTCCTTATTGGTAAGGTTTGAGTTATGAGGCTGCCAGATGAGAGGTATGAAAAACCTGGCATGAAGGTATGAAGTCCTTCTTTACCTTCAAGACAGGAATCTGGTTTTAATCCTTCAAGTCCAGAGCAAATAAAGGGCCTTAGTGTGTAGCTTTGAGGCAGGTGTTGAAGGCACAGAGAGGGCAGGTTCACAGCTACAGCGTGTGCACCTCTTGGGAACTGGCTGGCTCCTACCTGCTCAGTGAGCGCTGTCTCTCCCTGGGGCAGTCCTTGTGCTGCCTGGACAGGCCATGAGGGATTCCTCAGTGGCACCCACCACTCCCACCTCTGCAGGCAAGGACACCACGTGGCAGCTGAGCAGCTCTGACTCTCCAAATTCATTCTTCAGCAATGGGAATAAGGAGGGCATGTAGAGAAAGCGATCTGAGTGTTGCCTGCAGTCAGAGAATCTAGGCAAACATTTTTGACATTGGGATAGTGAGGTGTTAATTATGAAGTATGTTATAGCTTCCTGAATTTTTCTTATCTTCTTCCCTTGAAATAGTCAATAAGCAGCATAAATGTTTACTCAATAAATTCTGGTTTTATGTTATCTCAAGCCACAGTATTATAGCATTATATATTATATTTCAAGAAGTCAGAGAGAGGGAATTGAAACACTCTTTCAAAAATCACCTATCTTCCAAAAGACTTAAGGTCTCCTTTATGTTCCTGTGACATTATGTTTCATGTGATGATCACGAGATTAGATAAGATTTAGAAAAATATGTTCTTAAGCTTATAATTTTACCCATTTTGACTATCTAGATAGAGAATTTTTGCCATGATTCCCATCAATGATTAATCATCCTGTCCACATTATGTGCTCATTTGGCCTACCAAAGGCATAAATCATAGTGTTCTCTAGGTGGCCCAGTAAGTTTCACCAAGACCATCCCACTGATCCTTAAGTTTGCTTTCTTATATTTAGATATAGTGGTCTCAAGTTTCATGGGGAAAATATCCAGCCCTTTTCAAAAAGTTCAAATTTTAGTGAATCAGTGTATGTTTATTTCAACTAGAAAACTGGAAAAGCCAATCTTTATTGAGAAATATTGAGAAGTACTGACTAGAAGGGATTAGTCAGAAAGTTCAGTTAAAACAAGATTATTTTATATCAGGTGATACCTTTGATTATTGCTACAAAGCCTCTTTCACACGCTCTTAACAATTTCCACAGTATTGCTGGGACTCAGGTGCACACTGCTTTGTGAAAACCTAAAGCAAAGGATGCATGGGAATTAAACTCTGATTTCTGTATTTATTTATTTATTTAATTATTTACAAAAGTTCAAATAAATAGCCTAAAGAGGGCTACTATAAGGTAGTTACAGAATTTGTCTGCATAGACTGATGTTCTGTAAGGGTCAAAGAGTATGATTATACATTTTGAATTTGAAAATACTGTAAATTTGGTCTGACTATAATTTCCTGATGATACTTTGTGTGCTAAGAAGTGATAATGGAAGCTTCTTATTTCTATATTACAGCTACAGGTTTTGATGATGGCTTAAGTTATTTTTGAACACTTGGAAAAGAGGGACAAGGAAACAGCCACGCTTCCATTTACCATCAGTGCAGTAATTAAAGTTAAAAGCATCTAAGTAAAATTGAGGAAAAAGAAGAGGAATAGTTTTACTCAGAAACAATGATTCAAGAATAATTTGAAGAAAGCACAGTCATCTTCTGGACCCATTTATTAAATATGCAATATACACTAAGGTCAAGCTCTCCAACAAGACGTCCTTAAATCTGTTGAAGGAGTGCCTGAAATATTGGATATGGCAATATAGAGAGGGCAGAGAACCCAGAGAAAACAATCTTCTCCATCTGCATAAACCAGTGGCTCTTCTAGACATCTGCGCACAAAGAGAGAAGGGGTAACAATCAAATCTGTAGAAAAGCAGTAATAAACAAAACTATTGGTAGTTATCTAAACCGAGGGAAGACTTCCATTTAATTTATTTCATTCTTAAATAGTAGATGTTTCCCTCATTATTTCCTTGATATGAACTTGTCTGAGAAGGTTACTGAAATTGATATAGAAAGGAACAGTCATTGTGTGATGTTAAATTAAATCTCCAGGAAAGGATTTTTTTTTCTAAGCTTCTAATTGCAGGTGTGTTTTGAAATAAAGTTATTCTGAGATAGCTTTTTCTCTTGCATGAATACTATGTCAATGTCTTTATACATTTAAAGGTGCTGGGTGTGAAAAGCAGAGTACTCACTGCATGTGCATCTTCTACCCCCATTTAGCAAGTAGTGCCCCTGAATTCTCACAGAAGGAATAAGCTCATTCATTGTAGCTGACTTCAGTGGTAGCTATCCATGGAACAGGCCAGATTCTTTATTCAAGGCAAAACACTTGTAAGATTATTAAACGATGAATAAAAATAGGATTTAAGCTTCTTTAAGCTTTTTAAAATTTTCAGATTAACACAGTTCACTCCAATGGTATGGCTGTTTTCTAAATACAGATTAGCTCCTAATTTTCATCAAATCTCACACATAAACTTATCCTGGATTTGGAAACCATGTATTGAAACTGATTTCTTTTTAAACATTCATTGACATCCACATAAAATTTGAAACAACTTCTAAAAGTTTGCACCAGTTTTTAATTCACTGATGATGAACACTTGCCTAGGTCACTAAAATATCCAAAGCAGAGAAGAAGGGGAGGAAGAGAGGAAGACTTCTTCTTTTCTGACTTTGTGAAAAAGTTCTGCTTGAATGTTTCTTGAATCTAGTTCACCAGCTTGAAAAAATAAACATTTTCTGGACTGTTCAAAATACCAGTTCTTACCAAGCTCATATAGGAAAGTGTTTTTACGCCTCACATTTATTTTTTTTAAACACAAGTGTATTGTTATACTTTCATTAATGAAAGTGGTTTTAAACTCTCCAAGAATGACACATTTGAGAATTATGAACTTTGTTACTGTGTGCCAGCATTTATGTATTAGCCAAATTGCCAACAAATTGCCAGTAGCCCAAAGATCACTAACAAAAGTCCTGTCACAGCATTTTAGAGTTAACAGTCTCAGCACTGCTTCAGTTTCAACAGGGCAGCAAAGCTTCCCTGATCAGCCCTCCCCAATTAAATGAGTAGTTTCTAAGATCAGCAGCATATTAACTTCTTCCTTTTCTCTGAGGAATTGAAATTTGGTATACTAATTTGCCAAAAAGCTGCTGACGTGCAATCCTGCGGAAGGCAGCTTCTAAGATAATTATCTCTTGGAAGCCCATGTTCAAGATGGGATCTTGATGTTGCTGAAGAGGTCTACTGCAAGATCTATTTTAAATCAAATTCCTGTTTCAAGAGTCTGAGACATACTTACTGGAAAAGGACCCAACCTCTTTGTTTTCTGATCAGCACTATACCGAGAAAGCATGGAGGTGCCTTGACATTAAATGTTGACCTGCCAACACAACATTTATTTTGAAGTTGCTTTCACAAGTCTAAGTGACAAGCAAAGACATGGAGGAATATATTGTTAGGCTTTTTTTGCTACTCATCAGGAATAAGAGAGAAAGTCTGAAGAACACACATTTCCTGTCAACTGAAGTCTGATTAGTAAATCATACATGTCCCTCAGCCTTAGATGCCAATGCAAAAGTTAATCTTATAGGAATCAATACACTTTCTTAGTGCCTTGTTTTAAGGAGCCTATTATCCTAGAGAAGGCATGTCCTCAGGGACACAGTGCATTTTCTTTGCAGACCCTGTTCTCCTGATTACTCTTCCTATTTGACTGTCCACTGACAAAGGGCACATACCAAATAAAATAAAACATAGGGTAAAATGCATAACTGATTTGAAACAGTTAAATGTGCAGTTTATTTACACACTCTCAATCCTAGCTAGCATTAGGCATAAGTCCCAGAATAAATTAATTTTCTCACTAATAAAAAGACTTAAAACTTAATGTCTCTGATATTTGTCATCCCCTTATTTCCTTCAAGTTATTAGTATGTGAGAGAGTGGAATGTTAATGGTAGTGACTCAAAACAGTTGGCCATTTGCAAAAGCCACAGAGTGCTCTGCTGACCTGGGGCAAAGTAACCACCCGTGTGCAGAGGGGGTGCATGTGCACCACGGGGGCTACAAGCTGGGGTTTGAGCCAGTTAAAGGAAGAGGCCAATAACAAGCACATCCTGCAAGGTGAGATAGTGCTTTTTATCATGCCAGTGTTCTCTCTTAGATAATTGGCTCAGACCTGGGGAAGTACAGGGATATTCACACATAGGCCATAATTCACTCAACTATGCCGATGACAGGCAGCTGTAATGTCTTAGCAGGGGTCATAAACCATCAAAGACCCCCAAAGTGCCCCATGATCCACAGTGTCACATCACAGAGTGTAAAACTCCTCACCCCAAGAGGAGGTACCGGGGCATTCCCACCAAACCTGAGAGTATGTTAACCCATTCAACTTTGTGTTTTGTGGGCTTTCCCCGTCCCCAATGGAGCAGGACTGCCACCATCACTCATCAAAATTGCAACCAAGTCTTGCTGCTGGACCCACAGATAGTAACTATATACCTTCCTACTCTTATCCTTTCTTTCTTTTCCCTTATACATTTTCTTAAATGTTATTTTTATCCTTTTTTATTATAATAGATAATAATCAAAACGTCTACATAGTGCTTTCCATTGCAACCAAATTGTTCTAAAATAAACCCTACAGATACATATATTTATAAACATTGGTCATTCAGTGCTGTTTCACCCTAATACACCCCAAGGGATCTATTATCACGTACCTGGCTTACCCTCCCCTTCTGGGGCAGGTCATAACAAATACTGCATATACATGTGCTCCCAAACAGATTTACAGCATTCACTACTTCCAGAACAAAACTGTTGAACAGATACCAAGCAGCCTTTAGCTCTTCTTCCGGATCAGTAGTTTAGGTCTTTTCCCTGGGTGTTCAGTTTATCCTGCTAACTTAAATCCCATCCCACTCCCTCTGTGCAATGCTCTGAGGTCTCTGGCATTTTCCTGTCCCATGTTTCCAAGCCTTCTTGACTAGACCTGCTAGAAGGCAAACACAAATATTATCTGAATCCCAACCATTCCCCCTTCCTATATGACTTCTGAGAGTACATTTCTCAAATTTCTATTTCTAAAAATAAAATCCCAAACAGTACCACAAAAGAATGGGCGATGCCCAGTCTTACAAGACCTACAATGTTGTGAAAATGTGCTATACTGTGTGATGCTAGGAAAAAAAGAAATCAAAACAAACAAAATAAACAAACAAAACCCCCCCCAGCTCCCATCACAATAAAGTCAATAAGTAAGTTTATAAATTTTGGGCTCTTTTTTGTTCAATGACATTGCAAAAGAAAACTATGTGCATGGACAGTATGCTTGAAATTGCAGATATGGAATGCACTTAAGGCTTTGTCCTTCCTGGATTCCAGAGAAGTATTTTCCTTGCTCAGTCCAAGGTAACCAGCATGACACACACAGCTCCTGAATGGTAGGGTTCACATTTTGCATAGGCCATGCCAGCCAGGTTTTAAAGACATAATCAAGAGGGATATAATCAGAAGGACGGGTGCATACTGTAACATTTGTTCCAGTACAGGCCATTATATCCCCTTTCCTTCCTTGCCTTTTCCACAAGGTCAGAAAGTTTCCTGTGTTGGGAACAGAAAAATCCCTTTGCTATCCTTTGACTTTCTCTGTTTCTTGTTATTTTCACTAGTAACATTTTGTTATTTACTTTCAAAAGTACATAGCCATCAACAACAATAATTATACTCACAGGAAAAACACACAGGAACACAGCTTTTTATGGCTCCATGTTTTGACATTCCACTGGCTGTCAGGCGATTGCTGTTTTCCTATCCATCTCTTGAGATGAACATTCAAGAAATAAATATCACTGCTTGACTACTACTTTCTTCCAATAAGCAAGTAAGAAGCAAGTGAAAATAACCTGTTCCTCTTTGCAAAGTAAAAAATGATAGGCAAAGAGTCAGCTGAAGAGCACGTTATTACAGATCAGTGTTTTATTTTTTTTATTTTCCAAGGCATACTTTTAGTACAACCTGTGTGATAGACACTTCCTTGATTTACTTTTTCCAGCTAAGAAAAGGCCTCTGTGGAGGAAAAGCAGCACTCCAATGTTATAAAGCTTGATGTTTTAAACAGTTATAGAATAGAGTTTCTGTGTTTCACACACTGTCTGATGGTTTGTAACTTAAGGAAATCCCAGGGTACTAAAATTAAACGGACTTTTTATGAAAAGAACCATGTACAGGCAGCCTGCAGCCACAGCTGCCTTTCCAGCTATGCACATCCCACTGCCTCTTCCAAAGCCCTCTCCTCATGACTCCACAGCTCCCTCTTCTTTTCCCAGTCTCATCCCTGCTTGTTGTCCTTCACCGTGATGTGGACAAAATTCAGCTAGAACAGTCCCAGCACTTCCTGAGCTGTTACAGGGGTTGGTGTCGAAGGAAAAGAGGGCATTATTCTCATTTAAATGAAAGGAGGAATCCCATATTTTTCATCTGGCTTCATTCCTCTATTTAGCATTACACAGGTCTTTTGGTATGTGTCTTTTGGGATACAGTTAGTGCCTTATTAAAGACAGTCCCTTATTTAAAACAAATTAATATTTTTCTTCCTTATATGAACTAAATAGTGCAGTGTTAGCTAACTGCAGTTGTGTTATTAAGGTAATAAAATTACCCCACTGCTATCAGCACAACATGCAGTGCTCAAAGCAATATTCAATGGAGCAGAGAAGTATCTGGCAGAAAATTATTTTTTCCACTGTTTTCCAGTATATTAATTTTAATTGTGGTCAATACAAGATTTTTTTTTAAATTGCAAACCAACCTGCTATCTTTACCATCTCTTGTAAATCAGGTCTCAAAGATTTTAATAAATAATTTTTTAAATGTTACATTTTTAGTACATTTTAAGTCCATTATTTCATGTCTTTTTATGATTTTGTTCCACAGGAAAGGCATAAAATTTAGTATTTCAAAGGCTCAGTGTAACAAATATATTAACATTTTCAACAGTATTTAAAATTTGATGACCACTTGAATACTCTGGGTGTGTGTGCTAACATTTTCAAATGTATGGGTTTGTCATGGAGGAAGGCTATAGGAAAGTGTCTTTTAGCTGAACTTGAGCATAAATTCATGACAAAGAATGTAATCAGAGTTATAGAAGTATTGACAGATCTTAGATCAGAGTTAGGAATCACAGGATCACAGAATCAGCTAGGTGGGAAAATAACTTTGAGATCATGAAGTCCAACCCATGCCCTAACACTCCCTTGTGAACTAGACCATGGCCCTAAGTGCCATTCTCTTAAACTCCTGTGTGTAATTCAAACAATGATTTTAACCTGCATGGTAATCATTCATGAGTTCCAGAAATCACAGTGGACATGGCTAAATCTAACCCAAAGTACAACAGTTTCAGAGATAACATTGAATTTGAAGTATATGGGGGATGGCAGAGGATGTCCTCAGCAGAGATGCTGAAATCTGTTTTATTATAAAGTTCATTTTATAATAAGATATATAGGGTAAGTTCTACACATATGCAAAATACTAGTATTCATAACTTACAGAATTTACTGATTTGTCTTTATAGAGTCAGTATGTGTAGGTGACAGATCTGAACATACTTTTGTGTACACTTGGTCCTTCTGGTCATTTATGAAATCACAGTATTTACAGTTAACCTGTAAACCTGCCTCTTTCTTTTAGGATTTCGGAAAGTATCCACATTCTCTCTGCATTTATATAAGATGTAGTGGTTTCTACAAAGCAGTTTCTAAAGGAACAATCTCATAGTGCTGCCGAAAACAAAAGAATTCACCTCCATTAAGTCTGTTTCAAAGTACACTAAAGTTAATGGAAAAATACCAACTGACTGGAGCAGATTTAAGATCTGTGACATTTTTGGTAATGGCTACCGTGCATTACTTGTATACTGGGCTAAGAGGTGCTCGCACTGAAGCTGACTGTGTGCCCAAAGGCTGACATTGCTGTCAGCAGCATTTGCAGTGCATTTTCTTCCCCACAATCAGCAAGGAAAAGTAAAAAGAATGGAGAGATTTTGCCAGTATCTCTAACTGCTGAGGCATGAGAACTTTAGCCAGTCCTTGATACAAAAACCACACTCTGCTTCCTCTGAAGTTTAAGAGCTTTGCAAAGGGTGTCAGAGGAGATAGAGATCAGTCTGAACAGCAAACATCTCTGCAGGGCAGTGTCAGGCCCCTTTGGACTCTGAATTTGAGCGTGTAAGGGGGGCACAAGTTGATGCTAATCTGAGGCCAACATGAAGAGTTGGCCAAGCACCAGCAGAGCACTCTGCTTGGTGCTGCACTTCTTCCACATGTACCTATAAAACAGTGCAATGGGCAGTGATGCAGAGACACAGCAGAATGCAAGAGCCTGCTGGGCTCTGCTGGATGCTGCTGCCATGCACCAAGCCAACAGTGCAGTGCAAGCAGAAGTGGTCTCTGGAGAGCCTTTCAATCTCCATGTTGTAAAGCAGCATCATCAGCATTTTCAGATCAAGCCACTGCACTGTGTTGGTAAGCCTGGGTGGGAAATGGGGGGCTCCTGTCTGCACAGCTGGATAACAGCACTGCAGCTGCCTTTCACAACAGCTGAGTGTCACATCCCTGTAGGAATTTGGAAGCAAGATATTTGTCCTGCCAGTAGCAGTAATGTTCTCAAAGCTGCTTTCTTGCAAGGATGTGTTGTTGGGAGAAAAGAAAACTTTATACTTCTTCACAGTGTTCTTAACAGGAATAGTTGGGTTTGTCTTATATATACCACATATGGTAAAGGTATTTAGCATAAACAAAGCAGGTACACAAAACAAGCCAGCATTTTCAAAAAACTCTCAGTTTATATTCTTAGGGAATTTCTTATTGTATATTTGGGAGTAAATAGGATTATCTATGCATAGATTTACTGTAGGTACCTTTGTTTCCTTAATAACCTTTGTACTCCAGAGTCTCCAGCAATTGCACTCTCCTCACTGCAGAGCATCTCTGTGGTTTTTCCTGACTCTTTTAAGTCAAAGAGTAAAGTTGCCTAAGCCAGGAAATCAGTGTCTGTAACGTGTCCATGTGTCTCACTCTCCACTGCAGACTAACACAAGGGGCTACCTCTGTCTTGTTGGTCATAATGAAGACACACACGTTTTTAAAGATGAGGTGTCATGCACAGAGGTTAAAGACAAGCTCATTCCTCTTTTCCTCAGGAACACTAGAAATGCCTTCACATGAGTTATAAGAGATCAAATTTTCTTGCAAGATTTTGTCTGAAATTGACTTTTCCCTCAGGCTTTTGGGGCAATTAATTTACCTGCTCTGTGCCTCCTTTTCTCCTTCTGTCAAAAGACCAAGTCAATATCATTCCTTTGAAGGACTTCTGTGTATGTCATTAGATTATACTGTCACTCCTATCACTATGGGGAGGTCCAGCTAAAACTTTATTATAATCCACGATTAGTATAGATACAATGGTATTATCTTATGTCTACCAAGCTCTAACAAGAGCCCAGATCCCAACAACCTCTGATTTTTAATTTGTCCCGAGCCTTTCATTTGCCATGCACAGAGAAATCACCTTTTACTGGGCTGGGTTTGTGTGGCATTCAGGAAATGAGTAATTTACAAGCAGACTAGGGACTTTATCCTTTCCAAACTGAAATTTGGGGAACTGCAAATTTCAAACAATGTCTGATTCACTGCAGTTGACAGGAACAAAAAAAAAAATTTTGTTCTCTTGAACAAAAAAGAAAAATGCATTTTTAAATTGTCAGTATCTTGCACAATTTTTATTTTCAAGTGCTGCGTCTGGGAAATCCTGGAGAAATGCCAACCTTCACAACAGTGCACACAGAGGCAGAAGATGCTCACATAAAGGATTCTTACTAGTGTCCCTAGCTATCCACATTGTTATATATCTCACTGTCTTTGAAAAACAAAAAACTATCCAATATGCAATTTTCTATGCTAAATCACTTCCTGGGGTGCATTTACCATGCAGCTTACACAGAGTTTAAATCTAGAGATTTGTGTCTGAGTATGGCTCTGGATATACCTCCAAAGCCCTGAGCAATGCAGACTATGACTAACAAGTGCTTCCCCCTGTTGCACCCACACACTCTGCTTAAAAAAGGAATTGAAACTACCTGACTGTGTGGAGCTTTCAGCAGTCCATTACCAGCAATGAGAGTCAAGAGCAAAGCAGATGTGTCTATTGAAGGAAGAGGGAATGTACGAGGGTTTATTTTGGCACAGTCTGCTGATCCCTTATCATTCTCTACAACTTCCCGAAAGGTGGCTGTGCTCAGGTGGGGGTTGGGCTCTTTCTCCAAGCAGCAGCCAACAGAACCAGAGGGCACAGTCTCAAGCTGCATCAAGGGAAATACAAGTTAGATATTAGGAAAAAGTTTTTCACAGAAAGAGTGATCAAGTACTGGAATGGTCTGCCTGGGGAGGTGGTGGAGTCACCATTACTGGATGTGTTTATAAAAAGACTGAATGTGGCACTCAGTGCCATGGTTTAGTTGAGGTGTTAGGGCTGGGTTGGACTCAATGATCTTAAAGGTCTCCTCCAACCTTGTGATTCTGTGATTCTGTGTTCCCCAGCCCCTGGGTGCAGAGGACAGGCAGTTTCCAAAGTAAGCTCATGATGGCACTCAGCATCTTTAGTTACCAGGAGCTTGGTGGGCAGTGCCCTTTCTTTTATCTCCAGATAATTGAGGGCCTGGTTAGAGAAAAGAATTAGTGATTTGGACATGTGGGTAAGTAATTTTTAGCAATAGTGAGGGGAATGAGAGGGGAATTTGTTAAGTAGAAAGATATTATTATACTGATTTCCATGCTATTTCAGAAACTGGGGCCTAAGGGAAAGAGGTCAAATACTCACTAATATACCAGACAAAGTGCATTTAGTGTGTTTCTGCTCCATGCTGGTATTTACAGTTATATATATGTTACTTCCCCCTCAATGTTCTATTTGTTAATCTTCAGTAATATAAATAGGAGCTGTTTTATAAGCAAAGGCATTCTGGTTTGGACATTTCTACATTTAAGTTTGGTATGTATATTTAAACCATAAAAACATCCATCCTGCACCTCCTTATTCTGAAATAGTCTGTGTCTTTGAACAGTCTAATATGGACATCTTGATTCCTAAAAATTAATTACCACATGGAATACTGTATAATTTTCTGCTAAAGGCTGAAATAAGAAAATATTCTATAACAGACTCTCTTTCCAACTCCACCAAAGCCCTCAACAAAAGCTACAGAAAGCTTCAAAATCTAAAGGAAATGAATGGTCCATCTCCCTAGATCTCCAGTACAGTGACACTTCCCTCAGGATAAGCCAGATATCCTCCCAAGACTGGGTGACTGAAAATATTCTGAAATTAATATAAGTATTATTGTTGTTGTTATTTCAAAATATTTTGATGCAGAGAAAAGCAAGAAGTTGTCTTTTAATTTGACTAACCAGTATCAGATTTAGGTGGCCAGATTTACGTTGACTCTTAGGCAGTAGCAGCTGTGGATCTCACTTGATTTCATGAGGCTTCTATGTAAGAAATCTCCTGTCAGAGTCCTTTTGCTTTCCTTTCAGTGGTTCGAGTTCAGGATCTGAAAATATTAAGCAAACAGTATTTATAAGCTATAGAGAAAATTGTTGGGATTCTAGGATTTGGAAAGCTGTGCTTATTGTTAATCAGCTAGGATCCAGAAAAAGGAGCACTCGTACACATATAGCAAACATTATAACCAAAAAATGTTCTGTCCATGGCCTTGCAGTGAACAAAGCCTTGCCTTTACCTTTGTCTACAAAGAAAGTAGTGTTTTATCCTACATGGTATGTATGTGTGTGTACTTTAATTTATGTGTAGTTAATTATTTTCAAAGAAGCTGTCCTTATAGCAGGTGAAGCTATAGAAACACTAGAGGGTAGGCACCCCATTCTGGACCATCCACCACAGTAGGAATGCAGATATGGACTATTGTATCTACAATGAGTACAGCAGACATTGGACTTGAATCAGTTGCCTGGGAACAACCCCCATTACAAGGTTGAAATTGCAGTCTTATCAGAAAAACCAACATTAACAAGCAGTTTTCAGCTAGTAATGCTGCTTGTATCAGGTGTCCTTGAATCTAAGTGTCTTTGCATGACTGAACTAGTGCATTTTTTGTGATCTGAGTCTGCTATTTAGAGCTTGGAAGTGGAATTTCTCTGATATTGAAACTTAGGGGAAAAACTACTCTTTGGTCTTCAAGTTTCACCTAAGGCCACTTACGACAGGTTTGAGGGTTCTGTGCTCCTATTTCTGTTCCCTACTGCTGAAGTAGTGTTCCTAAATTCTCTAACACAATAAATGTGCATGTTGTGTTTAAATGCTGTGGTTTTAACCTCAGATTGAAAGGATCTCTGGTGTAACCTGTCACAGAATTTGGTAAATTAGCTTCATACTGCATTTGGAAAGGAAAATACATTTTAACATCAGAAAAGCCACCATGCCTAGAGCCAAGACCATTGAAGTTAGCTGTAAACTTTACACATTGCTTTTAGGTAAGGTAAAAATACACCAGCCCTAACCACACCTGAGCACCACCACTAAGGATGCCATTTTAGGGTTAGGGGCTGGAGTTCTGTCTGTGGAGAATTTCCATTCTTGAAAGCAAAGCAAACCTTGAAATAAGTGCAGGAAGTTGAACAAACAGTCTGGAAGGGACATATGATAAAATCAAATGCAATTAAAAAAAGAAAAAGAAAATGTGGAAAAGGAGTCACTACAACCAAATTGGGTGAGATGAAATGAGGTGGAGTGAAAAGGACTGAAATTTGCCAAAATTATGCACAATGATATATCTTCAAGTGATGTGAAGAGACAAAAGAAATGGAAGAAATGAAACACCATTAAAAAGAATTTGAAACAAAGTGAAAACTATAAAATTGAAAGGGATGACATGAAGCGCAGGGAAATGGACCAAACCTTGCTGAATTCATCTCATTGAAATCATAAGGTTTCATGAAAGGAAATGAAAATTCACATTTCATGAAAGGAAATGAAATCTTGAAATCAGAGAACAAAGTGTAACAAACACTCTGGAATGGAGATATGATAAAATCAAATGCAATTTTAAAAAAAAGGAAATTTGGAAATAGAGCAAATACAATGAAATGGATTAGGCTAACATGGAGGGCAGTGGGATGATCCTCATTGAAATCACAAGACTGAAATTCTTCATTTCATGAAAGGAAATGAAATCTTGAAATCAGAGAACAAAGTGTTAACAAACACTCTGGAAAAGAGATATGATAAAATCAAATACAATTTTAAAAAAAGCTATTTTGGAAATGGAGTGAATACAAGGAAATGGACAGGGTTGCCATCAGGTCTAGTTCCAAGGACTGAAACTTTATACAAAGACCAAAATTATACTCATTTAAATCTCAAAATCAAGAAACCAAGTGACGTGAAGGGACAGGAGAAGAAATTGAAGAAATGACATGCCATTAAAAAAAAAAAAATTGAATCTAAATGAAACCAATGAAATGGAACGGGATGACATGAGGCGGAACGAAGTTTGTTGATAAAGCAAGACACCTGCTCCTACTGAAGGGGCATAGAACAGGGCACAGAGAAGGAAAACGAGAGATGAAGAGAGAAATAGAAGACAAGGACAACATTATGGCTGCACCTTGGGGCACCCCATTGGTTTGGCAGAGGGATTGAGGGTGCTGCGAGCAGCGAGCAGCCTGCGCGGCTCTTGTGGCCAGCTGGGCCACATTCCCGAGGGGCAGCAAGCAGCCTGTGCAGCTTTTGTGGCCAGCTGGGCGCCATTCCTGAGCTGTGGCGAGCAGCCTGGCTGTGGTGTTTGCCAAAGAGGGCTGGCTACTGAGAGCTGGCTCCGGGCAGTGCCCGAAACACCACAGCAGCAGCAGGCCGGGTGCAGGCCGCGACTGCCCCATCGGGGAATAGCGGAGCATGGGGCTGTCATGGCAACGAGCTACCTCGGGGAAGAGGGGAAGCAGGAGAGGAAGGGTGCGGACAGGACAGTCAGCCAGGGAAGAAGCAGCAAAGCAGGGAGAAAAAGGTGAGGAGGGGGTAGAGCTGACGCTCCAGGCAAGCCCTCGCTTTGTCCAAGAAAACCAGAAAATGGCAGTGCCAGGAGTGTGGTGCTGTAACTGCTTTTATGTACGAAGGCTCCTCACAAAAGACCAATTTACATGCTGTTTTTTGATGGGAAGCCGGTGATCTACTCCACCTGCAAGGGGAAGGCCCTTGAAGCCAAATCGTGGAAGTTTCTCTCCCCTCATTGTCTGTCAAACGAAGCCGCTCAAGGACTGGGCTTCCTGTCATGTCAGCACAGCACCTAAAGAAAGTCTTCACATCATGTATAACATATGCTGAGGCATAAATAAAAATCAGGTTAGTCCCTCCATACATGGGTGGTGCCAAGGAGCAACTTGTGGAGAGAGCAATGCTGGGGCAGTGCGATGCTCCCCTTGGCATGGCGTTTGTAGTTCAGTGTCCCTGGAGCTCTGGGCTTTGTGGTTTTCTGAACCCGAACCCTAAGCGTAACCCTAACCCCAGGCAGAGCAGTAAAAGCTGCCTATGGCTGAGGCCAAGAGGCCAAATCCTGGGTGGTGCCAAGGAAAAAGGTGTGGAAGGAGCAGCGTTGGGGCAGTGCTGTGCCCCCCTTGGCATGCCTTTTGTAGTGTCACTGTCCCTGAAACCCTTGCGTTTGTGGTTTTCTCAACCCTAATGGAACCCTAACCCTAAGCGCAGCTCTGGTATGACTGTGATCTCAAAGGTCCTTTTTGGCTTCAGTTCCCCATTTCTCTTTCCTTGTGACTTCTGAGGAAGGTTGGATGACTTACAGAGCTGGTATCTAAAATCAGGAGGTTGTTTCAGCCATAAATCTGTGTTGGCTTTGGATTGCTGCACTGCAGTTTCTTGTTGTGAGAAAGGCCAGTCAAGGCTTGCAGAAAATATTCCTTGAGTTTCAAAGAAAAATTTTCTCTCTTCTTGGTGGAGGATGAACATAATGGCCTGATAATTAATTTTTTCTTGTCAAATATTACAGTCCCTGGCAAAAAGAAAAAGAAAAGCACAACACACACACATATACAATGGTACATTTATTACTGATTGCTACTGTCACTCTAATTATACTTGTCTGCCCAACCCAGCACATTCACTGAAGATAAATATGTGGTTCTACTTTAATATTATTTTGTACCTGTGCTTAGATGAAGAAGTACTGCTTTTTGGTTCTGTCTTTCACTTCTGCAAAGTGATGAAGAAAACTCCTGAGTCTAGAGAAAGCCCATCTGAAGTCAAAAGCATGGCTGTTAGGAATTTACACATTTATATCAGCCTGTAGGAACTGGAGCTCTGAATTGTATTTTACCTGAAATACTCATCACTATGTAACAACACAAACACAACACCTTTTTTCATATTTTAATTCTTGTCTTATTAAGCAGTACCTCCCTCACAGGAGACTAAGCCTGTGCACATGCAGGGCAGCCCAGCAGGGGTTTGGGTTATAGTGGAGCACAACTGGGTGCACACTAGTCTCACTTTGTACAAGTAGAAGTGACAAAAAAGAACCTCAAAAGAGGGAAATGTTGAAGCTCTGCTTTCCATTCATCCTGATGCTTTTTCATCTTTCTCTGCATTCCTGGGCACACCCAGGACACAATGATAATTAGAGCTACCCCATTGCTAGATACCCCACCCTAATATGTGCCCAGGTGTTATGTCCTGCCGTGGGCTATCTCATCAGCCAGTGCCATGAGCTTCATCTTTTTGCCCAGAGGTAGAGGAAGGCCCCTTCCTACACCCAAGGATGTCCCTGGGCAGAATGAAAGACCATTGGAGCAGCATTAACACCCTAAATAGGCAGAAAGTATTTAGCTCTGTGCACAAACTGAACACAGATACTACCTTATCCATGTTTTCTGTTTTATCTCCATGATTTAAAAGCTGCTCCCAGACTGTTATCTTTCTTACACAAGAGCTCCTTTTATGCCCTGAAAATCTGGAAGAAAGACATGGATCATAAGACTATTGCAGCAGGTCCAATCACAATAAAAACAATTTTTTCTTACTCTAATATTCAATGCTCAAGAAACTTGAAGGAAAGGTCTAACATTACAACTTTCTTTTCTGTGTACTTATTAATTCTGAAAACAGAATGGGTTTTTTCTAAAAGAAGGTCATGGTCCATTGAAGGGTAAGGGCATATGGAGGTATGTCCTTACCAACAAAGCTGGATTTCTGAACAAGGATTTGGGTGGGCAGCTTACTGGAGATAAATCAAGAACCCAAATTACTTCTGGAAGGTCACATTTCCATGCTCATTTTTTCAGGTGATTTTGGTTCCCAGGCCATGCTCTGCTGTACTGTGCTGCCAAAACAGGTTCCTTCCAGCCCAGGACCACACGGCTGGAGCACTTCAGCTGCAGCAGATCCCTGCTGCAGGAAAGCGATCCCTGCTGCAGGCCCCTTTGAAAAGGGCCAAAACTCAGTCTCTGCTTCACAGATGACACTCAGGCTATCCAAACACTGAGGCATAACCTGGCCCCATTCCTGCTTAGGAAGAGGTGAGTAGGCTTGAGTGGGCATTTTGCTTCTATGTTCTAAGGTGGCTCAGGCTTCCCATCAAGTGTGTGTGGGCAGGCTACAGGCAAACCAGCTGTCCCACCATAGCCAGCTGCTGTGTTTACCTCATGATTTAATAAATTATGGAAAGAATTTTACCGTTTATTCTTTATACATGTAAAGCAGCCTTTTCTTGTTTTGCATCTAAACTGAGATACTGGCAGACTAACTAGGCCAGCTTTAGGTCCAGGTAAAACAGGTACATGCCAAGGTCAGTGGGATGAATAGCATAAGTGCTTCTGTTCTTCTACTCTGTGCCAAAATGGTACCATCTGAGACTTTGCATTGCTGCTGCTGCCATCATGAAAAGATGATGTATGCACCTGCCCCTCCACAGGCATCAGGAGCAGAAATGTTCAGCTCTGCAGAGCTGTGTGTCCTTCTCTTCCCCCCTTCCTCTCCCTTGTACTCCTCCCTCTCCATGGCAATGTTAGTCCCACAGTCCAGAGGCAGCAAAATTCAGAATTTGCCTAGGTTGCCAAAAAGACTCAAAACTGCCTAACAGTTTGCAGAGATTGTGTTAAAAGGAAAACTTTTCTCCATTTCAAACATAGGTAACAGACCACTAACATGTTGCATGAATACACATTTCCTCCTTGCCTCTCAATCCTCTACCTGTTTTCTCCAGCCCTAGTTTCCTTCCTAAAATCAAGGGTTTGCACTCAGAGTTTCTAAAGCTATGCAGTTCTATGTCTCTCCGTTAATTTCACCAGAGCAAAAAGTCCGTGTACTTTCACACATCCCACCTCTGCCCACTTTGTTACCATTGATTTTTGATGCCTCTATTTGTATCTTAGAAACTGAAATTCACTGATCCAAAGTACCTACAGATCCATATGCACAGTGATGAATAAAGACCCCAGAGAGATGCAGAGAACAGAAAAAATAGAGATGTGACTCACCACTCTGCAAAGACGGGGACTTCCAGACAAACTTCATCTGCTGTACCACAGAAGGCTTCCCTTTCCTCTCTTCTCTGGGAAATTAAGTGAAGCAATGGACTTGCAGCACACACTTACTCAGAGAATTGTTTATTCTTCCATTGTACAAAAGAGCTGGAATATACAGTCTACCCATCTGTGTTGCTAAGAAACAGGGCACTGTTGCCTTGGGACTTGATTCAGAATTCAAAAACGAGAAGAATGTCTCAGTAGACTGCATAAATGCAACTTGAAACCTAGCAACAAGGCCACAGGTTCAATATATTTCTTTTTTATGCTAGAAAACAAGGGTATTAGAAGGAAAATATATGACTGAGGAAAAGAAAACAGTAATTTGAAAACAAAACAGTGGTGTTCTATCACCAATTATCCTAATGGAAGGAACTATATTTTACTAAACATACTTTTATGACCTGTAAGATCTGATGCTGCCCTGTGCTTTGAGCATGTTCATATTTACTAAAACAACTGAATAGAAATGAGCAACAGTATTCATCTTGTTCAGTATAAGTGACAACACAAGGGTCAGGATATCAGAATTAATTTCCATTTGTATTTTAGTTTTCAAGCATTCTGCCAACAAAACAGTTTAATAGTTGCTTTACACACCTTGAAATGGTCACTTGAAATAGCCTGGATAGTATAATTGCGTGTGATTACTTAGCCACATACACACAGACTGTTTTCTTTATTTGCTTATGTGCAAGTGAAGTATAAATTATAAATCAAAAATACATTATACACCCTTTCACCGTAAAAATGGTCATGGTTTTTTTTCCTTTCTGATGTTCCATCATGAAATTATAAAGAGATATTCTTCAGATGATATGACCATGTACATAGTGGATTTTACTGGAGATGAAGAAGGAAGCAAAATTCAGAAGTACAAATCACCTAAAGTCACTTTTCATTTATCACATTTGTTCCCTTGTTTTTCTTCTTATAAAATATACTACTTCAAAAACAAACAAAACAAAACAAAAAAATAACCACCAAAAACTTTCATCCTTAAATGTTTCTAAGTTTAGAGCATTTCCGTGCAGGTCCTTCAACATTTATATTTTTAAGTTTTTCAGAGTCAGTACCAAAAATATATCTGGGAAAATATTTTTTGGTTGGTTGGTTTTAAAGAACATTCAAAATCCTTTGAGAGAGTACACCTTTTTCTCTGTCTTTAAGGAAATTCACATTTTTTCAGGCTTTTAGTTGAAAAGGAATTTGGAGGTTGTAGTTGAGCTTTGTGATAGGACTTCGTATCGGTTCAAGTAAGAAGGATTTCACAGGGATCCTGAAGTAAATTATAAGGTATAATTGAATGTTCCTTTGCATCTTATGCTGCTCAGATATCTAGTTTTACTGAAAAGAACATCAAACAAACTTCCTTAAGTATCTGAAGATTTGTTTTCCTTAAATCGCTTGAAGAAATAAAATATTCTTATTGCCAACAGATGGCAGCATGTTACTTACTTTGCAAAATAATGCATTTTAAAACCCAGGAAAGCCACAGAGTAAGCCTTTTTGCTCTACCATAGAATAGCAAGAGGGCTTGACATTCTCCTACACAAAAACCACCTCATCTTTTCAGCTAAATATAAACTGATTGTAGACTTAAATAAGATTAAGGAGATCTTAAGAGTTCAAGCTGGAAAAAGCAGTAAAGCTAGTCAGGATCCTAGTCTGAGCTGCAAAATCATCTTAGGAACAAGCAAGCACAGATGGAATATCATACCCAGATTTAACCTTGAAAACTGGAGCTGTAGCCAACAGAATCTACACTTTTTACCTTGAAGGAAGGTATTTCAGGGGGAAAAAAAGAGATAAAAAATCCAGAAAGAAAGAGCCAAAAGAAAGTAAAATCTTCCCATTCAGTATTATTATATGGTGAAAGAAAAGGGGATGAAATATATTTTTTTCAATCAGGCTGTCAGTCAAACCAAGACTATGAGAAAAACACATCACTTGACAGAACCATAAGCATAATCTTTGGAGCACGTTGTGTTCTTTGATTTTTTAGGGTTTTTGAAACTTTAATTGTTCTATGCTGTATTGTTTCCAAAGAATCAACAACAACAAGAAGGAGAGAAATAAAGAAAGAAATAAAGAAAAAAGGAAGTTTACTTTTGATTTTGAAAACAGATAATTCTTATCACCACTCTCCAGCCTGTGTTAGAAATGGAATGTTTTCTTTCCTTTATGAAAGCTTCTCAGCTTCTTGGGGTAGTGACCTACTTTTTTCCCTGTATTTCTGTGTCAGCTAAGACAAAAAATTTCAGGGCACTTGTTTGGGATACATCCTAGCAATGCTCAAAAAAATCAGAAAGAAGACACTAGGAGTTTCTGATTAAGTCCTTGCACTCATGCAGAATCTGAGTATGTCCACTGAAGTCAGTCTACAGGTAATGTGAATCAGAATTAATTATTGAAAACCACTGCTGGAGCAACAGGAACAAAGATAACATTACAGCAGTTTGCATTCTGTATAAAATGCTGATTAGTATGTGATAACAGGATAATATTTCATTGTACCCTAACTAGGATGTACAGTGGTTTGAGGTTAAATGGGGGCTTAGTGTTCCCTTGCTATAACTCATTTAAGTAAGGAACAAGCCTACAGATTTCATAAATCCACTTCTTACTTCTCAAATCTTATTAGAGACTGAGTAGAATAAATCCTGGTTTACACTAAAATAACTGTTTCAATTCCCTCACTCTGAGTAGTTGTTCATCAAACCAGGGAATCCAACTCTGAAATATCCCAGCTGACTCCAGGATCAATGCCTTCAGGTCCAGGCCAAGGTGACCCATCCACTGTTGCTAATTAGTCTTCACATTCAGTGTCATGCAAACATAGCTCTTTTGCATTTCAGTGATGGAGTTGAGAAATGCAGGCCAGCTCAGAGCTATTTTAGGCTCTTCTGCACTGCACAAGGAGTTATGAGGATAATTCCTTATCATCATTCTTTTCGCAGAGATGAAGGAAAAATAGAACAGTCTCAAAGTCTTGGCAGGAGCAATTCCTATTTCTTGAAAATAGGATACCTAGAATAGGATACATAGAACAACAAACCAAACAATAACAAAACCCAAAACCTTAAAACTAGCATCAACACTTGTCCAGTTTGAGTCCTTAGAAATTTCTCCTTTTATCTGGGTATGCCTTCCAACATCTCATTTATAGTTTACCATAAGATATTGTATGACACAAAAATAAAAGTCTCATAATGTTTGACTCTGAGAATTTCCACAAAATCATTTTTAATGGAAAATTTAGAGACTCCTTAAAATCACAAGAAAAATTATTTTGTTTTTCTAATCCATTCTGATAGCAAACTTTCATTCTGCTCTTTCCAAACGACACAGAACTGAAAAAATAAACGCACAATAAGTCAGCAGTAGAAATAGAGAAAAATAGCAAAAAAATTCTCTTATGATTTGTAACGTCCTTCTACAGCTAAATTAAACCAGACAGCAATTTTCCCCCCTTTACACTCTCCTCTCCAGTAAGACCAACAAATAGGTGTGTATATGTGCATAAAATCAGATTGTATGTATTTGGTATTTCTACACCATAAAATAGTTATCACCTGTATTTATTAGTGTTCTTACACCTTGAAACACTTATCACCCCATAATCTCAGTCTAAGCAAATTATGGCCTTAGCCTTTATCACCAAGTTCTAAATCCCTCACAAATAGTATTTAATTTAAAATTGCTTTTTAAAAAAATTTTAAATTTAAAACCAAAGCAGAGAATCTACATTGCTGTGGATTTGAGTCACTGCAGTAGTTGGTGATGAAATGTTCTCTTTTCTGAGTTGGAGTTCAGTGGGATTGGATTCTCTGAATTTGAATTAATAAAAAGCTAGACATTATAAAAATAGGTATGGTGATTCAGAATATGTAGATTATATTTGGTTAAATAATTTGACAGATAGGACATCCACAACTACTCTGGGTTGCCCGTTCAAGTGCCTCACATTCATATACAGCAGAGACTTTAATAAGTTAAAACACAACATATGAACTATGTATAAAATATAATAAATGTTCTGAAAAGCTGCTAGTCTGTGAGGGTTTTATAGTAGTCAGAATTACAATGTCATTCCCACCCACCAATATAAGTAGGGCAGGGGTGGGAAATACCTCTAAATACCTGGGAAAACAAGGGTTTAACCTCTCTTTCTACACTTGTCTTCTTTAAACCTCACAGAAGTGCCTATCTGTATCAGATATTTATGACTCAGACCAACTTCTACAAATGAAGAGCAATGCATAACAAAATAATCTCATGGAAATATAGCCAAGAATTATATTTCTTTTTAAAACAAGAAACAGGACACCAGAAGAAATCCTGTTGCTCGATTTAGGTGCTCCTATATCCAACTGGATTGTTGCAAACTGAATTCTGAGAATCCAACTATCCCTATTCAATATGCTCTGTCTCAGTCCTATGAATCTTTTCCATAGCAAGGCTCCTAACCTGAAGGCATTACAGCAGTATGCAGTATAGCTCCCAAAATATTCTGTTGGCTACATCCTGGTGATTCTTCACACACCACTATCTTTAACAGGCTGTAAACTGGGCAGAGGAGAGAGCGAGTTGCAAGAAAAGCAAGAGGGAGTGGCCAGGTCCCAGAGGGCATCATAGGCATGGACATGATATGAGAGGAGGAACTAAGTCCTCACTAGCTCTACTGGTTCTGTCCACTGTGAATAAGTAGGGACCTAATAAATGTTCTATGCAATTGTCTTTGAAAGAAAGTTTCAGTCATTACTTTGTTGTCATTTGCTAAATACTAATAACTTTCTGCAGGATATTTTTACTAGAAACTAATTTCTTAAACAGCAGACAAAATTTTCTTTTACTAGAATTCAATAATTTCTTAATTAATTCTTTAATTATATAAGTAATTTCCTCATACAAATTATTTTTCCAGTAATCCCCATATTTCTCTAATAGATGAAAATAATTATATTGGCTCTGCTGAATAACTAAGTCATTAAAGTCCTTTAGCTAAGCATAGTTTTATGAAACAGCCAAATGAACACTGGCTTTGTAATGAAGATCAGCAATCTTGAATCCTTTACAGTAGACACAAAATTCTACCATTAGAGGTTAGATATATCAGCCAGGACTTGTTCAGGTAAATTGACTAATCATTTTCCAACACACTAAATTGTAAACTGCACAATAAGGAGTTGAAAGTTCTGAATTCACGAGAGTTTTTGTTCAGTGTTTCAGAAGCCAAATCAAGTATATAATTTGCATTGCTACAAAGGTGTTAATAAATATACACTGCTTCCAAAGGCTGAATATAAACTTAAATAGCTTGTGTATATGCACAGCTCTAAATCAGATTAATTTATAAAAGGAAATCATTAATTCAACCACATATCATGTTAATATGTCGCATTGTCTGACCTGCTATATATTCACATCAAGGTGGATGGAGTTTGTTTTCATTATTCAATATGCTTAGCCTCCAAAAATAAATGGAAAACAATAATGAGTCAGATTGATGTGAGTTGGTCAGTGCATAAAAAACCCAGGCTTTTACTTATTTAGCAATAAAATAAAATTCAAAAGAAAATTATAGCAGAGGGACGGTGGAGCCACAACCAACACCAAAAAAGGCTTCAGGCATCTGCTGTTTGTTGTTCCTCAGTAGAACCTTTTAAACTCTTGATCTCACCTGCATTTCACCTGTGTGTGCTCTCCACCCTTTGGTGATTGCTCAGTGCCCCTCAGCACTCCATGGCTCATTGCCTTCAGTACCAGTCACCTGTCCCACACAGCTGTACCCATCAGGGATGGGGCTCAGCCACGGCCCCACTCCCAATTACCACAAGCTGTGTGCCTACAACAGAAAATAGTCATCTAACAACACCAAGATGTTACTTTTATTCTCTTAAAATACCTCTCTTCCAAGCTTTTCTTGTTGTGAAGCGTGTTGGTAAAAGCACGCTCTCACTTATGAACTAAACTTATACTCTTTGTATTAGAGTTCCCTTGTGACAGAACCATGAAAACACATAGTCTTTATCACCCTTTGCTGAAATGCCAGCTTCAACACGTTCTTCTATTAATTCTTTGCAGTTTTATTTCTTACAGTTTTATTTCTGTGTCTGTTTTAGTCCTTTGGTTTTTGTCTTCTTTTACTTTATTCTCTCCCACCACAGGGATGGTATAACATCTGTTGTTGGCTCTGCAGAGGTTGGACACCTTTTCTCTCAACTCAGCTGAATGTTGAGATATAAGAGGTACAGCATTTTTTAGTGAACTGCTCCAGAATTTGTATCTTTATGGCCCATTATACAGGCACTGTTGCAGATGCAGGAAGGGAAAGCAAGAAGCTACTCTTCATAATACATTTGTACTTCGTCCTATCAGATGCAGTTTTTTAAGAGAAAATACCAGATTCTGCAAATCTTCCATGTGAACATTTTGTTTCTCTGAAACTGTACAATTTCAATATTTCCTTGTATCATCTCAAAGATGTTGATGTCACATGGAGCTGGTACACACTACTTTTTACATGAAAAACTGTGCATCTACTACAGCTTCACCTGGTATCCTCCTGACTTTTCTCTATCAAATGTCTCACATTAGCTGCATGGTTCTCACTGAAAGGAGGTATCACTTGTTACAGTGATCTGTCATTTGATTATAACAGCAACACACTCAAAAAAATTTTGTTACTATCTACTGTTTTGTCTTACAGCTCATTCAGCAATTAGCCACTAATTTGAGAATGTCAACCCCACTGCTTGGTGAAATGCAACCATGTACTTAAGAAATTCTCTGAATAAATATAAGTTTAATTACACAGATAAGGGTCTTACTGAATTGAGGTGCTTGTCCTAAAACATGAACCTGTGTGGCACTGTGCCAGTGCCCAGTATCTGCTATGCCAAATCTGAGAACAATGTTCTGTACCTGGTATCTGTGTACGTGCTCTGGTTCCCAATGCAACTCTTACAATGCAGGTGCAATGCCATATACTAGGGTTTGACTCTCAGTTGTCTTGGCAAAAAGGTAGTGAAAAATTCAGAAGGAAGAGCTGTCCACTGAGCATCTTTATTTCTATGACTTTATGAATGCTATCTGTATAAAAATAAAACAGAACAGTATCTTTAGCACTCACAATACTGCTTATTTACAGTCAAAAAAGTAAAGTTAAAATTTTCCACTTCAAACCAAATGATGATACATGTTCATGTTAATAGAGATCAAATAAATAACAAGTTTCTATTGTAACAAGAAGGTATAGATCTTGTATGGTTGGCTGACAGACAAACTCCTTTTAGTAAGGACTGATACAGATGGTTAGACAGTAAAAGCCAGGGCAGTGAAGCAAAGTTCAGTGGAAGCTTGTGAGTGAAACCACATGGAGTAACCCCTAAATCCAGATTGGGATGTGTCATCTGTCAGGCAAGGCTTATCTGGGTGTGTATCCCTCACTAGACACAATTTGAGCTGCTGTTCTCTAAGGAAGAGATCAGCTCCAAATATCCCTCACTTTTAAAAGACGAGCAATGCATGTTCTGGGAGGCTTCAAATGATGTCTCTCGGTTACAGACATTCTGTAATATTTCCCCAGTGATACATCTTGAAAAAATAGGTGGTACCAATGAATGCTAGCAATAAATGTTAGCAGTGAATGAAATTACTAGCAATGAGTGAAGTTACTACATATCAATAAGCACCTGGAAATTCATAATAGGCTTTATGCAGAGCTTCTGTAACAGTGATTGATATGGCAGAAAATCAAAAGCCTCTCTGAGTTCAAATTGCTTTGAATCAGGACAGTTGAATGTACAGATGAATAAGCTATTAACAGAGCTTTGAAGAAAAACAGCTAGAAACTTTCATCTTGAAATGGAGTGGAAACACAATCATTGCCATAAAGTGAAAAGGAAAATGGAAGTTAGCAAAGGTGAAAGTGCTCTTTCATGTGCTTCTGTGCTGAGGTCTCTTCACCTGGATGAGCTCCATGTGCACAGTATGGCTGCAGAGACACCTGGCTAAAAAGAGCCGTGAGGATAGCCATGTGTTATTATGTTTTGTGATAAGTGTTATTGCTGCAATGAATATTAATACCTGAAAACCTCATTTTTATTGTTAGTTCACTTTCCCCAGAATAATAGTGTTTTGTTTCTGGGAGGAAAAATGCAGTGGATAATCAAGGGGAATTGACACAGAAGTAGAAACACTAGAAAGATAGAAATCAGCAATATTTATGGAAGACAATACATGAGTATGTTATGTATCATAGGTCTGAAGGATGTAGGAAGGTTCAAAGTTCTTTTGGAATATAAATTTGGAGGGCATAGGTATAATATAAACATTCATAAGAAATATTCTGCCTAAATTGTCTGCCATGGTGGAAAAATCCTAATACCTCAGGAAAGCCAGGATAAAATCACAGGAAAATCTTTTTTGTCTCCTAATCTGACTCATAATGACAATCATAACTCATAATGATAATAAATTAATTTGCTGACAGACTGATATTGACTTAATTTAAGGATGTTGAGATATATAGATTATATTTCCACCTCAGAAAATTCCTTTTTTTTTTGGTCGATGCGGTATTCCTGAGGATCTACTTCAGCCTGAGAGAGACTTTGATCTGAATGGTATCACTTGTCTCCAGCTGCCACTGAGACTTACTGCTGGCTTTACAGGGGGCAACAGAGATGTTTTTCCTAATCTGTAAATACCGAAAAACAAACTAGAGATGGACCAAGTTAATAAATCAGCTGTTACCATCTCAAAAGAGACACAAGAAAAACTTGTAGTGACTTCTCATTTCAGTCTGTTTCTTGACAGTAAAATACCTGCTTCCTGCCCAATTTCCAGCTTTGGTGTCTAGGTCTCAGAACGTAATTCTGACCTCTAACAAAACTGAAAAAAGTCAACAGATGCAAACAAGTTATACTTCCCTTTGGGGTAGGGGTATTCTCTCACTTCCCGACCTCATATACATTGCAGGATGCCCAAGTCTGGAGACATATTTTGTTGCTATGATGAGATATGTGAAGAGGATTGTAACACTGTGGTTAAGCCTCTGGAAAGGTCAGAACCTTTGGCTTGCTTAATTCACACCTGGTTCTGTGCCAGGTTCAGCTGAGGACACAAGTGCAGCTGCAGACATGATCTTGACTTACACATACACAGCAGATGCAGCATCCACCAAAGAACTTGTTGTGCATCCTCACCCCGTGGAAGGGAGAAAAGTGAAGCCACAGTTCCTAGTTCTTAGAGAAGTGCCACAAAGGAAGGCAGCAGAAGAGCTCTTTGTTACTTCTCCTAGTGAAGCACAACCACCAAGAAATCATCCTTCCTGAAGGAACCAGGAATAAGAGAATTAAAAACTAATGGGCTGACCCCATCACTCAGCAAAGGCCATTGTCCTGGAAGATGGAATTTTGGGTCCTCTTACAGAGGTGTGTCTCCATATGAGTCATTGTAGTGATCTGTTTCCTGTGCCCATTACTCAGCCTCCTTAGAGGCCACAACTTCCCCTGTGCTCCTCCTGTCATGTCTGCCCCAACCAGGCATGCAAGTGCAGTAAAAAGAACATGGGTCAGGTCTGAAGACTGAAAGGTCTTTATAGATTTGTGCTCAAGCAAAGCCCATTTATTCCCAGTCCAGATCTTCAGAATTTGTGTTACATCTAAGTCAAATATGCTTCTCATGTATTTCCTCAGTGATAGACAGGAATCAAACAAGATAGTCTTCCAGATTCCACAAACATCTGTCTTGACACAACTGACTAGACAAGAGCTTCTTAAGCCAACCTGTCATGAAATTATGGTTTACCATGTCAGGAATTAATAGGCTCACTCAAAAAAAGAGCACAACTTGTTTCCTATCACACAGCTCTTGCAGCTTCCTTTCTATTGACATCCAGAATTTCACACAATGTACTTCAGTTGAATACTCTTAGGGACAAGTTGCATACATACAGCTGGTAGGATTATGGTTTTCAGTTCTGTGGCAAAACACAGGTCTTGAAAGATATATCTGGAAATCACAATAGAAGCTTTATGTTCCTTTAAAATGCATCACATTCTTTATATTATGTTGCATAATTTTTAATTGCATAATTTTTAAATAGAGAGCTGTCCGTTCCTTTCAAAGTTGGAAAGTTTTCTTGTATTGTGATCACTGGAATAGTCAAACCTTCCCTATGTCAAAGACCTTAAAATCAATTAATTTTGTTAAAAGATTTATGACAGGTCGCTGGTTCAAGAATCCACAAAATTCAGTTCACAGCTGAATAATTCCTGTTTTTGACTATCTGTGTATGCAGCTGAAATACATATAAGTAAGCCTTGTGAACACCAGAAGAAGCTTTTTACTGCTCCATGGCAAAGGGCACTTCAAAAATTACTCCTCAGTAACCAACAGCAATGTCTGGTCTGATGTCAGACACCTGTTAAAAGAGAACTTAATATGTGACTATAATGGTGTATCTGAGATTAGCTTTTTCAGCTTCCTGAGTGTCACTTTTTGACTTGTTAGCAAAGTTACAGGCATGTAGTATGTCCAAAAAAAATTACAGTTCAGTATATAAGTATATATATAATATAAGTATATAATATACATAAGTTTTTTGTTGCTTTTTTTTAAACTGGAAACCTGATTTTTTGAGCAAATGCCGTGTAGCCCTTGTTTAATGAGAATTTTTTCCTAATTGTTTTCTTCACCCCACTCAAGTTGGATAAATCCCTAGCATGTTCCTCACCCGAGTTACTTTCTTTCCAAGTAGGAGAGTCCTGCTATGGGACAAAAAGTAATGCAAAGTCCAGGGCAAGGGCTGGGTGCTTTCAAGTGAGTGCTCCCATAAGTATCAGCTGAAAACCCAGGCTTGTACCTAATCCCTAGAACCATAGGTTTTTCAGGAAAAGTCTTGTTTTCAGTGTTTCTCAGTGTCTCTAAGCTCAATGCATGTCTCCTATGCAGAAGTCTCTACACGTGTTTTTTGCTTTTAGACAAAAAACAGTCTAAAACAGGCACAGTGCCACAGCCAGCACTGTAACAGCATTCAGCAGCACCTCAGGGTTAATTCCCTGTTACTCTGTTGATTTCCAGCAGTTGCCTTAAGCCTATAGCTTCTATCTGTATTCCATGAAGAAAGGGAAATGTTTTTGATGGAAGCAGAGATATTTCTGCTCTCCCACTGGCATCATGCTAAATGAAATATAAAACCAATACTGAAGTGATGAGGAATAGAGATTGTCAGAGTTTCAAGGGGCTGGTTTTTATTAAATGTTCCCAAAAATATTTTAAAAATCTAATTTGCATTTCAAATGTTTACATTTTGCATTGGATGAGCCTGATTCAGTGAAATAAACACTGTTTGTCTAACAGGATGTAGACATTTGCAAAGTGTTCTGGTAAAATAAACCCATTATCTGAGAAGCATGGGGTCCATCTACTTTGTTAATCCCTCATTCTTTCATCTTCAACCAAAGACAATGACTCTGTCCCAGCAAACACTACTCATTCAATGAGTCTTTTCTTTGGGAAAGAGGTTACACAAAAGGAAAAAACCACCTTAATCCAAAACTAACATTCTTACTCTATCAAGTTCCTTCCTGCCATCGGTGTCAATGTCTGTTTTCACTAAACAAAGATTAAGTATTACTTATATAGGGTAAATGCAAAGTTGCAGAAACATTTTCAATAAAGCCAGTGTATCTTACATCTCAAGAAAGAAACTTATTCTGCATCCCATTTCAGTACATCTCTTCCAACTAAATTGGTGAAGTTGGGGAGCCAAGATGTGTTACATACCTGAGGCACTATCAAAACTTTCCCACTTGTACATAATATATACAATTTGTGGATCAGCTTTTCTTACATATGAGAAAAATTACAAATATGGCAGTGCCCTAGAGAATTTAGTGATCAGTACCAAAACAACAAAGATTTAAAAATTAGGTGCTGTGAGTCCAGGAGGAAACCAGTATATCTCTTTTGCCTTCTGTCTTGGTTTCAGGACTTTGGGTCCCAGTGGGAGGAAATGAGGTCCACAAGGTAGCTCACTGTTTGTAAAGATAGTGCATAAATGCCATTATAGCTTCTCTGTAATTACAGTTTGTAATGACATGTGATTATGATGCATTCCAGGAAGTGCATATTAGCAAATACAGGAAAACACTTTCTGTTGGAAAAGAAAGCCGGTCAGTTACAGTTACAGAAATCCAACCATAAAGGAAATTATTCTAGCTTAGGTGTTCCTGACTAAGACATATAATTATTGTGTAACAGGCCAGAATCAGCTGCTATTCTGGAGTCAGAAAACTGGACAGATCAGCACTGCTCTGATGCACTGCTTTCCTGGGGTTTCTTTGCCATGTCTCTAGCCACCATCCTTACTGCAGTATGTGCTGACCCCTTGTCCCCTACTGGGTTTTTTTAACAAAATACAACATGTCCTCCCTTCCCTGCAGCAGCAGCCTGGCTGCCAGTTTACCCTTCATCTACAGAAGTCTCTTGGCTCTGAAGCCTGCCTGTCATGCAGCATGCAGGGACAGAGCTGTGGCTGCCTCTCAGCAGTGTCTGAGCAGCAGCGCATTCCCTTGCCAGCCATTCCCACCTCTGTTATCTGCTGAGAGTGGTAAGGGAGAGAAAATGTCCAGCAGGACACTTGAGGCCCATCTGCCATGTACCCTATAGATATATTCTAAAGGAATGTGTAAAAACTGCAAACTACACATACAAACAAGAATTCCTCCTAGGATTTTGGGGTTGTGTTTGTATTTTTTTTACCCTGTCTCTTTGCAAGACAAAACCTGTAAAAGCATAAGGATTTCAGAAATAGACTAAAGTGCCCAGAAAACTTTGAAAGTAATTTCTCAGTGGTAACTGCAAAGCTGAGGAGTCTTCTTCATGATTTCTTGTTCATACTGTAAATGAAATGTAGTACCTTAGGTTTTATTCTCCATATACAAACAGAAGTGTTACCATAGTTTAAGCACTAGAATAGGACATTTGAGTTAACATCTACTTGGAAAAATGTAAAGCCTGTCATTCAGTTTCTGTTTATAAATAGTGCCAATATAATATGTATTTCTTCATTTTCATATACCCTCCCATACCCTTTTTGAATTAATCTTATATTTTCTGATTCTTTGTAAAGAGGAAGAAAATTTGGAAGGCATTGCACATATCCAGCAGTACAAAGCCATGCTCCAACACTTTCACTTAGATTTATTAAGATTTTATTTTGGATGAATGTACATTAAAAATTAGTAGGAATTGGTTATTTGTGTCCGACCAATCACACACAAGCATCATCTACAATTACAGTTATAAAGAAGTATGTCCAAAAGCATGGAAGAAAATGGACAATAAAAAAATTCCCAGGGAAAAATGATAAAGTAAGTCCTTCAGCATTTCCAAAAATAAAATTTCTCTCTTTATTAAAAGATGATGCCATGAAGCATAGGCCTTTCACATTACTGTCCTTAAGAATGATAGAATTATAGAATCATAGAATGGTTTGGGTTGGAAGGGACCTTGAAAATTCCACCCCCCTGCCCTGGGCATGGGCACTTTCCATTAGACCAGGTTGCTCAAGGTTTGCAATCCATGTGAGATAATCCAAAAGGCTTGTGTGCCTTTTGATACATGATCAGTACCATTTCCCCAGCAGCTACACACTGCACACCTGCTATATAACCAACAAAAGACAACGACAACCTCCAACCTTCACCAGGCCAGCACCAATCTCTCTTATGGCAAAAAGCCATTCTTCTTTCCCAACCCAAATAACATTTTACTGTTTTTTCAAATTTTCAGTACCACACAGACAGTCCCCATCTTGCATAATCCAATGCACTCTACTACTTGTAGGTCTGTGTCAATGCCAGACCTACCATCCATCCAGAACTTTTCTGGGTTTTTTACCTCTGAAATGTTCACCTCAGCTAATTAAGGACTTAATTGGTCTTTAATAGGGATCTATGAAGAAAATTTTACAAAAGGCAAAAAACTTAGGAAGTTTTTAAAGCAATCCGTTCTGACACCCACTCCAGTCCCTACTGCAGTCTGTGGTAAAACTTGCTTGAATGTTAATGTGCCCAAATTTCTCTTGTCACAAATTGAGAGACATAAAAGAAAATAGCAGGAAGGGTCTGAAGTGATCCACTGTTTCAGAAAACTGAAAAGTCATACAGAGTGGCCGAGATAAGGGGTACTGGAATTGATGTTCTCCCTAAATATGAGCCTGTCACTGCCTGCAACTGAGAATAACTACAAATAGTAACTTCTCCCATTAATTTTAGAAAAGCCTTGCACTGTTTTTACTTCTGCAAAAAACTGCCTAGTCAACAAAAGAGATTGTGACAGAAATCTCATGCTTAAAGAGATAATAGATGAGGTATTTAACATGCACAGCACTTGGGATCCAGTTAAATGAGGAATGTAGGCTGCAAATGCTCAAGGGGATCTATTAGCAACAATGTCCTGCAGTGAGAGTACCCAGCAAGGTAACAAAATCATTTGTAATAAGGGTATTCCTCAGAAAAAATAAATCATTAATGTGTTCCCACTGTGCTGGGAGTATTCATGACTTATGGAGAGACAGCAGTGGTAACTGGGCTGGAGGAGTAAAACAAGGAGTCCTTTTTAGAAGATCGATGGTGTTATTTTATACCAACCAGGTACAGGGGGGAGTAAAACCAATATATCTAATGACAGCTCACTAGAGAGGTTATTTATGCTGTGCCAGAAGATTTCAGATGCTGAACTTAAGCAGCCACCACTAAGAAAGCATGGAGAAAGAGAAGTAAGACTGAGACTTAGTTCAGTTTCCAGGCTAAAAAAAAACATTTATTCATTTTATATAAACAGTGAGATTTGATGGGTGCTTGATTTTTGAGTTTCTCTTAATCAATGTCTGATCATACTGTAAAGATTAGAGTTCATCAGAGGCTTGGCACATGACTCAGAAATCTCAAAATTTTGGAAGGGTTCTGCCTCAGTCACTCCTCCACTGTACATGGCCAAGGGTGAGAATTCAGTTCTAGATTCAAAAGTGCCACAATTTCAGATGCTTTTTTCAAAGTTTTAGACCATATTTCAGAAATCTTTCGGGGTATGGGAGTCAAGTCCCTTGAAAATGAGTGAGAGAATTCTTATCAACACTAATGAACATTTAATCAGAATCTAAAAGGAAAGAAACTAACTACATACATCAGCTCTTCCTCAAGTTATACTCTTTTGACAGTAAGAGTCTGTGTAATCTGTGACTGACTTTCTTCTAACATACTCAATTTTTCATTGGCTTACTGAGGGATGATGACCTTTGATAACAGAGAGTTAATGGATTTCCTGGCACTTACAGACTTTTGAAAATTCTGACTATCTCCTTTGCAGAGAATTGCTTAAACTTGTTAATGTTTACTGGATGTTTTTGAATTCTCTGAAGGAAAGTTTTAGATAAGGTGTTGTTTTTTGTCTCTGATAGCTTAACTTGGGATTTGCTTTGATGCTGAACAGAGCATTCAGGGGAAAGCTAGAAATCTTCTGGACTTTGGAAGATTCTATCTTACTTCTTAAGCAAGAGAAATAAAAAAACCCTTGGTACTCATTATTTTTACTTCCCTGATGATATATGCAGTTATAAAGAGTTTAATTTGTAAATTCTGGGAAAATAAACAAAAATTTGACAGCATCTCTCACTAGTGTTCTTTGAAAATGGTTCTGGAAGGGAATAAAAAATATTTTTTATTTATTCCAGAAGCTCAGAATTTACATGAACAGGAAACATATCCCATGATGGTCTATCACAAGCAACCACTGAAAGACAGGAAATTGAATGTATTCCTTTTGCCTTTCAACATGAGCTTTAGGAATTTAGAAAGAGTGACTCTCTTTATGAAAAACACGAAAATTTCTCTTTTCCAGTTCCTCTTCAGATTTGGGTTTCCTTTTTGCCAATGCAACAGTGTTGTGGTTTTCCTATTCCATTGATTCATCAATCATTCAGTTAGTCAGTCATATCAAAAGAAATAAATATATTTTTTAAAAATTATAAACAGAACAAAAAGACAGACACTTTCAGCATATTCATTAACTACTTCAATAAGTCCATTTTATTCCTCTCTCAGGTTCTGCTTCCTGGCATACAGTCTTTTACCTATTGTCTTCACCCCTCAACCACTGCATATGGAAAATTACTGAGATAAAAATTGATTATAATTTTTTTTGCAGCACCACTGCAGCATAGTACAATTTCTAAACATTTCTCTTGCAAAAATATCCAAAATATCAAATGTAGATTTCTGGTTTGCACTGATTTCTCCTAAAGACACCCACAGTTGTTTCACATTTTCTAAGAGTTATTTGTGTGTAAGTTTTTCAGCCTTTGAAACAAAGCTCTGGTATACTGATTTTGGTGGTGACATGATCATTTTGAAAAGTTGCTTTGGAGCTTCTATTCTATTTTCCTTCCTATGTGCCTTCTAATTATTAGTGGTGTAACAGCTCAGTGTCTACTTACGACCTCCTCCATACTCAAGAGTCATGGACACTCTGGAGCAAGTCCAGGGAAGAGCCATGGAGATGATTAAGGAGCTGGAGCATCCAGTGAGAAGAGGCTGAGAGCTGGGGCTGTTTAGCCTGGAGAAGGAGCTCAGGCAGATCTTATCATTGTGTAGAAGATAGATTTCTTCTCCATGCAGTTTCAGTGTTTCTTGCATCAGTGCTCCAGGGCTGCTTGTGGCAGATAAAAAGTTTAGTGCAGTTCTGAAGTTTCTAAAACAGCATCCCAACAACACTTTCTTCTATTTTCTGACTCTCTGTTCAGTCACTCTTCCACTCTGAAAAGTCCAAGACTCTGCATCAGGATAGCCACATTGCAAAATGTAATATACTCATTTAGTCACAAACAAAGCAAACTCTTTCTCCATGAGACAGTGTGCTGAGGAATGCCTCTGAGCTGTGCCTCTAATATTCTGCAGATCCCACAATAAGAGACAGAGGTTGGGGGAAGGGATGGGAAGCAAGCAAGCAGGCAAGTAAGCTGTCTAATTCTTACTGTATTACAGGAACCTGTGATGAGATGAAAACCTGCAGGCTAAGTGTCTTCTTTTGTATGACTCTTTTAGCAAACCATTGTTTATTGCTGTATTTGCAATCATATTTCAACAGACTTTTTCTGTAATATGAATGCATGTTCAGGGACTTAAATGGGAAATCTGTTCAGAAGCAATTGCAGAACTAAGTCCTTAATGATAAAGTTGGAACACAGCTATCAAAAATAATTACAATTATATACAGAAATGAGACTGAATTCTGCAATGCCTTGTACTGTGCGAGGCATAAACCAGACAGCAAAATAATTGATTTCTCAGAACCTATCCAAGTTATCTACTATTCATTTTTCATCTGCTTTTGGTTTAATTTCTTAATACTTCTGATAGGAAAACTGTATGATAATATGCTGAAGAAGTAACTAATGATCTATACTGGAACAGTTATAAAGGAAATTACAGCTCTACATGAAAGATTCTGCAACAAACATTGTTTATGAAAGTTTTAAAATGGCATCATGGGTACTACTGGAGAAACAAGAAGAAAAAGAAAAGTGCAGAATGCTATGAACAAGAAAAGAAGACTGAAAACATCTGTGAAAACAAGTACCATCTCTACAAATAATAATGTAATTTTCCAATTCTTTTAATGTACAGAACTATCTGCTTGAGGCAGTGCAGAAGGGTGAGAATGAATATATCCCCAGCATGCCAGCTGTTGCTCTGCAGATAGATAGGCTATTTTATGCCAGGCAACATTTAGGTTTATAAGAAACCTCTGCACATGATTTTGGAATAGGTGACTCAATGGGATTCCATTGCCAGGAGCAGCAAGATCAAATATACTATCTCAGATTTCAGTTACCAACTCATTGCACAAGCAGGAATTAAATTTACAGTCAAGAACATCAGGATGCAGAGGCAATAATCCCACCCTATGAAGCCACCCTGCTGTTTTTTCTTAAGCAAGCACAAATGGGTAGATATTCATTAAACTGTTTGGAAAGTGGTAACCTGCCAGCTCCACTGACCACACTTGATTTGGGTGGGTGGGCACCTCGCTGAGAAATCTGATTAGTAGGAGATAACGCAAAAGCCTCAGTGAAATGTTTTGTGAAAAGAGACAGCCCTGCTGTGCAATATTCTTGTGTCTCAGCCATGCCCTGCTGGGATAACAGATAAAGCAGGAGTAGTCATAGCTATAAAAATTTACCATATGACTGCAATGCAGCAAAAGGATTAAACTTCTTTTAGTGACAGCACTCAACTTTAATTGTATCAACATCACCAGAAGGGGAAATTCTGCTGAACAGCGAAAAGAGCCATAATTTTCACAGTTTTCAGTGCTGCTACCAAATATACAGCCCAACTCTGGCATAACCAAGTTCTTGGCCATTTTCACTTTTTATGTCTGAGAAATTATTTGTTGCACATTGAAATGGTTATCTGATTGGTATAAGTATAACAAAATTCAGACTGTCAATGAGTATAAATTTTTGAATACACACACTAGCATGCTGATATAAAACTATGTCTTGTGTACTTTCATCTGCATTGTGCTTTTTTCCTAAAATAGGGTATATTATGGTGAAAATGAACAAATTTAACTCATTCTGTCAATTACTTTGGCTCAATCTCTTTGAACAAAACCACTTGTTCTCCTGCACTGTCAAACCTTTGGGATTTGACACTCATTTAAAAAACTTTTTGAGGAAAACAAAAGACAAATGCCTTTATGAAAAGCTATTTTAAAAGCTCTGAGTGTCCCTTCTGCTACTGCTCATAAGCCACAAACAAAAACAAAGGAATAACCAAGAAAGACAGTGCTTTGAGCTCCTATGACAAATTTTACCTGTTGACACTCAGCATTCTGGGAATATGAGTGACTCGGTGGGCTCTGCCTGAGTTTCTTTCCTCCTTTAATTGGCAATGTATTGTGACATTTACTCTCAAATTAGGTCCAGACTAGACAGGAGCAATTTTATAGTCATTACTTCGTTAGGTTCACTGAGCGAACCTAAGCTTGAGTGAACACTACTTTATTATTGAAGTCCAAAGTGCTGTATCAAGGCAAAAACTACAGCAGGCAGAAAATATTCCTAGACATGCCCATACTTCAGTAGAGACAAAAGGAAATTTGTCATTCATTAAAGTGCTGGGACTTTAGTTGCCTCAGGTTGCTTGAGAAAAACTGCTGAGAAAATCCTTGCTGCCTTCGTTCAGCCACCTTCTTGTTCTGACTGTTTTTGGAAATGTTTACCAGGATGGTTGGCTTCACCACCTTCCCAAGGTTCGAGATGAGGCTGATCAGCCTACAGCTTCTGGATCCTCTTTTCTGTACTTCTTGGAGAGGGGAGACATTTGATTTCTTCCCAGCCTCAGGAACCTCCCCCGAAGGCCACAATATTTCAAAGATAATTGAGACATTGGCCAGCTCCCTTAGCACATCTGGCTGCTTTCCACACAGCCCCAAAAATTTATGTCCAGTTTGTTTAGATGTTCCCTAACCTAATTTTCCTTTTACCAAAGTTCATTTTGAATGATTCAACTGGCTTTATTTGTTAGATTTCAAAAATTCAGCATCTTCAGTACTTTCTTCATTTATTTCTGGACCTTACAGTAGTTTGAGTAAAGCATTATCAGTTGTTGCAAAGCAATCTTACTAATGTTTTACAAAAATTTTCAGGTTTCTACAAAAATATTCAAAATTTCAAACACTGCAGTTGCATTGCTACTGGAACAAAAGCATTAAGCCCGTTGATCCAGAGTCCTTTTCTTTCAGCTGTGATTTCACATTGGATTCATTCTCTGTACAGTAAATATTAAGACTACATTTCCAATCTGTAATTTAAAATTTAAAATGAAAATTTAAGTAAAAATAAAATGCATTTAACAAGATATTGCCAGTCTAATAGGGCAAAATAGTGACTTAAAATTTTGAAAAACATTGCTATGTGTAAATGCAATAATCAAGTTTCATGTATGAGATCTTGTGTCTCATTCTATGGAAAAAATCACATATTTCAATGGACACAAGGAATTGCTTATAGTTTTCTGTGAGCTTTATGTAAAAGTGTAAGTTCATTTTAGCTTTAACAATGTGTATAAATTTGATTTTTCTTAGATCTTGAAGAACAGCTATAACTGTCTGGGCAGATCTTCATGAAAGAAAATGAGGTACTAGAATATACCTGCAAAGTGCTTGTACTTAAATAAGCTGATTATAAATCTGTAGGTAAGTTTTACAGGTCCTCAGTAACATATGTGCATAGAAATATATTGTTTTACCTTCTCATGAAGCTTTTGTAACTGTAGTCCATGGGCTCTAGAGGGGCCAAGGGATTAACAGATAGCATCAAAACTATGTAGAAAAACATTTATTGGCTGCTTGGGAGCAGCATGCTTTGTCAGCAGTTCAGCACGAAGACATGTTTGCTGTCCTTGGCTGTGTGCTCTCCTTGCACTGTGCAGCACAACCTTTTGGCACTGTGGCTGTGAGTGGAGATGTCCCACACTGTAACTCTGCAGGACTGGGAGGGCTGCGTGCACATGTGCGTGCTCATTGTTATTTCAGTGCTGGCTGAAGGCAGTTTTCAGTAAAAAAAGAGTTCCATAAAAGTTAACTGAATAAACATCCAAGGAAACTTAGATGAGATAGCTGTAAGCCACTGAGACTCATTTGTACTGGAAAATAAAAACATCTGTTTATTTCTTTAAAAGCTCTGCTATCACAGGTTTCTCAAGCATATGCTCCAGAAAAACATAACACAACAATAGAAACAAAAAAAACCCCCTGCATATCTGCCATTTCTCATAGCAGTACATTGATGAAATAAAAGCAGCATTTTTGTTACTGGTAAGATAGCATTTTTTTTCCTTTTAAAATGTTTTTCTGTTGTGCGTGTTTTTCTGTAAAAAATGCAGGAGATAAAAAAGCCTTTCAGTCAGAAAGGTTAGTTGTCTGTAGAAGTATTTGCAAACAAAATATCATGAGGACAATTGTGTCCTGTTTTCTCAAGTACATAGAGTGCTTTAGGCCCGAATTCTACAAAAATGTAGGAAAAACCATTTTGACTACAAACATTCCAATTCATGTAAATCATGTGTACAGAGCTGCAGCAACATCCTCCCATGAAAAATTTCTTTCTCCCTTCTATACACTATCTTCTGGAGAATCCCCAGGCTCTTATAGAGCTGCCACAAACCTGGAAGAGTATCAACACGTTTCACACACACATCCTTCCATATTTAGATTATTTCACTGTAAACAATCATGGAATAAAATATTACCATCATTAAAGAAATGGGGTATTTAAAAGAATTTTGCAGACTAAAAATAATATTAAATAAAAATCTTGCATGAAATATATAAGACTTTTTTTAAAATCTTGTGACTCAGCTTACAGACAAGTTTTTCAGAAAAGACCTCTTTTATTTTAGACTTCTTTTATTATATGTATAGGAATCTCTCTAATTTTGTGTGACTTTCTAAACTAGATCTAAGTGACAGCAATGACTGAACATGGAGGTAACTCCATACAGTGATTTCCTTTTACTGGAAAGCAAAACCATAATTACTCTAATTGGAAGTGACTTTAATAAAATTCTGAATACTTGGTAGATGTGAAAACCATTCCTTAGATATTATAGTAGTTTTTTGGTGTTGGTTTTTTTGTTTTTGTTTTTGTTTTTGTTTTTTTTCTTAGATGTCAGTATTTAACTACTTGAGAACCTTATTCTTAAAAAAATAAAGTTACTTTCTCTGGCAGCTTTTCACATATCTCAAAAGTTCATTCTAAGTAGGACTAAGTAGAAATGCAGTAAGCATGAAGAATGCTGTGAGGATTTGGAGCACAAGTAGCTTTTTGTAAAGGATGCAATTTAGAAACAACTTTAATGATGATCTTTAGACAGTAATGATGGCTTTGAAACTGGCTTGTTTTCTTAACCAATTCAAATGCAGAATGTTGCTCCAGGGTACATGTTTTCCTGACCATCTCTTTTTTTGGCCATGAGAGTACAATCAGATCAAAGGGCAGTTTATTTCCAGGACTGATGAAAACCAGTGTGCTGATGGAGGATTGTAACACAGGGCTCAAAAAATGGGCAAACCTGCTTGCTGAATGAAGCAATGTGTCACTTCACAGCTTATCTTGCCGTTCAGCTTTTATTACTCAAAAGGAAGTGCATCTCCTAGTCACTGCATGTCATTATGACAATGCCAGCAGCAACTGAATTTGCTGGGGAGAAAATTTTGTTCAGCTCTGGTGCCCTAATAAACAGATTCTCTGCGTTGTGGTGATCTTTGCCTCTTCATTTTACGGGGTACTTTAAAAAGAAAGTCCTTTTCTTCTGTTGTGCAATTCACGGACATGATAGCTCAATTTGAATTTTGCAGCAAATACAACCTTAGAAATATCAATGGGCAAGTCAAGTCTTTAATCTGTTTTGTAAGTCTAAGAATATCTTTTACCTATATATGTATATATGAGGCAAAAGCACACAAACACATAGATATAAGAAAAGGCAAAGTTGTACAAAATACTCTTCACCTATCTTATATGTGCAAAAAAAATTGGCTTAGGAATGAAACTAGAAATAGCTGAGGACTGGAAACAACTATAAAGTTTTCTGTAGTCTCTACTCAGCCAAACCTCTCTGGTTTTAAGTTCTGTGGCAAAATAAAATATCTTTATGGAAATCTGATTTGTACCTTTGTTTGTAGATAGCTGTATACTCCTCTGTCTATGAAATCTTTTGGTTTTATTCCTGACCTCAGCATTGGATATACATATTTCAATTCCACTCAGTCATCTTAAACATGCATCTGTTGTCATATTCCTTAGTAATGAATGCATATTCTCATGTATGTTTCTGTTTGAAAATGAGCTCCATTAATTGTTGCTGCATGGGATTCATGAGGAGAATCTCCTCATTTAGCCCCCTTTGTTGGAACTGTTATTGCCTTTCATATCCAGAAATGGGTGGAAGGGGAAAAGTCAGACCACAGGACATCACTGCATGTGCCTCCTTATCTGGTGTGGGTGGGATGGCAGTAGGCTCAGAATTTTATTGCCTTAGCCAGCAGCATGTCCATCTTCAGAGCCATCAGGGATTGGCTCTGCTGGACATGGCAGAATCTTCCAGCAGCTTCCCACAGAAGCCATCTCCATGCCCCCCCCTCCCCCTGCTACCAAAAACCAGGCTGTGCAAAACCAACACACAGATTCAACACGCACCTGAATAACTTGGTAGTGTAGAAAGGGAAGGAACACAGCATTAGTCATTTCTGCAAAAGGCAGCATGAGGCTTTTGTATCATGGTTTAATAGGACTTAAGTGATGGCTTTGTACTGGCTTTCATCCCTAGCTAAATATAAATACCTAGCTCTTCACTGGAAGTCAAACAGCTTCTGGGGACTTTAGCATCTTATTTATTTTTGCATGTCCTAAACATCTGGTATCATGTGGCTTTCAGATTTGGGATGTTAAGATTATTGTTTTCATATATTAAAGCTGAATTAATCCCACTTGAAATCTGGTGAAGGCAGTGGTGGGTATCTAATTTTTAGTTAATTCTCCTGTAGGGTCAGTCCTTAAAGGTTCTTTTACTTTCCTGAATTAAGGGCTACTGCACTATGTACCTTCTATGTAATATTTTCTATAAGAAAAAAAATGATGGTTTGTGTTATTAAAGACTATTTTATTAGAGAAATAAAGTTCATAAATGTGTCACAAATACAGCCTTCAGACAAAAAGTTCTGTGTCAGCTACAGATGCATTGCCAGGTGAGTAACTAATGACATGGGAAGAACTGGTGGGTGGTAAAGTTAGTTTGCTGCCTCACACACCAGCTCAGCTTTTAATTCTCTTTATAATTATATATGAGAACACATTATACAAGCAATCAGGCTCAGGAGAACTCCTCTTATTTATTGTCTGAATAAAGTACATTGACATTAAATAACTATCATGAAGAAGCAAGTCATTGTCTCCCACAGGAGCGCTATTCTTTTATCTTGTCTCAGAGATTGATCATTTCAGAGCCCACAGACAGGTCTCATCTTCTTTACCATGTTTTGCCATTTACATATGCTAATGGCTACTCTGTAGATGTACACTTTCCTAAAGCCATTCCTACAGAAAATTAAATCTCTCAGAATTGATTGATGACACAGTTATAAATGTAACTTTATTAAAAGGTATAATTACTAATATGTGAGCTAACCTTGACAGAAAAAGTATAGCATAAGGAGTAAACTTAAATAAGGGCTATGACAAAAATAAGCAATATAATACATTGATTTTGATCCCTCGGATCCCATACCCGATGAACAAAATAGCTACTCTGCTACTGTAAAGATTACCAGTTATTCTCCTCAAGGAAATAAAATTAGTCCTTAATTCTTGTAAGTGGAAACATAACTGCCTACTTCAAGTTTTATAAGGGTATTTTAAGCTTTCTAGTGCAGTAGTCATAGATGCCAAACAGTTTATGTTGTTGAATGAGGAGGAAAGAAACATATTATGCAGAAATGCCTCCTTCACTACTGTGTAATTTAATGTTATGTTTATTTTCTGTGGAAAGTGCTGTGCATTAGGGTTTAAAGTTCTCATATACACATCAAAGAGGAGGGAAAGAAGAAAGTAGTGTCTGTGTGTACAGCTGAATCTTTTACTGAAACTTGTAGGGCACATACACGACTTTCCAGAATCCAAAGATCCTGTTGGCACGCAGAAGATAAAGTGGCACTACACCTCTTCCATCTGTGATGATTTGCTGTCACAAACACAGTTTCTACGTTCAAAGCTCTCAAGTTGCCCAGCTCTACAGTTTTGCAGGGTTCAATAACAGATTCAGCAATGTTTCCCTCTTGACTTTGCCATATGCCAGCTCAGTGACAAACCACAATCATATTTGTTGATGTTCAAAAGCTGAGGTTACATTTAGAAGCAAGATACCACATTACAAGAGATGGGGAAGAGAATGTCCTTAGGAACAACTGGATAGCATTGTTTAAGAAGTCTGCAGTGGCTAGAAGGAAGAGAGTCCAGGTTTTAACTCATGCCTAGGGCTTCTACCAATCTGTCATTACATCTATATGCAAATGGCATAAATATGTTTGAATTAATCAATCCTGAAATGGAGCCTCTCAGATAAGGTACAAGCTGGTCTTCATGTTCCAAAGGAATATGTCAGTAGGTTTTAATCTTAGAATTACAGAATTGTAGAATGGTCTGGGTTGGAAGTGACCTAACAGATCATCTAGTTCTAAGCCCAGTGCCATGTACAAGGAGATGAAGATTGGACTGTTTCCATGGTCCTTCATCTGTTCTGTGATAAGACTGGACAATACTTTCCAGAGCTATCCCTGTAACATTTTTTTGTGATTCTTAAAGGCTACACAAAGGAAAAAAAACCCAGCAATTTTCTCATAGAAAATTTTAAAGATCCTAGCAGAACATTGATAGTATCAGGTCACGAACGCAAAAAAACCACCCTATATATATTAAAATTTATTGTCTGTAATGTGACTTGCATTTAACACAGAACTATGGTATCTTGCAGTAGAAATTGTGCATAGTTGCTTTAGGAAGCTTTACAGTTAAACCATAGGACAAAACAATAAACCTATTATATCCAGCAATATCATTAAGTATGCTTTATTTGTGAAAGGTACATGTGTATGCATTTACACAGACACACACAAGTACATTCTTTATATGAACTTATATACACAGACATGTAGGTTATGATTAAAGGCTTCAGACAAGCATTGAATGGAGGTTACAGAGATATAGAGATAGCATTTAAGATGAGAAGAAAAAAGGAAAAGGAGTATTTGTTGGGTTTAACTGTTTTCTAATTTGTAAACTAAATCCTAGTCAATGGTCTGGAATATTGAAAATTGCCCAGAGCTTTGCTAGGCAGAACAGAAAACAAGGAAGCAGTGGATAGTTTATAGATCCGGACAGAAAACAAAATATTTTAAAATTTCCACAGAATAGGGGGAAATGTTCTCAGGAATATTTGGCAATTCCTTTTTCTGCTTGCTTTTTTTCCCCAGCAAGCTTATTCTTGTGATTACCATGTCTACGTATGTAAGTTCATGAGTACACACATACACACTAAGGAGATTAGATCACTCAAACAAGATGATAAATCCCAGATGCAAGCCATGAATGTTCTCCATTTATACATAAAAGATAACCCCTTGGGGCATCTAGCCACTCTTCAACTGCAAAACATTTAATGGTGCAGAGAAGATGTGGATCTTGATCCTGCAAACACTTAAAACATATGCTGCAGTGTAAGCTGTTAAATAGTCTGAAGAAGTCAAGTGTGTAAAGCTAAGTACATAATTTAGTTGCAAATTTAAGGTTTTAAAACACAGCAGAATGTATTGCTTTTAAAACTTCTATTTTTTTTTTCTTAGTGATACCACACAAAGGAGGAAGAGATAATTACAGCTTGAAAATCTTTTAGTAGAATTCTTGTAAAACCAAAGATTACAGTCAGAAGGGGCAACTGTCATAACCTTTATGCTCACAGATGCCAGAAAGATGCTGGTGGTCTAGGGATTATCTTCAAATACACAATGCTAAGTCTCGGGTTGAACAGCAGGATGTCTGTTCTTAGCATTGCAGCAAGTCTGGAAACAAGGAGGTAAGAACATCACAAAGAGTCACAGATCTGTAAAAGCAGAATTCCTAGTTCTGCAAAACAGCAAATGTAAAAGCTCTAGATGAAGTCTTTGGCATCAAAGAGGAAAGATATAGTACAGTTTGACTGATTAGATTGCCTTTGCAAAGAGGGCTTAAAGACCGAATGTTTTAACTTCATTAAACCTGATGTTAATGGGTTGTGAAGTTTAAAATGACCTTTCATCCTCAAAACACAGATGAGCTGGCTTCTACATATGCAGCAGTATCCTGAAAAGAGAAGCCAAGGAGGTTATTAAGGACTGGGTGGGAAAAAAATGCTACACAGGACATTTGCTTAAAAATATATTCTTAGTTCTAAGACTGTCACTCTGTGCAAGGCAAATAGCAATCTTTTATCCTCCAGTACATCCTATTTCTTCCTCTTGACTGACAGTCCCTTTTTCTATGAACAAGTAGAGAAAAATGAACACATTTTAAACCCTGTTCCTTTGTAATATGTGTAAGCATAGGCCAGTCTAAATACAGCTGAATGAAAGGAAATATTGCATTGTAATAATTGCTTTTACTTCTAAACGTCTTCACTTCTGAGTGATAATCACATTAGGCTAGTAACTAAACAAATCACATTTGCTTTACGACACTTAAAGAACAGCATTGACCAGGGTAATTATTCTTTTCATTGGAATGCAGAGGGCATCAGCTTGGAATAGTCCTGGTGGGACACAGTAGATGTGTTTGAGATGCATTTTATCCATCAATCTGTACGTGAAGCTTTAAACTGTGATATTTTACATTCTCACAAGGGACTTGTAAGCATTAATTTCCATCACATTTCAGAGCAGGTTACAAAACAAATTTTTAACAGGTGTTTGAGAGCTGTTGAAGATATGGGAACTTTTATTATCCAGTGCTTTTCGTTACCTTGTTTTTTGTTTTATATTCGTGGACTGTATTTTAAGTTCACGGTAGTGGAATCTGTGAAAGTATTTTATGCAATGGAGAGTTAAAACACACAAGCAGGACTGAAAGAATACCCACTTAATTCAAATTCTTTTCCTAATTACTGGAACTGCATGAAAATGAGAAATCCAGCAGCCAAATTTTATCAGCACAAAGTCATGTAGTTCCTTGGGGCCCACCAGTGTAATAGGGACTATTACAACAACCAACATTTTCCATTCTTTTCAACCCTTTTCCCTCAACTTGTAATCAGACATTTATGCAGTTTAACAGTATAATTTGGCTTTGATTTTTACAGGTTTTTGCTGGTATCTTTTATGTTGATTTCATGTGACAGTTTCAGCAATGACATGCTGAAAGTATTCTCCAAGCCCCCGGGTAGTCTCTGGGCCAAACAGAAAAGGAGTTGAAAACTGAACAGTGTTATAGAGCAATAGGCCTAACAGGAAATTATTATTAATAAAGCACATTTATTTAATTTTATATTTTCATAGCTCAGGCCTACAAAGATGAAGACTTAGAATACCAATGGCAGTAGGATGCTACAATAACAGTAATTCCGTCACTCCTTAAAGCACTGCAGCTCCAAGCTCTTCCAGGTGATGAATTTTACTTAACTTTAAATTAAGATATGGCAGGAAATAAGTCAGTTTTTAGCAGCACTAGCCTTTCCACTGCTGACAGAAGAGATATAAGGGTTTATGGCTTTGCTCTAGTCACCTATCAAAACCTTCGGGTATTTGTCAAAATCACATTTCCTCATCAGAAAGAGAACAAGCTACTGACATCTTCTGAATATTTTCAAGTTTGAAGGAGTGTTGTATGATACTACATATATGATGCTTTGACATTAGTTATTATGCAACACCTATGAACTCAGGTTAAGAATATTATCTTTTTTACAGCAAGGGAGAAAAGTTGCTCCAACAGGCTGGAGCAAATCTTTGCTAAAGGAACGCAAAGAAGGAGATCACTCTTAACTCAGTTGCTTATGTGTCTTCTCAAACACAAACCACACTCTACCAAATGTAACATCAGCCATCATTTCCCTTTGTCAGGACCACAGACGTAGCAGCTCTGAAGCCAGACAGGTATGGTACAGAAAGGATGCACTTTTAACTGGAAAAAAAACCCCAAGAAATTATGTTATGAGCACAGACTTTGGGGAAGGATTAAGGCAAAGACAAATTTTTGAGATAGTTGCCAGAAAGACATAAAATTTAAAAAAAAAATCATAGCATTTACAATAATTATACTGCCAATAAAATGAGAATTGATATTTTAAACTAATATAATTTTTTTTCTGTATGTCTCAGTGTAGCTTTCCTTTCACAACATTTCTGTTCTTTCCTATTGTTAGCTTAAGAACCTGAGCTATAGATTCACGAGCCAGCTAAGGTTCCCCATTTAAATCTGGCAATGGTTAGGTAGCTGTTTACCTTGTAATTTTACACAACCCAGTCTTTGCATTTCCACTCTTTACTAAAGATTAAGAGCATAACAAAAATCAAACCACATATTGCTCAATACCAGTGCCTGAGAGGGACCAACACCATCCTGCTTAAAGAAAACAGAACATACAAGTGAAATAATTCCTTGTCCTATTCTCACTTTTGTCTAATCCGATGCTTTGGTTTTCCTAAGACATACACTGTAGCTGTGTTTAACACTTCTTCATGTCTAACACTTCATCAGATTAATAGCCCTCAATTCAGTGCAATTAATTTAGCGCCAGCCTTTTAAATCTGGTACACTACTGAATTAATATAGTAGTGGATTTTCTGATTTTTTTATTTTTTAGCAACCAAATTAGCAACACTACTTTGCATGAATTTGTAAAACAGTTTTTGAACATTTTGTTCACTTCTTCTTTAAAGCCAGGTCTGTGCTTTGTTCCTGTGCCAATAGACTTCAGATCAAGATCAAGTCATGCTCTATTTTTTTTAAGCATAATAAAAACCAATGGTGTTAACCTAAAAATTGAGATGGCCAAACCATCAGAGAAGGAAGTTAACAGGGCACCAGGCAGAGATTGTCCTTCAAGTTTCTTCAAACTACATATGATAAAAACCATTTTCATAATTTGCTGTGCCAAGAAAATTCTATCTGTAATGAGATATCTTACTCCTATCCAAGAAAAAGACTTTATTTTATCTGGGGAACAGACAGGAAATGTATTCGCCATTAGAATGAGGCAGGGAAATCTGTTTTCCTCAAAATACTTGTTTAAAGCCTCAACAAAGCCCAGTGGGAGGGGGAAAAAATCACATCTACTTCTCTCTGTGAGGGCACTTCTGTTTTTTCTTACTGTATAAAGATACACATATGCTGGGTGAAATCCTCCGCAAAAACCTCATGCAATAAAGCTAATTGATAATCTCTGCTTCTGCTCCTTTAGAGTGCATCTGTTTTTACCATCCCATCCCATATTAGGCCAATAAATACTGTCTTTCTCTACAGTGCAGGGAAAGGCTTACGGAAAGTCACAGCCTAGCTCAGTGTAGTAGTTAAAGCTGAGGAACCCCTCTGCACGTGCTTGCTTCCTTTTATGATCCTCAGCTGTGAACTCCCTCCTTCAGAGACCACAGAGACCTTTTCATAAAACAAAGACAAAGAATGTGCTTTTCCTGGTTTGGTGAATGCATCTTTTTCTTACTAGGCCAGCCACAGGTTATTTGTTTTTATATTCAGGATTATCAAACAGCCGTGGATTGTGTTTTGGATGTGCCCCTTATCAGGGGTGCCCTGTCTGTATCTGGACACAGCCAGAGGTGGCTGCTCAGTGACCTCACTGACTCACTGCCCAGGAAGCTGTTCCCACACATAAAGTAAAAGCTAGGAGGAGAAATGATAGGCCCAGAAAGAAGGAACACAGCTTTTAGCACTAGGATATGGGCTTTGGGAGATTATTAATCCCCCTTCTTCTGGTGGGATTTTACTAAAACACATTTTAGTGTCTACATGATCAAAGCTTTTAGTAGTAACAAAGGTAATCTGAGAATTTGAGAAGAATATTCTATTATTTGTTTCTTATCTGCATAGATTACATATTTTAAGAATATTCTTTCTCATCTGCATCTTAGAAGACCACATAACTTAGTCAAGACTTTTACCCAGTAATGTTCATTTTTATTTCACAAATATTAGAAATAGTGGTGCAAGTACAAATAGATGAAAGCCAGCAAGACTGAGTATGAAGTACACCATCACCTTTAAGATCAATGTTTTGCACCTTACTCAAGTAGCATTTATTCTATATAGGGTAAAAAATTAATTCAGTGGTGTCCTACTTTTTAAAAATTGCTACTAAGTGAGCTGTACACACACAAAGAAAAAATGCATGGGAGACAGAAAGAGATGAAATAGTAGTTGAGAATTGTATCATACTCATCTTATCAGTGTAATTATATGTCACTGCTGCATTTCAGTATGTGTAAAATAAAGATTATTCCATTAATATTCCACTAGCCAAGGGACTTCCCAGACTTCAAAATATTCTGGCACATTCTGAGTAAATACAGCTGACAGACCATCAATTAAGAATAGAAAAATACTTGAGAAAAATCAAAGAGTAAGGGGTTGATCCAAAGATGATTGAAGTTAATAGAAAGCCTAACACTGATTTTATTTGACTCTTAATAACTCCTGGAGACAGATCTCCCATGATTTACATCAACTCTTATACTGCTTATCAAAGCTAAATTACATTAAATTTTTAAACTGAAGTCATTTACCGCATAAGTTAAATACAGCATATAAAAGAGGTCAAATATAAAAGAGAATTAGGGACTAAAACATACTAAAGAGGTCATTACTTCTGAAACTTAAACAGACTGTCAATGCTGAGTACATTTGCATGGCAGTTTAAAAAATACCCTCTACAAATTTTAAAAGCATTTTGGAAAACAAATGTCATTCAAAAGCCCCTCAGTTTTCTGAAAAAGCCGCCAGCAGAATAAACATGAGTAAAGTTAACCTCTTGTGATGCTGCAATATTAGCCACAGAATGACCAAAATTAATAAATGCATCTAACCATTACCTATTCTCTGTTTCTATTTATTTGGAGTCAAAGATAGGAAGGGGGATAGAATCAAATATCTCACTCTGAACTGGAACAGGCAATGTGTCTTAATGTGTCTTCCTATGTTTTAGTGATGCTTCAGGACATTAGTTTCAGAGCTCTTAAACCATGTTTTTAAATCAAATGAACCTTAGCTAAATTAAAAGTCACACAACCTACAATTTGAAGGGAAGATTGGAATTTGACTTTAAGGGCAGAATTGATTAGACAAAGAATGTTAACAATTTATTGCTTTGGAAAGGACGAGTTCACCTACCATTCACATAAATGAACTGGCATAAGCAAAAAGAAATTATTTTAACACAAAGAAAGAACTAAAAACGTTTAGGGGAAAATGCAAGAGAACTCCCTGATACTTCTGGATCTGCCCAGGGCTGCAGGCTATCTCTCAGCCATCTGCTCCTTACAGGAGGGGTGTTATCTGCTGAAGGCAACTCTTTCCAAACATTCAGCACTTGGCAATACTGCAATAAACCTTTGAAGCTTTGCAGGGAAATTTCTCCCAGCTTCCAAGTTCTGCTCACAGCTTTATTTGGAATTATCATCCATGCTCTATCTCTGCCCAGATAACAAATACAGCAACACAGATTTAAAGGGCTTAGTCAGATTTATTTTGCCTTTACACTACAGACATGCTTAATGGTAGAGCATGAAAGATTCATTTAAGAAAAACTTCCATTTGTACTCTTAGCTACAGAGTTGGAAAGAAAAGGTTTATAATTAATTAGATATACTGGGCAATTTTAGCTTAAGCTTAATCAGATTCTTCTCTAAGTGTTTACCTGAGTTTACAAAACCCAGCTAAGAACTTCTGAGTGTCAGAGCAAGCAAATCCCAAAGTGTCAGACTTGGGAATTAATTGTTCAGGACAGCATCCACCTACCCAGCTGTCTTCAGCTCTCAACTGCTGCTTCCCCCTTCTTGTGCCCTACCAGTCACACTAATTACTTATTATTCCAAGGAACCTACCACGAGTACTGCCTTTCTTGTAGGTGATCCCCTTATTTAACTTCGAGTTGAGGGTTTGGATGCAACTAGAAAAAAACATTTGTGGCTTTGTCGAGAAACAACTACTTTTAAAACTCAAGGTGATTTTTCATTTCCAGTGTACACCTGAGCAGCTATGCACGCCTATTTGTATACATTTTGGCACACACTGCTGACTGTTCTTCTTAGCTTAGATACAAAAACTAATCTTTAATCAACCTGCTAGCCACTTGGTTGCTGCTCACTCTGGACTGTTCCCCTAAATGCGAGATAATGACATCTTGTTAAATAATGTATAGACATGTACTTTGTATACATTAAGTTAATGATCTGAGGTGTACTGCTACAAACATCCCAGTGGCATGTTAGCAATAGAAGTGTCAGATGACAAAGTTGCTATGTTGGCCGTGTTTATGAGAAAATTCCTTTTTTTCCTTTGGATATTTTTTTCTGGGGTTCCTTTTACCCATACACACATGCTGGAGCTGCACAGTCATGAACTTATGCAGATAACCCTTAAACCAGAACAATCTAGTTGCAGATCCAAGAACTTAGCATAAGCAGAGCCACCTTGTTATCTGAATTTTTTAGCTCTATTTTCAGCATTGCCCATGTTGTGTTACTTGTCATCCAACACGTCTTTTTTCTTCAATTTATCACTATGCTCTTCCCTGCCTTATGAGACACTCATGAGTCAGCAAAAGCACTTCTGCTCAGGCTTTGTTCAAATAATTAATTTAATATATTCATGGACAGAACTTCAGAATCCGCCTTAAAATAAATATATATTTAAAAGCTCCACCAAACAGGCTGAGATTACTAAACTTTGAGTTAGCTTTGGAATAATTTTCAAAACCAACCTTAAATCTTTCTTTCTTCATTGTTAATCATAAAACCCACTCTGGGAAATGCTGTTTTGCGCTGCAGCATCTTAATGCTCCCTAGAATTGATATCATCATTCCTTGTGCCATGTTTTCAGTGGAATATTAAGCACTGACTTGGACTACATAACCATGATAGTATCTTAAATTCTTCATTCAACACTCTTGGTTTTCCTCCCAAGCATCCTGCTATTTAATAATATACACATACAAAACCGCAGTTTGACTTCACATTCCACTGTAAATGATAGGTGTTTTCAGTAGTGCAATACAATTTTACCTAGCCTATGATTTACTTAATTGAAACTATGGAAATTACTGACAGAAAAGGTCTGAAATTTAACCTACTGGAAAGCCCTATTCTATTATAAGCATGAGACTGCCCTAGGATTACTTTCGTTTTCCATAAATTCGCTGTCACTGACACAACTCTGTTACCACGAGTGCCAAGTACTACTTTTGGCAAGTTGTCAGCTCTTTTAACCACAATATGCTCTTTCTCTGCTGTCACTGTAAGAGGCTACAAGGCTGATAGTAGCAGAGGGAGCTGGCAGCGGAAAACCAGTCTAGAAAAGATGAAAGGTGCCTGTACTCCAGCAGCCATTACTGCCACCTCTTTCTATCCCCTGAATGATCCATGACAAAAGGTGTTAATCCTCCTGTAAATACCACTCCATCATGACTAGCAGGGGTCAAAGAAGTAGCTCAATGTTTAAATTTTGTCAAAGCTTCTCACGTCTCTCTTTCTAGGTCTTGACTTTGTAACTTGTTTTGTAAAATACCTTTCTTTCCTCTTGTTTTCCGTACAAACTTGTGGTTTGGGAAAAAAGAGCAGTAAAGCCCAAACTAATTTCAGACATATGCAGTATTTCAGGATAAGTTTGTCGTATCTGCTGACAAATAACCAAGAGAGTTGAGTAAACAATTAAGAAAACTTATTGTTAAAATTTCCCTGAATTTTTAGGACAAAAGTATCTGCCTTAGACAACTGTCAGGAGTCCAAGACACTGGATTCAATTCTCAGGTTGTGCCAGCAATTCCTTTTAAAAACTCACTGCCATCATAGAGCTGAACTGTTTCTTGCAATGAAGAAGCTCAGGGTATGTGAGCAAAAGACGACTGAGGTTACCCCAACAATGCTGCTCTGCCTCTGCCTTGACTCCAAGCCTTGATACCCCTTCCTGCAGGGAAAGCTGCTCTGCAAAGAGCCATCCAGGTCAGTTCCCCATGGAAGCGGTCTTGGCTGACCATTGTAGCCTGGCAGATGTTCAGGAAGGTGTGTTTTAGTGTCATCAACTTTTGTTTTTTAGACTTAGGCCTACATATGCTACAAAGATTGTGAAACATTTCTGTGGGCTGCTGTACTGCTTGGTGTGTGCAAAGTAGCTCAATTGACTGCATAACCTCAGGCCTACAGCAGAAAATACCAGCACTGACAAATCTTAAGTGCTGAGATTTGTCCTGCTCTTTGTCCTCTGACAGACTTCTCTGAAGAGGAGCATCTCTTAGCAAATCTTGAAGCTCGGGCTCTTGGTACTGTTAAGTATTTGCTAAACTCAGTCTGCATCAATAGTAATGAAGACTACCTATAGTAAAGTTTAAAGGAATATAAAACACTGTTGGTGATCGAAGGACCAATTTGAAACCAGCTCTTCTTCAGCATTTTACTGTACATCAGAAAATAAATACAGTTCCGGGTTGCAGGGCATTGCTCAAGATGCCGACCTGCTTTGGGTCTGTTGGGACCTCTGGGATATGGACAAGCAGAGTCCCCGTAGGACTCTGTGGGATATCTCCACATAGCCCCCGACAAGAACCAAGAACAGTTTCGTTCGTTTTCTTGCAGAGAATCCCCCGAGGAAGCCCCGGGCAGCGGATGCCACAGCGACCCGGGCACAAGCCCCTGGCCGTGGCGGCCCCAGAGCCGGGACGGGGCACGGACACCCCTCGGCGACCCCGGCGGGGCCGGTCCGGGCAGGAGGCGGGCCGAGGCCCCCGAGGGAGGGGCTGCGAAGGAGCGGGGTGGGCGCACGGAGCGGCCACAGGAGCCGGGAGCCGGCGGTGGGCCGGGAGCGANCCGCGCACCGCCGGCCGCCCGGCCCAGGGGCTGCGTGCCGCAGGTGTCACTGGAACAGGCGGAACTTCATACCTGCCGAGTAGGAACCGGCCTTGTCACAGCGCACTTGCGGGGAAAACCTGCCGAGGGGAACTCCAGGGGTTGATGGGTGTCCCACCCTCTCTTCCCGGCGCTCTTCGCCTGCTGTTGGAGCACAGGCAGCGCCTTGGCACATCCTTACCTGGGACCTCTGCTAAGCCCGTGCCTGGAGAGCTTCAAATTTCGGATAGAAAATCTACATCAAGTGTAGATACAATAACGTATTGCAGCGAGAACTCCTAGAAAACGTTCTGTAAACATATATTTTAGACTTTCATAAAGGTTATGCGATTGTTTACTACCTTTGCAAAGCATCTCGTAGGCTGTGAACAGAAGTGGTTGAAAAGTGTTTTGATACCCAGTCTAATGAGGTTATTTGTAAAGATGCATTAATTTGTGCATGTTGATGTGATTTTCTTCATTGGTCCATGCATAGGAGTCACCCTGTTCCTGTTCCATGGGATTGCAGTACTGTCATTGCTACAACATTTTTGCTCATGTTCTTTTATAGGTCTCATCAAAGAAAATGGTATTTTTAAGGTAGTTACAGTAATTTTGATGTTCTCCTTTAATGATGATGTTCTCTCTCCTGTTTTCCTATTGCTCTAAAAAGTTGTTCCAGGATAACTTCTTCCAAAAAGTGAACTTTTTTTCTATTTTATTATTTTGGAAGAGTTTAGATCCACAAATACTTTTGTTAAATTCAGTCATAGTTATAATTTCTGCCTTGGGAAATTGGTGTGCTGCATCCTTTGCAGTCAGTAGAGGCAAGGAAAAGCACATTCATGCTCACAGCGGGCACTTACTAAAGACTCTGTTAGTTTGTCATTTTGCAAACCCCAGCTTTTGGGCAGCTGGACATACACACTCACAAGCTATTTGTACCTGAGGAACTGGATTGCCACTGCTGCCACTCTGCCCTTGCCTGTCTGTACTCTGCTGTGACTCCTTTTCCCTTCTCTACTCCAGTTTGTACCCTGCAGTCCTCAGCTCCTTACTGTTCCATTGGGTAGGAAACATTCTGGACAGGTGGAAAATCACTGACCCCTCTTTGCGCATGGATGGAATAGAGATGTGAATAGGAAGATGAAAAGCCCTTCCTTTGTGGAAGTCATTTTCCACCCCAGTGCCTCAGAGGTAGTCATCAGGAGCCACCTCATATCTCTTTGTGGCAAGTGTTGACTTCAGAAACCTCTTTGACTTTTGGTTGAGGTGTTCAGAGGACCTATTACGTGGCTCAGTTTACAGCAGCCGTGGTAAAAACCTCAACGTGTTTGCAGAGATTTCATCTGTATCTCCCCCAAAAGGCTCATCCTGAAGCACAAGGCTATCCATGTGTTTGAGATACTGCAGTTTAGGTTCACATTTCTCAGAATCCATCAGGACCAAGGAAGTCGGGGATGGATCAAAGCACAGCTCACTGCACTAATCCCGGAGACAGTCAGGAAAAAGCAAATATGGAAGCAAATTCTTGCTGATGTGCAGAGACACAAATTGAAGAAAGGTAGAGAGCCATGTGCAGTATGTATAGGGTGTTTGTGGAAAGAAGCACAGAATATGATAAGTAAACTGAAATGATAGGGAAATAGCTGCATATTTTCCCAGGATGGACTGCTTTTTTTCAGCAGACAGTGTGTAGTTTCTGGGCTTCCAAACAGAATGGGAGAGTTAAAACTTTTTAGAAACAAGTCTCTCCTAAAAGCCTATTGATAACCTTTTGCACATATCTCCTCTAGTTTAAGTGAAAACACACGTGCACAATCTACAAAGGAGACTGGATATCATGGTCTTATTTCTCGAGTATTCATTTGTTTTTTTTAGAATTGGAATTTCACTATTCTATAGCAGATATTTAAAATGAAAATTATTAAATCACTAATGCATTTAAAGGTCCATAAAAATAATTAAAAAGAATATTCCCATATATATGGAAAGATTTTTGTCAAGAACAATTGTGAGTACATGCTAAATTTTGTTAAAACTTATATGAGTTGTCTGTTTTGTCAGAACATGTTAGGATTTTTTGTGGTTGTAGATGAAGTCAGGTCACCAGTAGCACAGAGATCTTCCCTTAATTTAATATTCCTCACATCCTGGACAGAGCTGGTGGGTAAACCTGCCCTGTAGGTAACCTTCCTTAGTACTTTAAAGCTATCAGAACCTGTTTTCAGTTCCTTACCATTTTGTCAGATTTGAATCATCGGGAAGCCTACAAGAAAGATGAAGAAACACTACTAACAAGGGTGTATAGTGACATAGCAAGTGGTGGTGATTTCAAACTGAAAGAAAGTAGGTTTAAATTAGATATTAGGAAAATACTCTTTACTGTGAGGGTGGTGAGGCACTGGGACAGATGGCCAGAGAACCTGTGGCTGCCACATGTAAATGTTCAAGGTCAGCTTGAACAGAGCTCTGAGCAACCTGGTATAGTGGAAGGTCCCTGCTTGTGTCATGGAAGTTGGAACTATATGATCTTTAAAGTCCCTCCCTTCTCTATGATTCTATAAAATTGCTGGGTGTTAGACACAGACAGAGCTTTTCTGGAGCATTTCAGCAAAGTCAGTGTTCATCATTCTGAACATAATAATTGAAAGAATGCTTATATTAAAATCTGTTTTTATTTAAGGCATCTAGGAAATCATTATTTCAGTGGAAAATGTAGCCAACTCCCTCTTAAATGCTTCTGGTTGGAGCAGATTTGTTCTACAGGGGTAATGTTTTTGCAGAGAGCATGACGTTAATTTTTTGTGTGTCTGTCTATAAATATGGTAATTTGTTTGTTTCTGCTGTTGCTGAAGTTAGACAGCACTTCAGTTACACTCAGGTGTGTAAAAAAGTTGGTTTTATTTGTGTTACTGATGATGACAGTTATTTTCAGTTGTTTTTCAGAATGAAAAAGAAAAAAAATCAACCAGTGTTACACAACGTAAGATTTCCAAACAATAACTATGGAAATATTAGCATACTTCTAGAAAGGAGAAAAGGATACACTGGATTCATAAAGAGCTGGATGGCCTTTTAAAGTGATATGCATAATAATAAGAAACTTATCATTTGATCTTTAGTAGGATTTATAACCCTATTACAAGTGACTACAGTCAGCTGTTTTAAAGACCTATCAAATGATGATCTAATTAAACTGTGGAGGAAAAGAAAATAAAGACTTGTCTCATGTCTAGCCTGATATATTAATGGAGAAGGTAACAGATATTAATTGTTGCAGGAGTGATTCAGTTACAGGAAAGAAAACTAATGAGGGTTCTGTATGAAAGGGAGAATTCCAGTAAAAAATAGAGGACAGGAAGAAACTTTTATCATGGTTCATAAACTGCTTGTGCTGTAGCTTGCTTGGAAAACATTTCAATAACACACATGACTGACCTGTGATTCTTCAAGGGCTTTTCTCTAAATTCCAATGAAGGGTAAGTTCCCTGGAAGGTCAAATTGTATGGACATGAATAGCCTACAGGCTACTACAAGAAACTCAGAAATACAGTGGTGGCACAGTCAATCACACTGACTTCCAGCTGCCCTTAGAGGATAGGAGATAAAGCTATTGTTACCTGCCTGGGTAGCCTAAAGCTGTATCAGATTAAATCTTCAGTCTTTGAAAGACTGTAGGATTCTCATACTGTGCTGAAAGAGATAAAGTGTATTCTTTCACTAGGGCATCTTCTCCATTTAAAGGTGGGGAATTACCTGATTTGGAATTGTTTTGTAATTGCGGTTATCTAGAATGACATGAAAAAAGTGGGAGATCGTAAACTATCTTATATTAATAAATCAAAATGTTTCTAATCAGTGACACAATTATACCATTGTATAAATTGCAAAATATGCGACAAATACAGACAAACCTTGGACTGAAAAATGGAGATCAGAGCATTCATATTCAAAATGTAACATTAGACAGCTTTGCTTAGAGCTGCATCTTTAAATTCAATGGTAGCATAATGAAGGCGAAAATTAAGATTCGCTATAGCATTCAGTATAACCCAAAACTCTGTTCACAGTTAGCATCAGTTGGTATCCATTTTTAAAAGCAAGGTAAATAGATAGGTATACTATTAATGTCACTTATATGCAAACATTCCCTTACTTTATTTTTCCATTCTTTCACTTCCCAAGCACATTCCTGAACAAGAATGACTATTCTGTATGTTGCATGTAAATATGCCAGTAACCAGAACTTTTGTTGTCACTGTTTTCAACAGAAGCCAACTCACCTTCCAGATCAGACTCAGAAATTGTGGCATTCTGCTTTATTGCTAAATGAGTTTGCATTACCAAAAAAACCCCAAACAAACAAACAAGCAAAAACTACTGTGATAAAGACTTCTTCAGATTCTGATCCTTCATTTTATCTATCAGAAAATTTGAAGGATTTTTTGAGCTCACAAGGTCACTTAGATGTCAAAAAATATGTTTGGCAGTTGTATTTTCTTTATTATAATTTAGTATGTCATTCATGCAAATTGACTTAAAATGTGTAATCAAGTATCTGCCCATTCTAATACACACTTTTGCTATGCTATTATAACATTATGAATTCTGTTAAATTTCTCTTAAATTTCAGAGTGCTAACATGCAAAGTTGTTGTTACTGAGACTTCAATATATTCTTTCATAAAATCAGTTTTGCATGATATTGCAACATATCCTTATTTTCCTTTAAAAATGCTTTACATTTTTTCTAAAATACTTGTTAGGCATTCCATCTTGATACTTGAAATGCTGTTGCTCCACAGTTCTTGAATGCTCTCCTGGTGGACATCAGATCCTGCAGAGCCCTTACCGAAGCGTGGATTTTGACTCATCCCACCTGCAGCAATCAGCTGTTCAGGATTTAATCTGTGACCATTCCCTAACACCAGGATGGTATCGCTTCATGATTTTTGATAAGCCTGCTGAGATGCCAACCAAGTGCGTGGAGGTATTGTTACAAATCAGTTTCATTCTGAGAAATAGATATTTTGGTGAAGACTTTTTCAGTAGGATAGGTATAAGAAAGAGTATGATTCTGGGGACTGGTGTGGAACAATATGAAGTTCTTCTCTACGTAGTTGTTTATATTAAAATGTGTTAACTGGAAAATTAAGTCTTAAGCATTGAAAAATTTGTACTGAATGGGCAATAGCAGAGGATGATAAATTAAATCCCTGTTAGAGCACTCAAAAACTGTAATTTCCTCTCAGTGCTAAAGAAATTTTATCAGTGGCAGCATAGCAGGGCTGTCACGTTGTAAAGCTGGAACTGTGTGATGGTCGGTGTGTTAGGAAGGCCATGTGAGAGCAGTATAAAGACTTGCAGCTACATGAACCCAGTAATTGTGGAGCTTTTAAAGTCATCATGTCACAGAAAAGAGATTACTCCTAAAGTGCTTGAACTAACAGAGCTAATTGAGTATTAGTTGCCTTGTCATCTACGAGCCTCCAAAGACTCAAGAGTTACTTGAAATATTTAATACTTCAGATGTCTAGTTCTTTCTTTTAGAGCTTATTTGTAGCTTTATTTTGGAGCTCAGTTATATTCTAAGGAAATACATCTTTTTAGTTTCCCCTTTTTAAAACATTTCCTTCCCTAAAAAACCTTAAAATGTCATTAGAATACTCCAGCTTTGATTTTTCCAATGAACTGAAATTTCCTTGTCACAGTCTGTTAAAAAATAAGTTAAAATTCCATCAATTAAGTGCTTTTAAATGAATACAAAACAGTACAAAAATACTAATGCATCAGCTGCCCACATCTCTTAGAAGAAATCCAGGTTAGTTGAGCCTTCAGTGGATGGCAAAGGGCAGATAAAAGGTGATAGCTGTAACACCTTGAGTTGATACTCAGTGTACTTCTGCTCTACACTGCCTTTGCTCTGATAGCTCCACACAGTCACTGACTGTAGGTTAATGGTGAAAAGTAGCTCACTAAGCCATAACACAAATCCTGAACTTTTCTGAGCAAAACACTCAGATGTGGCTTCTCATTAAGTTCTTCAGGCACTAAATTATAGCCTGTCTTTAGAAACAAACACAACTTCACTAGGTTCAATAAAGGACTTAAGTTTCTTTTGTGTGCATTTGTGTTCAGCCTTGAGGAGGAAAGTCAGCAATCCCTCTGTGATACTGGCTGAACTTTGCTAAAAGTTCATGTGAGAAATTAATTACAAATGTACCTCTCGTTAAAGCACAGCAACAGTTTGATGGGGCATTAACCATTTCCTGATGTTTTTCTCTGGTGCTGAAGATGAATCACTGTGGGACTCAAGCCCCTGTCTGGTTGTCTCTGAGGGAGTCAGAATCCATGCCTCGACCTGGTGAGATCAAGCAGTTAACAGCTTGTGCTACATGGCAGTTTTTCTTCAGCACTTCAAAAGACTGCTGTCTTTTCAGAATCCCTGTCAGGGTGAGGAACTGTGGAGATTTCTTTGTTTACTTACTGCAGCCCACCCAAGGATGTATGGGGTATTGTGCAGAAGGTGAGAAAAATGCATGCTCTAACTCATCTAAGTGTGTGTGTCTGTAAATGTTTTTCTGATCTCTATGTGTCTGATATTTGGTGGAGTGGAAATGTTAGGAAATAGTTATGCTGAAATTTCTTGCAATCCTTACTTTTAATAGTGATATGATAGAAAAAATGATCTGAAATGGTGAGGTGGGTTCACTTCACCCCTCTTTAACTTACATGTAGCATTTGACTAATTTTCAAAGACCAGAAACTTGAGAATTGAAATTTTCCATATAATGAGGTGGGGTTGTAAGACACATCTAGAAGTCAAAATTTAGTGTACCAAAATTAGCGTATTTCATACTCAGACTGTCCAAACAGCCTTTACTGAACATGCATAGAATTACGTATCAGACAAATTTTGTCTTAAGAACTTGAGTAAACCGTGTTTATATTAATTATTATTTAGCACTGTTATTAATATTTTTGTTATTGTAATTCTTATCATCTTTCTGAAGCATATACATGTTGTTGCTAGAAGAAAATTCAACACAGAAATGCTCTGCTGATACACATTTATTAGTTCTATGAGAAAGGAGACTTTTGCAATGTCTCCTATTGTCTTGGGTGCTTGTGCTACAAAAGAATGTTGGTGTTCGCAGCTCAAAACTTCAGTATTTCATTATTCATGACAGATTTTTCAGATAAGCAAGCCAGAGTTAAATCCTTACAGTTATATATACTGTGAAACAGAGACAAATTAGTTTAGTAGGAAATTCTTATTAGCTCATATAACACACCATCATGAAAATACTAGCAGTATTTTCATGCATCATATGCTGTGTTGCTTGGAGTCATATTCTCTGTTACTGACTACTTTCAAAAGCTTAGTAGCAAATCTATCAGTGGGCTTTCTAGTGCCTTGTTGGCCTATCATTATACCTTTAGATTCAATTGTTAAGACATTCTCCAAGGGGTCGGCAAGCATGTGCCTGAAACAATGAACTCTGCACAATAGGACTTGCATTTACTTTGGATCCTGGTACATGATGAGGAAAGAAAATAAAAAAACATAGCTAGACAGCGAGCTAGCAAATTTTTAGTACCTCAAAGCAAAGCAGGCAAAAAGCATAACTCTTATTTGCCTCTAACAGTGTAAATCTGAAACACATTTTGCGTTTAAATGCACATATTTAAAATGATGTTGTCATGTGAAATACTTCGTACTGTTGTACTGCTTTATGTATCTAGGTTACCTTGTGTACTGTGTTTTCTCTTTAACACTTGACAGCTGTAAATACCTGATTCAAATGTTCTATCTGTCCTCTACATGCTAAGAAATTGAAACATTATACCACTGAAGAGTTGAACAGCAAAGTCTCCTCTTCATTCTTTTCCCATCCCATGGTGAATGGGATTTCCAGTGTTGCTGCCGCCCTTCTGATGTCGTTTGAGTAGAGTGACTAACTGGCATTTTCATGTTTAAGTCAAGTTCCACTTATTTTTCTATAGCATTCAAAATACAAAACTGTAGCAGTGCACAAGCACTTTTTCTTAGGCTTCTGTAGCAAAGGTGATTTTTTTTTTCAAACCAGGTCTGCACTGAATTTCGCTGTCCAGGGTTACAGTTAAAGAATACGTGTTCAGATGTGAATTTGGAGAGGCAAAATATGAATTTAAGAGAATAGTATAATTTCTTTTTATTCACTAGCAACATGTATAAGTATTGGCTGAGCACATCAGCAGTAACAGTTGTAGAGGTGGTAGAATGTTCTGTACCCTTCCTCCTAGAAGATTTCCAGCACAAGACCTTGTGCTCACTGCTGTCATAGCTGTACATGGATCAGATTAAAAGATTGCTTCTCTTCTGAAGATTTGCACTTCAATTAGGGTTTTGTGACATTTGGCCTATAATCTAAAAGCACTAGTGTTCATACTCTGTATGTGTGTGAATATAAAATGTAAAAACACTTTATAGTTGTTTCAGATGCAAGGCCACAGACCTGTGATCCTGAGGGAATGGAAATTGAAGGTGTCTGTAGCAATGAGTATTTTGTTTTGATTTTCCAGGTTTTCTGTGTATCTGTGACCCAATAATGTCAACATTTAGTGATATTCTGACTTGAATAAAAAAGTGTTCATGTTATCAACAGTATTGCTTGGTTTGTTGCAAAATGAACAGTTTGAAGGTAATTTCAGAAAAACTTGGATTACAAAAGTTCTTTCTCAGAATATTTTGAGTAGGTATCAAAATGTCAAAAAGTAACTGCAATGATGCTGAATGATAGATTACTTTGATTCTTCAGGAGTAAAATATAAGAGGAATCTACAAATCATATTGTTGCTTATTCTGTTCCTTTCTAAATAGCCTTTTTCTTTTTTCCTTTTTCTTTTCCCCACTTTCTCCATAAATAGTGAAATTATGCTTTTGTAAGGCACATTCCTTGCATGTTGCTCTCTCCTTCCTGATAAAATAATGAATTGCATTTTATTCTCTTGTTTATGTTTTTGGTTTAGGTTTATTTGAATTGGTTTTTCCCCCTCTTTAGCACCTTCCTATTGTCTCAAATATAATCAAAAGCTCATAAAGAGTTTTTTCTCCATTTAATAATTATTAGAAGGAAGATACACATTTTCTTTGATTCTCTTAAAATGTTATGTAGTATTTCCACATATAGAAAAGGTAACTATTATTAGTGTATTAATTGGCAAAAGATATGTCAATGTCATTGTATCCAGTACTGATTTTGCACAGAATAAAAAGCACAGACCACACTTCTGTTTGACTAGGTAACCTGGTTCCTAAATCATCTCCATCTGTGTCACCACCGCTTCCATCTGTTCCTGAAGTTGTAGCAGAGATGATCAAAGGCAGCATCTACCTAAGGTGTACCTTTGGCATTCCTTTTGCAAACAGCTCTGTTGGATTCATCATAACTTGGTCAAGACTTTCTCCTGAAGGTGTCAAAGAAGAACTTACACATGAAACAGCAGTTCATACCTTCTCACTTCTAGAACTTGATGGGATAAACGTCAGACTTGGAGACAGAGTATGTTAAAACATTATTATGATTTCTTTGTATATTTCTAAATATGGCTCAGTAGACACTAAGAGTTTTTAAAGAGCGGTTCAGCACCTTCTTGTATAATTTTTCTTGGCAGAAGCCTACTGCCTCTACTTATTTACACCAGCTGCCCATATGAATGTGTAAGTAGCACAGAAATTTAAGTACCACTGCCTCTGAGGTTTTGAGATTGATTGTCTCAATATAGTACAGTGTGCCTCCAGGAGACAAATTTTTATTCAAATAATGTAAATTAAGAGGATTTTTGGATGCAACTGTATCTCAGTGAGAGGCTGTAAGAGCCAGAGATTGTGAAAAACTGTGTTGTTGATTCATTAGATATATATTTTTTCTCTGGATGAGCTGCTGCTTGCTGATTTTGTGTCTAGGATTTAGGTTTAAATCTCTGTCATCAAAAGCAGTGTGATGCCTTACCTTCCATTGCACCAGAATGAAGACTTAGGGTTTCATGGTAACTTTGAGAAGGCTAAGCATTGGAAAATCAGTGCATCTTTTACCTATATAGATCAAAATACAAGTTAATTTTTCCTGGAGAAAATAAAAACCAAAAAACTGTGGTTGCTATGCATATGTGTGTTCAAGCCAAAGCCAGGCTGCCTGGATGGCTTATGGGCAGGAATGGCAATTGTTACTCCTCAAAAATCATTTGGGGACTTTGTGAAGACTTGTCTGACAGTGTTGGCTTGGTGACAGTCAAAAGGAAAGGCACAAAAAGAAGCTGCCTCCTGCTGCTATGAATTACTTTTTTTTTGCAGGATCAGAAATACTGCATGTGTGGTCAACACATCTTAAAATGGATACAGCAAAATAAAAACAAACGCCAAAACAAAGACCAAACCAAAGCAAAACCACAGTATCTAGCATGAAGCTGGTTCAGTGGAGGTAAATCACACTGAATTCCTCATCTTGAAAAAGATTATCCAGGTCTATAACATCAGGAAAAACAAAATCTAAGATCTGATGGTCACTAAACAAAAGGCAAAAACTATGAAATGAAAAAAAGTAGTAAATAACATGTAAACAAGTGTAAAATACATTTTCATAGACATCATTGATTGCAGAAATACTCCAGAAAATATTTTAAAAATATTTATTAAATATGATTTGTATGCAGCCGTTAGTTGAAGAAGTCTGCACCACTGGTAAAATAAATATGCCAGGAAATGGTCCTAGGATGCTCAGTCTGGTTTGTTTTTTTTTTTTCTTTAGCTGTATTTACCTATTACCAGTGACAGTTGGTGCCTTCTGGTGCAATCAGAAGACTGGCCATGATGAATCATAGTACTGAACATGGTGGCCAGGTTTTGTCTGCATGTGACCATTTCATACCAAAAATGTATCCTGTTATTCTGGTTTTATCCTACAGGTCTACTGTAGCAGTTCTTCTTTTTTCATGGAGAAGCCAGATATACAAAGCTCTTCAGTTGAGAGCAAGGAATTTTTTGCTGGAATTAAGGTAACTTTGTAAAAATGTAATTCAAATTGTAAAAATCGTAATTCGTGCTTCCAAATTCTTTTGGAATTGTTACATGTAGGTAGCTTCCCACTTCCTTCCTCCTACCCAGACAGTACACAAAGCTGCTTTTATCTTAGCTTCCAAGGTTACTCATTTTTCTGATGCAAATGTTGTTTGCTAACTCCCTCATTTCTAGCTAACTCTTTTTCTTGCCTTTTCCTTATCCTTGCCCCTTTATCCACCTCTTAAGACTATGGCTGCTGTGTCTGCATCTTCTCAATATCCTGCTGCTCCTCAGCCCATGTAAATAAGCATTCCTGGCTGATTAGGATGCAGTGCTGCAGTTTACTCACAAAGATTGCATTTTAAGTACAATTTCTTCTGCACTAGGTACATCCAGAAACATATGATATATCAGAAGATGGGAAGGAATACAGACTGACAATAGAAAGTAGCATTCCTATTCCTTGTCCTGAATTTAGCCAGCTAAAAAGTGACTGCAAAATCTCACTAACATTAAACAGTGTTGATGAAGGTAAGTATTTCCCTGATTTTGTTACATTTTGTATATTTAATTACATTTTTGTATATTTTTATAAATACTATGCTGGTTTCCTTCTTCCGAGAAGTTGTTACACTGTAAAATACTTTGTTAAAGTATTCAGAGTCTGTATGATGCTGCTGAAAATCTGAATTACCTGTTGTAGTAGTTTTGGTAGTAGTTTGTAGGTGTTTTGGTAGACATTGATATCAGAGCCACATTCTATAACTTGAATAGACAGAATACTGTAATACTTGTAAAGTTCATAATTCAGGTAATTTTGTTTACCTGTTGCATTGCAAGTATTATATATGCAGTCACAAAGTCGTCATTTTTTACTCTTACAGCTGTTTTCTGTAATATTTTCTCAAGCACCAATCCTGTGAACCAGGAGGAGCCTTGCCTATGCAGACAACCATTTTTTTCACATTCTCAAGCCTATCATGATTTCCATTTTTTCTATCAAACTGGGGAATGCAAAAACATTGTCTCGGGTGTGTATATAAAGAAGCAGAGAGGAGGTTTTTTGCATGACCAAACCAAACCTAAGAAAAATGCATAGTTATTTTAATTTGTGAAAGTGTAAATAAGTTAGTATCTATATTAACAGTAGTATGGAGAATGTGGCTTATTTGGAGGAGACACTCACTAATGATGTATTTTCTTTAAAACAGGTAAAGAGCAGTTAGGTCTAAACTTGGCTCTTTCTTCTTGTCATGTGGATCTTCTCCAGAAATCCTGCAATAACGGAATCTGTAGTCAAGCTGTAATTTATTTCACTGCTGTGACAGACTTCATGCAGGATGGAGACAGGATTACCAGAATTGCAGTTGAACCTATATCCAGTGAGAATTTCCTGTGGAATGGCTATGTTCCAGAAAGCACACAGGTTGAAAATCTTTGTGTTAAGATCTGTAAACTGTCCAGAAATGTGGCTGGTATTAGTGAAGCTTTTATTTCCATTGTGACTTGCTGATTCACATCAAGATTTCTAAGTGATTGATTCTAGTTGCTTTATTTTTTCTTGATATTCTGTGTTTTCATTTGAATTTTTTGTTTTACATTTTAATTATAGTTAAATAAAACAAATAAAATAAAATCAATAATTATAATTATTTAATTAACATATTGAAGTAACTACTAAGATTGATTAAAAGTATTATATCATATACCTATTAGAATGTAAACTACTATCATAAGATAAATAATGTAGCCAAGTGCATTTATTTCCTAACCTGACATGTTTTACATTTTTTTCTTTGTTTTGAAGATTACAGTTAAGGATCTACCCACTGCCTACTGTTACTCATTTTCTGACCCTCATATAATTACTTTTGATGGAAGGTAATTACTGGTTTTCTGCTCTTAATTTTAGTGTGTTGGGAGTTTTTTTGGGTGGGTTTTGGGGAGTGTGTTTTATGTCTTTAATTATTTCTATATTTATTCTAAATCTATGCTGGTGATACAAGTAAGCTGTAGTTTCCTGTGATTGCACTGAGTGTTTTATAATTTTTTTAACAGTGAGGGTAAATGTGTTTTAGTTGGTAAAAGCTTGCCAGTCATGCTGAGGTTTGTAATACTTGTGAAGGCAAGTTTTGGGGTTGTGGCCAGAGAATGAAGCAAATGGACAAGAGGAGTGGTAGGTGTGGAGTCTGTTGACTGCAAAAAATAGAAATGTTCATATATTAAATATGAACCATGATAAAATGATTGAGTAAACAAAACTTTTAATGCAAAGATGTTTGCAAATAAAAGCATAGTCTCCCTATTTCTGTGTGTCAGTGTCTGAATCCTTGTAAGGATCAATTTCCTAGAAGCTGTCTGCTCTCTGGGTAGCATTTTGCTGTGTTTATTAGTGGCAGGGAAAGCAACTTATTTGCTCCTGTCACTTGCATATCACTGGCCAAAAAGGATTTTGAAGTGAAAACAGCTTTCATAGCCACAGCTGGTTTTGGTGTGCTTCTTTCTTACAAGAAATTTCTGATTCACAAAGGATGTCTGATTCAAAGGAATAAACACAGGCTCCACACCTGGGAGTTTTATATTCTTTGTTCAGCAGAAGCACATTTCAAGTGGCAGGGTGAGAAGAGGGTATGTTGCCTCCAAGAAAGGATGTTCAGCCCACACATGATAACAGAAGGGGAAGAAAAAGTTGTGATTGGTTCTCTGATAGAACTTTGACTACTACTACTAATAAAGTCAATAGGCTTGTCCTCATCTTGCAGTTTCTCCTTGAGTGGAAGTTTTAGGGATGTCTTAACTGGGCATTGTAACCATGGATGCATTGTGATAAAGCTTTCCCATGAAGCAGTGTTTTACTGCAATGTGATCTGCCTGGAAGCATGATGCTGCAGATGAAGAACTTTCTTTTTAAGGATAAATTATGTTGCTCTTTTATTTTACAAACTGAAGAAACAAATTACCTGCTGAATTATGGACAATCTGATGCAGTCCCACTAGTGCAGCCATCTGCAGTTTGTCTGCTGGCCCATTATACACAAAGCAAATTGACAGTCTACAATCAACTGTCAAATGCCATTTATAGCCAAGAGGCTATTAAACTTGCAGCAAAGTTTGGAGGTTTTCTTTCTGTTTTTTTTCTATTTTTTTTTTCTTGCTGCTGAATCGTTAAATTGGCTATTTTAACCTTGCTTCAGGGGACAGATGGCTAACCCTAAGGAAAAAATCAAGTTGCTATTTATGGTTTTCATCTTAAATGATCATTGGGAATAAGCACTCCCTATCTCCATCTTAATAAAGCAGGCCTTTTTGAAAGGATGTGACTTTCTAAATCATTTTGTCAAGGGTACTTGTGCAGTTTCCAGCAGCTGCCCCCACATGCACACTGCTATGCATCTTATTGCTCTTGCTGCATAGGTGTATCATTGTAGAAATACAAAGGTTGAGAAGTACCCTTCATATGCATTGTTAGAATCAAAGAATGGCAGTAGCTTCATGGTTATGTTTCCACTCACAGATATTCCACTCATGATCCTTCTTTTCTGTTGTAAAAGTAAGATTTTTTTTTTCATTTAGAGCTGCTCAGAGGAAGATAGCATGAGGTTTGCTCAGGATAAACCTGAGCTGTGTTTTGCTCTGTGGGCTGTACTGTACTGTTTTGTCTGACTTGGGAAAATGAGTTTCAGTATCAGTGTTCACCAAGTATTAGCAATCTTCTTGAAAATAAAGCTGCTGACATGTAGTGATACAGTTACTTCACAACCAAAGTGACATCGTGTGCTATTCTTTTGATTCCAGAGTCTATGACAATTTCAAAACAGGAACATTTGTTCTCTATAAGAGTACATCTCGAGATTTTGAAGTTCATGTTCGCCAGTGGGACTGTGGAAGTCTTCACTACCCAGCAGCCTGCAACTGTGGCTTTGTTGCTAAGGAAGGAAGTGATATAATTGCATTTGACATGTGCAGTGGTCAGCTCCATGACTCACAGCCACACTTATCTGTAATAAACAGAGACACAACAGGAAGCAATGTCAGAATCACTGAATCCTACCTAGGAAGAAAAGTAACAGTAAGTGGTAAATAATTGCTTACAGAATAGGTAAAATAAAAAAAAAATCATGTTTCTCATGAGGCTATCTTCAATCTCTTTTTAGGTTTTGTTTTCTTCTGGAGCTTTCGTTCGTGCTGATGTGAGTGAATGGGGAATGAGCCTAACGCTTAGGGCACCCAGTTCAGATTACAGACATACAGAGGGACTCTGTGGCACCTTCGATGGAAATGCACAGAATGACTGTCACACTGCCAGTGGCATGGAAATCCCAAATCATGCTAATGCTACTTTTTCTTTTATTAAGGAATGGAGGTAACAAAATGCTTCTGTTAATAAATCAAATGTCATCATTTTTGGTTCTGCCTTTCCTTCACACTCTTAAAAACTTGTCAAAATAATAAAAAAAATCTCCTTAAGTTTTTAAGTTGATATTAGAATGTCATAATTACATTCCATAATTAAGAGAAAATTGAAAATGAATTGCCAAATTAGTATTTAAGCACTATGATGTAAGATCAGTTTGATTAGGTTTGGAAGTACCAAGGTATACAGCAAATACCCACTCATCTCAATTATTTTATAAGTTACTCTTGAGGTTTTGTGCTTTAACTGGTGTTTAAATATAGCTGTGTGCAGCAGACTTATGCTATAGAAGTATGAAGCCACAAAGAACCTAAACAAGTTAATACTTCAGTAAAACAAAGAAAATAGTTCAGATGATACAGTTCTACCTTTTCCTTTCCTCACTAGAATTTTACCAGGAGAGAGCTTGTTTGACAAGACACCTGCTTCGTTAACGCCTTCCAGAAAAATTTTCTTCTGTGACTGTACACTTGAAGATGTCGGATTATATCAACCAGCAAACAAACTGGAGACAGTTACTCAGTCAGAACCCCCTCTGTCTTGTAAAGAAAGTGAAAATGGTAGATTTCTTTCCTTGATACCAGCACTGGATGTCACTGCTGAGTATCTTGGTCCTGCTGATCTTGTCAGGGGCTTAAAGAAACGTTCATCTACACATGAAGTGGATTCGTCTTCACTTCTGCAGAGGCAGAATAATCAAACCAGACTTCACAAAACATCACTGTTAAACTCGCGTCTCTCTGCCACCTCCGTGGAAAATACTGGTACAGAAAGAGAGGAAAGTTCAAGCTTAGACATTACGAGAAATTCTCACCATTACAGCAGTCATTTTCACAAAAGACAGTCTGCTAAAAGTAGAGGGAAGCGCCAGAATTATTATGAATACCATCCAATATTCATCTTCCAAAGTCTCAGCCAAACAGATTTAGAGGGATATAGTTACTTTTTCCCAGAGGACCATGCCACTGACACAGATGAAAAGCTGCTTCCTTCTTGGCCCACACCTTCAGGCCTTACTGAATCTAGTGCTTTGTTCCTGTGCCAGCAGGCAGTAGCTAATTCCAGCATAGGAAGATCCTGTGGTGCCCTCCTCGGCCGGCGAACAGGGGACGCCATCGATATGTGCGTTAAAGATTTGCTGCTGAAGGATGACCTCGGCTGGGCAGAAGCTTCCTTAGCTCTGCTGGAGAATGAATGTGAGAAAAGAATTCTAGAAGAAATAAATTACAACCCACAGGAACTTGAAGAGTCAGTTGAGAGCCTGCTTACTGCTTTGAAGTGTCCCAGTCTCTGCAGTGGTAATGGAGAATGTACAGAATGGGGCTGTGCATGTTTTCAAGGCTACAGCTCATATGACTGCAGCATACTGTCTGGTAAGTGGGGTGAAAATGAGATTTACTTCAGTAATGTCCTCAGTGTTTATGCAAAGCGTGTTTGTTTTGCTGCCTTTCCCTCCTGCTTTTGTACATGGGCGAGGAGTCTCAATTGTTTAGTTACAATTTACTACAGCTGTAATTATTTTGCATTCAGCCTTCTTGTTTCCAAGGTCAAAACATGAGCTTAGATTCTAATAGGTCAGATTTAAAAAGTCAGTTTGCAATGCAGAGTGTAGCCCCAAGAGACTGGCAATGTTTCCACACACTGTCTCCTTCAGGGAAAATACACTACATTCATCCCTCCCATAGTTTTTTATAGTTTATGTGATCCTGTTTATTAAATCTAAGTGGGATGGTTTTGTCTTCAGTGATGCTACATCTCTGTAAGCTAACTGTTAGATGGGATGGGAGCAGAATTGGTAGTGAAGAAAAAAGAGGTGTAGCAAATAGTGCTGTGCAAGGATTTTTTTAATTTTCAGTAGGTAAGATGTTCACTAAAAATTCAGTTGAACAATTACACTGGAGAAATATGAACAGTACTACCAAAGTGAAAACTTTCAAAATAAAATCTGTTAATGTGTTGGTTTGCATTGGTGTTTTTGTTTTGATGACTTATTTAAGAGCAAACAGAGAAAGAGATAATAGAATAATAAGAAATATTTGACTTCAAGAGGAATAAAATAAGCTGGTTTTACCTCATAAAAACTGGTTTTGAGTGTTCTGATCCGTCAGTTTATTGCCTGAAATAACTTCCCTCTGAGATGTTTATTTTTTAGCTTTTAATAAAAAATAATTCCTATATAAATTATTGCATAACTGTCTCCTTTCCAGTTCCTGTTTCTAAGGCCTTAGTTTCACTTCAATTTTATTCTGGAAGTCTGATGTAAAGAACAATAGTTGAGAAAGCAAAACATGTATTCACAACGTTTGTTACCAGTTGAAATCTCTCTCCTTCCTAATACTGAGGTTCCAAGAGAAGACAGAAGCTTAGCTTTAAAAGTAAAGTTTCACTTTAACAATGTAAAATCTTTCTGTTTATTCTTCCCTTCAGCTGGTCCCAGATTTTCTTGTTTACATAGTTTTCATGGTTGGATAGAAAAAGAAACATACTGCATAATGTAAATGCATATGAATGAGTTCTCATAGTAGCATTCATTGTCTAATCTCTGCTTCCAAGACCAGGCTCCAGAAATTACAGAGCTGGAGAACGGTGGGCTGTGTGACATTCGACAGTCTGACTGCACATCAGTGAGAGTGTTTGGACATGGCTTCAGGGACTCATTGAACCTGAAATGTGAAATCATCAAATTGCAAGTAGGTCTGCCTGAATACTGACAATTACATTTTAAACTTCTTAGAGGACAGGGGACAAAATGTCAAACATATTATTCATTGATGTGGGCACAGCCCAATGCTTTAGTGGAAGCTAAAAGCAAAGGCACTCAGCACTTTGCAGAAAACACTCAAGACTTTGCAAGATTGCCATTTCCTCCATGATAAGAGAAATACAAAAACATAATGGGGATGTTCAGCAGCTGGGAGGGAGATAACAGCATATGGCAGCTATCCATCAGCAAAGGGCAAGGGCAGCCCTATTAGTAACAACCAGCACATCGCTGTATTTTTAAGTGCTTATGGAGAGGAATTGAAGTACCACTTCTTTGAAAAAGGACAGCAAGGTTAAAGCCATTACTAGATTTCTGTCTCAAATCTAATGCTTGAAATAGCCTTTTATAAACATAATAAATCTATTAGGAAAAGATAAAGGCATTTTTGATATGTTGTCTATTTCCCAGAGGTAGAATACCATGGCTATTTAATGACATATGTCAGGTTTGAACAGGAGATTAAAAAATGTTTCACTGCAAATTTAGGGGGAATTTGTATAGAGAGACTGCTGGTGCTCATTTAAAAAAAATTTCAAGGCAAATATATAAGTAATTTACAAGTTGTAGCCTGGAATAAATGATCAGCATACAAGCTTTTGTCATGTTAGACATGAGAACAAAAAAAGCTAAAAGTAAAATTATTTTATAGGTGTGATGATGGAGGAGGTGAGAGCTGGCGAAAGGGGAACCATTCAATGGGAAATTTTGTTCCTGAGACAATAGTTTTCCTTAGCTATTTCTAGCAGATGCTGAAGTTATTTTGACAGATTAGGCAATGCTGGCTATAGATTTTCCTTAAACTCAACACGCATCCACTCAAGTTGGCTTGAAATGATTGTCGAGAGTAAGTTTAGTCTCCCCTTATATTAAAAGACTTTTAGACCAAGCTCACAGTAAGACAATTACTATGAGTTCACTTACCACAGTTTGAAATGTCTCAGTTTTAACTCCTGGCAAGATATTCTGAAATCTCTCTTGGTGGTGCTGTATTTGGCTCCCAACACAAAAACTTCTTAATTAGTCACTTTTAATGATGATCTTCTCACTGACAAGAGCCATTTTACTGCTGTTAGCTGCAGTTGAGGAGAAAGCTGTGAATTTTTTCCTTGAGAATAGGAAAGAAAGGAAGTTTGGGGTACTGGTTTTTTGTTTCATTTTTCAGGCCGGGGAAATAGTGAATTTAAGGAAATGTTGATAGACTTGCAACAGTATAGAACTACCCATATTTTGACATTGGACTTAAATGATCAAAATTTTGTAAAAGAGGCATGTTGATAGAATTTAGAATTTATTTTTCTTTTCAATATTTTCACTTTTGAAATGTTAAATCAAATCTATTGTTCATGGGCTTACCCAGTTTAGGATAGATACTTGATAGAGGTATGAGTAGGAAATGGCCAGGAACTTATGATTACAGAGATAGAGAATTTAAAGGTAAAGGATGAGAGTATGTTTAATCTCTGCAAAACAAAAATACATTTTTTCCTTCTGTTTTACATTGAACTCCAATTTCTATGGAGCTGGAATACTTACAGATCTGAAGGCATTTTAATTGGTTTTTGAAAGGTTAAACTGTTTCTGAAAAAATTATCTGAACTTGCCTCCAGCTAGTAACAAAAGGTTTCTGAAGAAGTAGACTGTATAACATTTCAAAGGTTACAGTACTAAATGCACTCAAAATTACATATTTAGAAATATTTAGCTTTTATACTTACCTTTGCTGTGAATTCCTTAAATGAGCATAGGGTGAAAGAAAAAAATGTGTGGTTGGAAAAGAAGCAGCACGTAAGTCTTTAAAAAGGCAAGGCCTGTATAGCAGATGACTCTTCATGTGAAGACTGGGATTGAATAAATGTTTTGATTGGCTCCAGTAACTAAAAAAATATGCCAGCTCAGTAAAAACTACTCAAGCTCAAAATCCTTTTTACTTGCTGTTCTCTTCATTCTTAGTCTGCCTGGATTATTAGTTCCATCTCATTTTATTAATTTTCCATATGCTTATCCCTACTTCCACATCAGTGCTTCAGTCAAATAGTATTATCATCCTTATTCTGTTATCTTGAGCTCTCAAGATGGATCCTTGGATGCCCTTTCCTCACAGCAGTTTAGAAGAAAAGTCTGTAGGTCAGTGGTGTCTCGTTCCAGTGAACAACCTATTGGCTTGTACAAGGGCTAAATGGCCAGCTGCCAGTGTTGCCCCAGAATGATTCCTGTGCCCTGCCAAAACCCTCATCTGTTCTTTGACTAAAGCCTGTCCTGGCATGGGAGCAGAGATGGAGTGGAACAGAGGCACTTGCAGGTCAGATCAGTGGTGTTTGAGGATCACCCACTGCTTCACCCTCCTGTTCCCTTCCAGCTGGAAGGCCTGTTCATCCTTGGCAATGCAGTGCCAAAGGGCCGTGTGTCAGGAAAGATTCTCTGCCTGCTCCTCCACAGTAGCAGGTTTAGGTAAAAATCTGTGTGTGCAAATACTGTCATCTAACATTTGCCACTGCATTCTAATCCAGACACATTAGACTGGCTCAAACACTGTCCAATACACGGGGGGCTTTTCTCTAGTTAAAATGTTTTTGTGATGTATTTCAGTTAAAAACAAATTTTCTGTCTTAACATTCAGTATAGTGATAGACAATGGATTCCTGGAGAACCTATAACTATGCCAGCTGCCTTCCAAAATGCCAGGACTGTCGACTGCCAGTTACCAAGTGATGGCCAGCAGTCTGATGTCATGGACATGATTGATGATAAACCCATTGCCAGATGGCAAATAAAGGTACTCTCAGAAATTTCAAATATTCACTTACAAATATTCCTATTAAGGTGAAAATATATCACGTAGATATTATCCTTTATTTAATGGTACTAAAGGGAGAAGTCAACTTGCTTAACTAGGAGTCTCAGTCTTGTCACCTAAGCTTAAGTGTCAGGTATCATTTGACGATGTTCTCCTGCAAGGGGACTGGTAGATACAGCCTAGGTCCTGCTGACACACACATTCTTCAAGAGCAGAAGTTAACAGCCAGGTAGTTACCCCAGAGTATTTCAAATGACTTTGGATCCATCTATGGTAGAACTTAGTTGAGCTCAGCCACATGTACAAATCCCTGTGAGCAGATATCTGAGCTCTTGTACAGATGGAGTCAATAAGATCAATAGAGCCTACACACAATTCAGTTTACCTTAAAGTAGACACTGACCTGTGGTTGGTCAAAATCTGCCTAGAATCCTTGGCAGGTTTGATTAGATTTCTGATGACTGTTGTGAGGGTTTATACACCTGCACATGGGTGTCTGTTAATGAGTGGAAGCTCATGCTAGCAGACCATGTGGGTGATGTATTGATGCCTGTATCAGTTAATCCATTTTTACTGCTCACCTTGCAGATTTCTAATGATGGATTTGTTTATAGCAACTCTAAAACAATGATATTATATGATGGAGCCTGTCAGACATGTGAACCACAAGAATCTGGATTATGTACATTAAAGGTATGTATTTCAGTACTCTCTATTATGAAAATATGCTTTTTTTAAGCTGAAAAAAAATCCTAGAAAAATTAGCAGAACATACCCTGTTCTTGTTTCCAACAGGGATTTTCAATGCACAGAAAGAGAAGCTGGGATGAGGCAATTTTAAATGTAAACAATCAAACCAAAATTTGGTCTTCATATAATTACCAAGTAAAACCAAACTTGGTAACAGTTGATTTAAAAGCAAGCTTAGTTGTTTAATAGAAGTGCAGAATGATTAGATTTTATTAGATACTTACAAATTCATAACCAGTTTGATAACCAAAAACATTAATGAATCATATTTTCATTTCTCTAAAAGGAGAAAACATGCAACATAGATGGACTCTGTTATGGTGAAGGAGACACAAATCCAACCAGCCCTTGTTTACTGTGCAGACCTGACTTATCAAAATTAACTTGGTCAGTTGTTGAAAGTAAGTTCTAAATAGTTCTTTTCTAATACTAAGTAGTTGAAAGTCTGCAAAGTTTTTAAATTTATGTGATTTTACTTTGCTGTTTTAAGTTTAACTAGGTAAGCTTTTTGGCATTTCTGTTAGTTTCTGAAAATTATATTTCAGAAATTATATTTTCTGGTCGTTTCCAGACCACATATATAATATTTTAATTTAGTTTCCCTGACTCTCTTGCTGTAGCAATTACAAATAACTAATGGAAATTAACAGCTTTCAGTCTAATTAGTACTTTGGAGTCTTGATATTTAGCACAGCTGCATCCATGTATGTTTGTCTTCAACATGTAGGTGTAACAGGTATTTTTCAACATTATTCTAATTATTTTTTCTAAATTATTTTAATTACAAACAAGTGAAGATCACAAATTAAATTAAATTACATATCATATTTATTAGACACTTAATACCTGGGTATCATTTACATTGATGGCATAGATACATGGCCTAAATACTTGAAAGCACATCCAAGGCTGCTGTACTCCAGTCCAGTTAGAAACCACACTATGAAGGGAAAACTTAAGTCTAAATTTTGCATTTTCCTTCTCTCTAGTACAGAGTTCCAACATAGAAGTTGTAGCTCTTTTGCTGCAGATTTTAGTCTTTGGATACACATCACCTTGGTCCCTTCACCAAATGGAATGTTTCTTGGAGCTTTCACACTAGCCATCCAGCCTGTCCTGCTAGCCCTAGCCTATAACATCACAAATAAAGCATCCTATCAGTGTCTTCACGAGTGAAAGATTCAGGAAATCAAGACTCTGCCTTGATTAGGAAAGGTCCTGTCTGAATGGGACTTCTGGTGCCTGTCTTGGTGAATCTTGTCCCAGTTCAAACCTGTAGTGAAAGCCAAGGTAGATGTAACTGTTCTAAAAGGATCAGATGTGAATGGAAGGAATGAAATGAAACTCATCCAGCAAACAAGGAGTCAAGGGATTTCCATGTTGTAGCCATGTTATGGACTAGAGTTCAATACAGCCAAAGTCAGAAATAGAGAAGCATGTAAACCAGAAGAAGTGCTCCAAACCTAAAGAGCACAACCTCTGCTGCAAGGAGTATGATGTTAGAAACGAGAGACTTTAGCAACTGAGATGCTGATGACGCCTTCTTCTTCCTTCATGGTTTTTGCCACAGTGGGTGGATTCCTGCTTGCAGCAGTCACTGGCTAGTATTGAAAGTATCAAGGGTTTTTCCTTTCTTCAGTAGAAAGATATGTTCCTTTTAATTTTTATAAGTATATTGCAGCTTTTCCTTAGAAGAGGAAATATCTCCTTTATTACAGGTAACCAGCCTCCAGTGCTTGAAACTTTTCAGGGTATGCTACAGACATTTTATGGAGAAGATTTTTTATATCAGTTTTTGGCTTCAGATCCAGAGGGCTCTGCTATTCATTTCACATTGGATTCTGGTCCAGAAGGTGCCAGTCTTTCCCCATCAGGTCTCCTTTTGTGGAAAGCTGTGTCAATGAATGTCCACAAATTAACATTTTCTCTGACAGATGACTGCAATGCAATGACTAAGGTAGAAATAGAGGTAATGAATATTAAAAAAAAAATATATAAAATAACACTTACTAATAAGATATCTAAGTTACCTATTTACAGAACTCAATGCTAGTTCATTTAAAAAAAGAAAATTGTCTTATTGGGCGTGTCTTGTAGGTCAGTGTAAAATCATGTGATTGCCTAAATAATGGCTCATGTGTGACAAACATTAATTTCCCACCTGGAAGTGGAAGATATCTTTGTGTGTGTGTGGCTGGATTTGAAGGTGATCTCTGTCAAGTGAATACTGATGACTGTAAACTTAACCAGTGTGGTTTTGGCAGATGTGTGGATGGAATAAACAGCTATTACTGTGAATGTCCACATGAACTTAAAGGTAAATTGCTGCTTTATTTCCATGCATTTATCATATTTAGTGATAAATAGGAGTTCTTAATTTTATGTCTACAATTTTCTTTTTAAATTTTTCACTGTAAATAACTTACTGTTGTGTTATGAAGAAACTTCATGGTCTTGTGGTACAGATACATGATATACTTCAAGATTTTTCTTGCATGACTATAATAGTTGTTTATTTTAGTTCATTATGAAAGCTAATTTGCATTGTTTCCCTCTGCAAAGGTAAACTCATCAACACAGGGAAACACAGGAGATTCCTCCCACAGATAAGCATGTAGTCCCCACAGCCCATCTTCTCCATATTCTACAATAAGCAAAATACTTGATATGAGATGAAAAATATGAATAGCAAACCTTATCACCTGTTCTTATTAGATGTACTGAAATGAATGGTTGCATGGGTTATTTTCTCAGCACTTGCATACATTGTACTTTTATAAATGCACCATCAAAGTCTAGTGACACAATATTATATAATAAATTAAATTTGTATTTCAATACAGGTAAAAATTGTCAAGAGGATGTAGATGAATGTGCATCCAGTCCTTGCTTCCCTGGAGTATTTTGCTTCAATACTTTTGGTTCTTACTATTGTGGTCCATGCCCAAATAATCTGCAAGGAGATGGGAAGTCATGTCATGGTAAAATTATTTGATTTTCGGAAGAATGGTATTGTCTTATTGTCATTCAGATAAAATATCTTCGATTGTGCTTCATGTTTCTAACAATAACTTAGAACTCTTTTTAGTAGTCAGCAGAGCAGGGCTGTGTCTCTCCTGATGGCAGTATTAGACTGTACTAGGTCAACACAGGTGTAAAACACTTTTTCTAGCATAGAAAAAAACAGATACAAAACAAACTCCCAATCTTTTACATCAAGGTAGAATAATATAGTGGAATATTTTGGGCATTTTTTCTTCATTATTTTCATAAAATGACAAATTATTAATGAATTATTGAAAAAGTATATTTCTATTAGATTGATTAACATAGAACGGTTTACCCAAGCCAAGGCAGCTGCCAAACATTTATTTACATTCAATTTCTGAATAACTTTTATTTTTAAAATACTATGTTAAAAAATTTTTAAGAAATGTTTTTATCTACTTTCTGAATTTTGAGTTGTTTAAAATAAATAAAATAAAATTTAATTTAATTTAATTTTAACTCTGTTTGTAATTTATTTAAATTTTAAAAAATGTAGCTACTTCTGTTCACTACTAATGTGCCTCCACATCTTTTCAGAAAGCTTTGACGACACTGATGTGGAAAGGAAGGATTCCATGGGAGAAGTTGAAGGGAATAAAGGTGATTTTTTTTCATGAAGAAAATGGAATTTCTGATTCACATACTGATAAGAATATAGCTGGCAAATAAAGGTTCTAGTCAGTTTCATGCTATTCACTTTATTTTTCAGTTTGACACAATTTATTAATTACTGGGGTTGTATTCTGATCTGAAAAATGAGACTGAAATGTCAATATCGACAAATCCCTTGGGTCAGTCAAGTGATTTTATTAATAGTGTGATGTATGACACTCTTACAGTTGCCTTTTGTTTTAGTGACCAACCACTGACATAAAATAGGTAACATGGGGATAGGGACATCTGTTATATGAGATAAACAAAAGTTTATGGCATTATGTTGAATGCCATTTTCCTACTTTAACTCAAAGGAGAGAGGTGAAGGATATGGCAAGTGAATGTTTTTATTCCAAAACTCTGTAAATGCTGTTGCTGGCATTTCCAGGTCTGTGCCTGCTGGGGGTTTCTTTGTAGAAAAGTCTCATGTGTCTTTTCCCTTTATCTCTGAATTGTTCTTGGGGGAAAAGAAGACTCTCTCACTACACTGCCAGTGCTGGATAATTCTTTCATCAGCTGCAAAATGGTTGGCTTTTCAGCAGTGTGAGGCAACACTGTATTACAATTCAGCAAGGTTTAACCTTTTGTAAACCATTTACTAGTTACAAATAGTTTAGGGTTTCATTCCTCCACTACCCCATAATGCTAAAACCCCATACACAGGATTCTACCAGTCTGGGATCACAGTGCTGTACTTCTTTCCACAAACCACACACTTTTCCTAGGCGGAATATGAAAAATTTATCATTCATTTTGCGTTCTCTTGGATTAGGAGACTGAATCAGTCTCTGATGTTTATTAAACAGTTGAAACATCCCACTACTAAAACCCATGCAGAAAGTTTAATAAAGTTGATTTAAAAGTTTGAAGAATAAAACATGGTAATACTTGTGCTACAAGTTGGTGGCTTATTCCCCTAGAATACTGTCCGTGGTGCATCAGTATGTATAAGCATCTACATGTATAAGCATACATGTTGTTTTATCTCTGTTTCTAGTGCTTAGACACACTGATGAACCATATGCAATATCTTTTCTTTAAGTTCTTTCAATTACCTAGTTGAAAGCAATATATGGAGCTGATAATCTGCTGACAGTAAATCTGTTTATTGACCTGTTATGGGAAAACCTCTGCTCCTATAAATCGTGCCTCCTATAAATCGTGCTTTGTCCTTATCTTCCAGCCAAGAAAAGGCCATGGTGAGGGTGGGAGAGGTTGTAATCAGAATACCTTGATCTTCTCTAATTCTCACAGTTAGGTTCTACTGCATACTTACATTCTGACATAGCACAAGGACAGATTTCCTAAAGCACAGAATGAATGGGCTGTATGTTTATCTGTTCAGAAAACATTCCCCACTTTCAAAGGGAAAAAAGTCTGATGGTATTCACATACTTATCCCCCCATTTCTTTCTAACATACTGTAGGTTTTCAACCATCATCCTTTGAGAAGGCTTTAAGCATGTCAAGTTATATTCCCAGTTCTACAGATGTCCCAAAGAGATTTATTTCTACAGAAATGGTCAGTGGCAGCACACCACCAGCCTCCACAGTAAAAACAATCACTGCCTGGAAGATACCTGACTCTCAGAGAAGTGATTCTGTACAACCTGTGGTTACTGGAAACATTGCTCATGCTCTAGGCACCATCAGTGGCCACTTTGCAGATGTGGAAAACAGTTCTCCAGTACATGCTATAAAGACTGAATCTTCAAGGAGCCATGCTGTATCACCTGAGGAGAAAACAAGGGGACAAGTTGAGGCCTTCAGCTATTTTGAGAGCAGCAGGAAGACTTCCCCTAACAGCAGAGCAAGTATAAACAAAGGACATTCTTTGCCAAACAAAGGATACAAAGGTGGAAATACTCAAAGAGTTCTGCACCTGTTAGCTAAGCATAAAGCAAGTAATTTACCTTTTACCCTTGTTGAAGTCACTGTCCCACCAAAAATGCTTCCTGAAGAAGTGAGTGAAACAGTGATTCCTGCAGCAGTGACCTGCTCTGATTTACCCTGTTTTCCTGGCGTACCCTGTGAGCCAAGTCAGGGTGGAAGTGTCAAGTGCGGTCGTTGTCCTTATGGTTATTATGGAGATGGCTTCACTTGCAGAGGTATTACAAATTATTGCACTAAAATGCTTTGAAGAAAAGAATCTTGAGATGTCTTTATAACTTGCAAGTGTATTGTTACTGTACTATCAGTGGAAAGTGTGGTGTATTGAATTTTCTCATTTTCATTATTAATATCGGCATAGCCTACAGGCTTTTAGTTGTATAGATCCACTTAAAAATACTTTCCTGATGTGTCCTGGACTCCACATTTCTGGGCAGTGATATAATGGATTCTCTGTGATCTTTTCACTACATTAGGCAAGACACAATGTGCTGAAATGCCACTTTCATTTTCCTTATTCCTTTCTTTGTTTTCTTCATTGCCTTTCAGCACGATGTAGACAACCCTGTGGCAAAAATATGGAGTGTGTGGCACCCAATATTTGTAAATGCAAGCCTGGTTATGCTGGTTATAACTGTCAGGCTGGTGAGTGTGGCATGTTAATTTTGCCTGTGGTAACTCATAGGCACAAATTAATGATTTGCAGAGTGCTGTTGATTTTTTTTTTTACAGCTCTTTGCAGACCTGATTGCAAAAACCATGGGAAGTGCATTAAGCCCAACATCTGTGAGTGTTTACCTGGATTCAGTGGCTCCACCTGTGAGGAAGGTAAATGTAGCAGTTTTTGCTTTTAAATTCATAACTACCCAAAGGATGCTGTTAATAACTCCCATGACTGTTCTGACAGCATGAAGGGGTGTTCATTTTACTGTCACTTTAACAGAACTCTTGAGTTACATATTGGTGTATGTCCTGATTTTCTTGATACACACTGTAGATGTTGCTTGTGATTGGATATTCCTAAATTTACCTTTCACATTAAGCAGAGCAGTTCACCAGTGAATGTAGTTGCCTTTAATCTAAATACTCCTGAAGAGTGGGAAGCACAGTCTAGAAATTGTGTCAGCTTTCTTTTCTTCAGGGTGACCACCACTCTTTGGACTCTGTACTACTGAAGTGAAGTTGTTCTTGCTACTTAACTCTTGTCAAAAGGCATTGCATGTATCTCCTTATTTTATCTCCAGGTTTTTGCTCACTGACAGTTATTAACATTTCATTTTTTATAAAGCATAAGCAGTCCATGCATCTTTCTAGAGGCAATTTCTTGAACGTAATTCTATATCTGCAGCACATTGCAAACCACCGTGTCAAAATGGAGGCACATGCTTGGCCAGAAATCTCTGCACCTGCCCATATGGTTTTGTGGGACCAAGATGTGATACAAGTAAGCAAAAGAGAATAAGAGAAAAATACATGGCATTTTTCCTGTTCTTCAGGAGAAAGAAAGCAAATTATGGTTTAAATTTTTTATGCCTTCTGTCTAATGCTAGCAAATGACATAATAACTGTGCCTTTTTGAACGTTCCCATACCTGGGCTTTTTGAACATCAGGTAATATTTGCACATAACTGTGAACATAATGCACTATAAAAGCTGCAAATAATTTATATTTTATGATTCACAAACATTGAAAAATTGAATACATTGTGTATGTGATACTACCTTAAGAAAAACTCACAGATGTTTCGTATGTCCTGCCAGCTTTTTAACTTCTGTCAGCTGAGATTGATTAGGTAGTGTGGTATATTCAGTGGTTGGTGTCAGTGAATGGCATGTCAGAAAGACTGGGATACAGGAAAATTGAATTCAGAACCACATTATGGTGTCTTGAAAAAATTTGCTATGATCATAGCTGAAAGATTCGAATTACTTTGTCTCACATAAATTGTCTTTTACATATCAAATTGTACATGCTGCAATTTGGCAACTCCAAATTTTGGGCAGAATTTATATGGGTAATTTGTATCCTTCAGAGAATCCAAATTTAAGACATGCTGTTTATATATTTTTCACCTGAATGTACCATTGCATTATTGACCCTGAATTCAGAAAATCCTTTGTCTCCTCCTCAAATCCCAGGACTTCCAGTTTTCAGTTTTTCTTGTTCTAATTTCAATTTTGACAAAAAAATGCTGCTCCTTGTGAAGGAGTACTAAAGAGAATGAGATATTTTTCTGAAGAAGTGATTCATGGTTTTCCCCAGAAGTGATATTTTAATGTCTTTGCTTGTCTCATGTTCCTGTGTGCATGCAGCTGCACTTGCATCACATAACACAGTCCATCTGTCTCTTAGCATTGCATTTCTTATTTGGTTTAGAATTTTTATTTAAACTTGTACATTTTTAACACTAAGTATAACCAGACCATGGGTATTTGCATGGAAAGTAATTTTATTTACCTTTGTCATCTGTGCTTGCTATTATGGGTTTGAGACTAAGTTACTCTGTTCAGCAATTCCTCTTCAGACAGGAATTGTACGTTACTTCCAGTGGTAATTTTTGAGATAGAACTGGAAAACAAATCAGGAATAATTTGTGATGTATCTCTTTCTTGTCATCCCACTCCCTGTCTCCTCCCTGCCTTATGTTTTTGCCCACCTTCTTGGATGGTAGTGGTTTGCAGCAGACACTGTGAAAATGGTGGGGAATGTCTCACTCCAGACATCTGCCAGTGTAAACCTGGCTGGTACGGACCTACCTGCAGCACAGGTAACACCCCTGCAATTTCCATGCTCCTGGGAGAGCACAGGTCCATAGGACCTCCCATTGTTTGGAATTTGGAACTGCATGGCTCAGGTGGCAGCAGTGGGCAGCTGCTCTCTGCTGCAGAGCCCTCACACTCCCCTGAGTCTCTGCACGTTAGTTCTGCTGCCAGCAGCACCTCTGGGAAGTCTTATGCTGATCCTTTAATTTGGGGTAAAGATTCTACGGGAATGATGTTACCTGCAGTTATCTGAGGTGTTCAATTCCTGTTCTTGGAACAGACACACATATTTTATAGACTTTATTTGGATGTCATGCTTCTCACTCTTCCTGACCCTATTTCTGCAGCAATGTGTAATCCTGTGTGTCTCAATGGTGGTTCCTGTACTAAGCCAGATGTTTGCCTGTGTCCACATGGATTCTTTGGTGCCCACTGTCAGAATGGTAATATTTTCTTTTTTTCTTCTCTCCACTCCTTAGTTGCCATTATGAGGAAATCTGTCAGAAAGCATTAAGACACAAAATTAACAATGAAGTTACATACCTGAGAAGTGGTGTAAAACAGAGATTACATTATTTTTTAGATTTTATGGCTGATTCAATAACTATCCAAGGAGAATGAAGACTCAAAATTAGTTTTGTATTCCACTCAATATTTAAGCAGCTTTCATCCAGTTCCGTTGTATGTTACGTGTAGTGTGGTTACTTTTGTACACATACAGTTCCCAATCTTGACTCCTTTTTATCTGATTTTGTCTTTACTATTGATTTTTTCACCAAACCACATAAATACGATTTTTACAAGGCAGGCCTGATGGTGCTCAATGTCCATACAAGCTGTCAGAATCTTAGTGTTGCACTCTTGTTTTCCAGAAGTATATCACTAAGTCAAAATGCAAACTACAGCCTTTTCCTCCTGTTTGTATCTTTTAGCTGTCTGCAGCCCTCCTTGTAAGAATGGTGGTCATTGCATGAGAAATAATGTCTGTACTTGTCCTGATGGGTACACAGGCAAAAGATGTGAAAAAAGTAAGCCAATGTTAAAATCTCCCTGTGATCCAAAAATAACCAATAAATTATTCTGTAATCAGTTAAATATATTAAGCAGCAGATGTTTTTGATTTTAAGGTGTCTGTGAGCCAGGGTGTATGAATGGAGGAAGATGTGTAGGCCCAAACATTTGCTCTTGTCCTTCAGGATGGAGAGGAAAAAGATGTAACACTCGTAAGTACCTTGTAGTCACCAGGAGAGCCAAGCCTTAAAAGTAATATGAGACTCAGGGCAACTCTGCCCACTCAAGTAAGTGCCACAGAACTTAAGAATATATACACATTGAAAAAAACAGTTGTCTATATCTTGGCAGCAAAATTTAGGATGGAGAACTAATACCATGCAGTTCTTAGGCTAAATCACGGGACCGAAACCTCTGTGAAATTCTTGTATAACAGATATTATTTGTTTCTTTCTGGATTCTTGTCTAAATCAAAACATGTGCATTTCTGCAAAGAGATGAGTCAAAAAAGTGAAAGAAATCCAATTTGTGCTGTAGGACATAAAACCAGATATAATAGAAAAATAAGTTCACTGAAATATCGGAAAACTGGAAACAGTTGGACGTGATGTGAATAAATGGTGGGGTGGGTACAAGCTCTTTAGGGCAGGTAGAAATAGGACTGTGATGGTTGCACATCTGTGGGTCACTTGTATCTTAATAAAGATACTGATGGTGCATAAATATATTGTGTTAGCATGGATAAAATCACAGTGTGCATGAAAATCAGCATGAGGATGGGTGGTAGAAATCCCATAGCTAAAATGTTAGTGTCTGTCAGAGTACCCACCCGAGGCTTGAGAACTGATGTGGGCAGTGAGCTCTCTAATGGCATGGAGGAAAAATAAATTTCCCTGTATTATTTTCTGTAATTATTGGAAAGGGGTTGTTTTTTGAAAAAAAAATATTACCAGTATTCACAGGGGTGAGATATCCTTGGATAAGAGATTTGATTATCAAATAGTCAGCTATGAATGAATGGAAATAGTGGTGGGTTCATGGCTTAATAAGCAGGGACAAATGTGCAGACACATAGGTCATAGAAAATAACTTTGGATCAAATATTCTTGAGTTGATTCATTTGATGTTCAGTTGAATGACAGACAAAAGATCTCTTTAGAAAGGTAAATTTGGAAAAAAATAAAGCTCTTTAATGATCCTCTCTTAATTCAGCTTTTCAGGCTTTTGTAGAAATCTCTGACACAGCAGAACCTCTGTATGTGGGTTTTGGTTGTAGGGCTTTTTGTGTCTAGTTGCCTCTCTTCTTTAATATCTTGTTGGCCTTAGACACATATTTGAGTGAAGATGATGTGACTCCTGTGTATGAAGAGTACTCCACCTCTTGTGAGCATTCTGAAATCTGAATAATAACTAATGTAACCACTTGGGATATAACCATACTTTGTGATGATGTTTGTGCAGCAATCTGTCTTCAGGAATGTAAGAATGGTGGGGAGTGTATTGGACCGAGTACCTGTCATTGTCCTCCACAGTGGGAAGGACTCCAGTGTCAGACACGTAAGAATGATGCAACCTGAAACCTCTTGCTCCTGCACAGCTCAGAATGCTTCAGCCATGCACAGTGCAGAGAAGTCCTCCTATACCTTGGATGCAGTTTACCCACATCTGTGTCAAAGGCAGGATAAAGAGTAGAGATGGCTCTGCCTGTTCTGAAGCCCCCCAAGATCTGATGGTGCTCTGGGAGCATGGCAGTATGTGTTGGTTTGCTCCAGTGCTACATGCTGCTGCACAGGCCCTGAGAGGCCATTGTGATAGCTTGAAATAGCAAGATGTGTTAAAAAACACCTTACTCATGTTCTTTGCTCAGTCTCATTCATGCCCTCAGCATGTTCTCTCGTTAAATCTGCATGGAAGCAAAAGGGGGATGGGATAGAGATAGGAACACTGTTGGCTCCACGTGACCTTTAAGTCTCCTTACGCTGAGGGGTGTTACCCTGTGAAAATTCCTTCCAAGGGCTTGGTTCCTATAACAAACAGAATGAGTATCTAGAGATAGCATCCACTTGTCCTTCACCAAGGTGTGTCCATGAATAAAACCTCATATGTACCTCTCTTGTTTTAGCTGTGTGCAACCAGAAGTGTCTGTTTGGAGGTAAATGTGTATTGCCCAACGTGTGCTCTTGTCGTCCAGGTTATACTGGAGTCCTCTGTGGGAAGAAGATTCAGGTACATGTACAGCCAAGACACCATCACAATACAGTGATTTGGGAGTTAATTAACTACTCCACCCATGTCCAGTGAAGCAGCATGATATACACCAAATGTGTATTTTGGCTGATTTCTTCCTTTCACTCTGCAGCAAGGGAAAATTAATGGAATTCCTAAGAGCTTTTCCATTAATTTTTAGGTTCTGATACTTACAGAACTGTTCTCAGCACCAAATGTAAACTTCCTTTGTTTCAAATTAAGCTGATTGTCTCTTGTCATGCAGTAAGAATTGATAACTATCCTCTTCACAACAACCACTATTTTCTTTTCTAGCATCTGGCCTCATTTTAGGGAAGAGTGTCCTACTGATGTGTCTTAGAGTGTCTTAGCTTGCATCAAGTCAAGCCCTGATCTTTTCCCAACTAACTACACTGCCAATTAGTTCATCAAGTGGAACTTGGGAATAACTTTACGTTTTTATATCAGAGGGAATGATGACCACTTCTTTGTTGGATTCCCTTGCTTGAGTGCTGATGCTCACTCACTGAAGTAATTGGATTAAACATTTTGTTACAGCTGTTTGGTGATGTCTGAAGTAAAAGCATTCTGCTCCTCTTGCATCACCTATGGTGTTTCTCTTCTTTTAATTTCAGTATATTTAGACACATTTGTGCTGTCAGCAGAATTGGGAGATGGAGTAGATGTGTTTCAGAAATTGAAACAAATGCTTATACAAATTTTCAAAGTATGCGACTACACATCCTACATCAATAAGACTGTAATGTTTGTAATATGGATTTCCAAAATGTGACCCAAAGAGAGAAAAATTTTGATTTAAAGGTTTTCATATGTCCTGCATAGAGTTAGTCTATCTTTAGTATAAAAAATATATATATTGTCAGTCAGTCAGACAGTGCTGTATCATACATTGATCAAAATGGCACATTTTCTTAATGAAACAAAAAACTATAAGCACAAGTTTAACTTAATGTTGTGATTCTGCATATCAGGCAAGCAGAGATTCATTAAAATTGTTTCATAAACTTTATCATAAAAATGGGTTGCCTCATTAAAGTCTGGTTTTAATATTTGTTTTCTCTCTCCAAGGTACAAAGACATCATGGTTGAAGAAGTATGGCAATTCAGTTGCAATGCTGCATGGATGTATAAGACGTGAAAATAACAAAAGAGTTGAAGGCAATTACAGAGTTCATTTAAATGAAAGGAATATTCAGAACTCTTATTTTAAAATATTCATATTCATCACAAATGTTGGTGAACTTCAAAACAACAATCTTGTAGTCATTAAAACATATGTATATTCCTGGAATTTTTTGTTACCTCATGTACAAACCCCACAGCCTCTGATGTCTTCACTGAATTCCCAGATTGGATGACTGAGCCCAAAATTCTGCAGTTTATTCAACTGGACTATGAACATTTTGTTGAGGAAACAAGACTGTAGCAGCTGTTGGGTGACTCTAGCAAGGAAGGCAGCTCTTCTGCACTTGTGAATGGTACCTCCTGTTTACAGACACTGTTTACATACATATTACTTGGCCATGGATGGATGAAAAAGCAGAACTGTTTTTTCTTGTTTTATATTTACATCCATCTTCTTGTAATGACAAGCCAGTAGCAAGGAAGGAGGGGAAACCAGAACTGAGGCTGGGCTAATAACAGTGAAGGCAACGCCTCCTGTCCTGTTAACAGCCAGCCAGATGCAGAATGACTCTGATTTATCTATGACAAGCCTTTGCAGCCAGAAGTCAGATCCCAACTTTTCTATTTTGACTTCATTACTTACAGTCATGAATTTGAAGAGACAACTACTGAATTATTCCTGTGTCTGTAAGACTTCAATGCCCCTGTCTGAGATGGCAGTCAGTAATATGAGGGAATTTTGTTCCCAGGACTCTTAGAGAAATTTAACAATTTAGCAATGCTGAATGCTAAAATAGAAACTAATAAGAGGAGAAATTTGTTGTACATCATGCCATCCAAACTTATAATGTCAAAAAGTGTTTGTAAAGACTTCACAGAGGATTTTTTTCCATTACCAAGTGCTCCAATTGTCTGTTACCACTTACCAGCTGCCAGATAGCTTTTAAAAAATAAAATTCCAGTTCTTCTGAAATTTCCTACAGCGGACTGCTGTTTTCTCCTAAAGCTGTGAAAGACATTTTAGTTTCTGTCATAACAAAGTGAGCTCTGGTAATAGACACAAACATCCCTTTAGCTAAGGCATTGAAGTTTACTGCTTTGGTTTTTTAAGCCAAAAATAAACATCATGACTTCCTGTTCTCCTGAGCAATATTCAGTTTATATATCCTAATTTTGAACAGGAAGAAAATAGAGGTAATTTTGCCATTTACTGCCATTCTGGGATGCTGATTACCAAATCATAGCTGTTAGCAGCTCTGTGCCTAGATTTTTCCTTACCTTTTGATAGTCTTCTTAAGTCATCTTGCAAAGTAAGCTGGCATTTTGAGAGCCTAGCATCATTCCAGAATGATACCTCATGGATTTCCAAGTGCCTGACTGGTGTATTTGAAAAATATCCAATTTCCCACTTGGATTTTAAATTTCAGTGTTTCCATAGTTTCTTTCAATCAAGCATCCACATGGCTGATAGCCTGATGATCGGGGAACCATTACCTTATTTAAAACCTATTCCTCTTGGACATTTCCTTTCTCACATCTCACAAAGATACCGATGAACAAAATCTGACTAGCTCTTGGAACTGTTTTGGATACACAAGGTACTGAAAATATTTTAGGGTACAAACACACCAGTATCACATAATCTCTTATTGTAATCACTGCTGTTCTATGTGTCACTTACAGAGGTGCTGTGCAAAGAAGAAAGATAACATCTGCCTGGAGCACTGCTAATAGTACTTTGGGTAATGAGTTGGTGCAATCCTTTACTCATAAAACTTAATCAATACATGTATGTGCATTTCTAGAATTTCAGGCACAATAAAGGGTTTTTTATTATAATTGTTATTGTTTGCTGTTTATTTTCAATGGTTTTAAAGGCAGAAGTTATTTCCTTTACATTTTCCAAATGCAAGCTGTGTGAACAAAAGCACATCCAGTTTTGCCTACAGTATCAAAAAATGCTCAGTGCTAAGCTGTGTTATTTTTGCTATTTTCCAGCAAGCACATGGTGCAAAAAAATTATTAGTACATGCAAAATGCCAGACAGCTACTTCAAAACTGCCCAGTAGTTATGTGATTAGTTGAAACTATTTTGTTACTACATTGCCCATCATATACATGAAACAGAATTCACTGCAATTAGGAAGCACATGGTAACAATACAGTAAAATTGCTCAGTGTAACAAGATGCAGATTTATGTAGAGGGCTTGTGTACAGAGGTTAACAGAATTTCTAAGTGCTACAACAAAATTGTAACCTGCAATTAGGCCCAAAAGAGTTAGGGGATGTGGGAGTGGGGAGAAGGGTTGGAGCTGACATAGTTCCACTCTGGAGGAATGAAGGGCAACTTGTGCCAAACTGAAGATTTTGCAGTGATTCTTACCACATTATGCACAACACCAGTATCTTCATTGAATTTTCCTGCATGATTTCTTTAGACATAAAAGAGTGCTGGAATAAATGGGAATCATCCATTTATTACCTGGTTGTACTACAGTTGCTCTGCAGGCCCGCAGAAATTCTCCCAAGTGCACATTGATTTTTGTCCCTGATCTTGAAAAGATCTTTTAAAATGCAGTACAGCGAATGTTCTGGGAAGGAAGGGCTCGTATCACAGAAGATTCCACAGGTAGTAATTTTGGCTCTGATTTAAAAATAAAACCACAAGTGGGCCCTATGGGAAAGGTTCTTTCTTTTTACAAAAGTTAATTATATATTTTCCTAGCTGAGAAGAGAAAGCAAGGTAATATTTCCATTTACCAAAAGCAAACTCATGAAGATGTATCAGCACAAGCCCTAAAGTAAATAGGTATAAAATCTGAAACTGCTTGACAAATGGGCTACACCCGCTCCATTATTTGTCCAAGTGGAAAAACCCAAAGTTTAAATTCTCAAAACATAACATTGGGGTACATATACAAACCCAAATGTAGAGGTTAGAAAGTTTTGCTAATAACTAAAGTTGTTAATGCAATTTCTGTCATTTAAAGGTGTCACATGCTGGTATCAGGTAATTTTACCCAACTTCTGCCCACAGCTCAGTTTAGCTAGCAAATGATATTTTACAGCGAACCCAAGTAATTCCATTCTTGCCAGAAGCACTTAGAGCAGAAGAGAAAACATAAATAAAAATGTGCATGTAAGTCAACTAAAAAGAAGAAACACCTCACCTTTCCATGCACACTCTAGAAAGACAAAGTATCAAAAATGCAATCACTGCAATGCCTTTAAAATTTTTACAGTTGTTTTAGTGAAAACCAGAGTATCTGTATAAGGTGTTACAGTTAGCTCTAATGAATAAGGGAGCTAGCATGTTCTGTGTTGCCTTTCTTGACCTTTGAGCTGCATGCATGGCTTATCTCCCCACAGGAAGACATAGCTATCTCCAAAAATTACATGCTCAAACGAATATGTTCAATCCTCCAGTGAGCAGAAAACAAGCACAAGACAAGAATTACTGACAGTTCTTTTAGTCTTGTTAGTATGTTTAACTGTGGAAATAATAACCTGGGAACACAGACTGTCATTAACAATACATTCTAAGATTTTTCGACCCTAACTAACTATAAAAATCACTTTTAAACTCAAAGTTTAATTGCATGATAAGAATAAGTATTTCTTAAAACAAAAAAACCCTCCCAAACGACACTGTAGCCAGTAGATGGTGCTACGTTCAAGTAGTATTTCTGAAATATGCCGTTGCATTCTGTGTGGCATCAAATTACTGCTTACTTCAATCATTTCTAAATAGGAAACTAAATTAGCATTTGTTTTGGCCTGTCCAGAAACACCAATTACAGGTCTCTCAATGATTGCTTCTGGTCTCTTGCTCCTGACAATGCCAATATCTCTTCCAGCTTTTAGTCGCTATTACTGTCACTTTTGTCTTTATTAGTAGAAGTCAGTATTTTGGGAATAATACTGAGATATTATGCCTCTTTGTATTTACATAGTACTGATTATTTATTCTAAATTTTGGGTCTGATGCAAGTAATTTTTTCCCATTCATTCCCCTGCAAACAGTATGTCACCTAAGGTATTCAACCTAACTCCTGAATTTCTAAATTATGGCACAGCCTTTCCTTACTGCTAGTCTGCAGCCTCCCATTATACTGCTCCTGTGACAACACAGTCTTGAATAGCATAGAATTATCAATGTCTCCAGAAGGAAAATACATTTCCCTGTCTCACTGGGGTAAGGAAAAGAAATAACTGGAAGTTGAGAGATGCTTAGATAATATGACTGTAGAATATGACCATAGTCAAGATAAGGACTCTCAGAGTATTAGCAGGAATTATGTTTTTAGAAAGTAACAGCAGAATTGTCTGAAAAGTATTGGCAGGGCAGTGTTAGGTGTTGGGGTTTTTTTAAATACTGTTTAGCTGATTGAGATCCAGAGCAGATTGAAGGGGGAGGGACAGGAAGCAGACATAAAGTGATAACCATGATTTAAATAAGATGCTTTGCAGTTTGGTAATGTTCCAGAAAGATGTAAACTCTGCAAGTTTCCTCTTGCAACTGTTTAATCTCAAATAAGGCAAATTATATTTGAACTAACATTCACTTCTGATGATCTGAATTGAGGGCTTTTTGTTTCATGTGCTTTTTAACAATGTAATTATATAACAGTAAGTCTAGTCAAAGGGGAGAAGAATAAAAAAGAAGAGCATAAATCTATTCTGAAGTACTTGATTTGAAGAAAATTTATTTCAAGGTCAGTTGTATCAACCAAGGCATAATACTTCTGCTTATGAAGAAAAAATGAGAAGAGAACGTGTCTCACACTGCACACAGGTGGATATTTGTAACAACTTTCCTACAATCACCAATACCTTCCTTTTATATAGAAAACCATGTACTTAATATAGTGAGGACAAAAAGCTGTCTGAAATCAAGTTACCATGTTTATTTTAAGGTCCTTCCCCCCTGCAGACTTCCTCTCTGTATAGTTACATTAAAAAATGCAGCTTATCTTGGCTGAAGTTGTTTCATTCCTTCCTTTTCTTTGTACACTGTGGCCCAGAGTATGGCAGTCGACATCTGCACACGTTTGGAGCGATGCATTTCCCTCCGTGCTGGCAGGGCACTTTGCATACAGCTGAAATGAGACACCAGACACACAACTTGTCTTCAGCACAACACAGGATCATTTTTCTTTTTGTCTCACTGAGGTAGCAGAATTGTTCCCTGGTGACTGCACTGGGACAATATAAATAAAAGCATAATGGAGGAACTGAAAAGCAATGTCTCTCAATTTATGGCATTGTGGCCTTCACTGGAATACAGGCATAGTATGTCTGGACTTATTCATGCTCCATTTCCCTTTTAAAATACTATAATTTCTGTTCTTTAAGGCACAGGCTTTTTTTGAGATGGATGCCCCCATGAAAGTGAGAGAACAATAAAAATTCCTGCTGAAACTTACTGAAGCCAGTGCTTGGATCCACACCCATGAGTAAACAGTCACCTCAACCTAGCAGTATCTCACATACTGTCCTCCTCTTCCCCACAGGAGCAGAGGAGGGCTGAGTGGGCACAGCTTCAGCTGTCCTGGGCTACACACCAGCTCAGCTTACAAGCCAGGGCTGCAATTTATGTATGAGCATGTACGCCAAAAGAAGTCAAGCTTGATGCAGATCTAGTTAATTTGGGAACGGATTATTTTGACGTTAAGAACCTGAACACTTCTGCCATTACTGCAGCTGCAGGGAGCTAAGCATTCTGTAAGTTCTCTGCAACTCCCACAGAGCTGGCTTTTAATATCACTATCTCAATACACTCATGAATATAAACCCTTTTTGATGGTCAGTGGGAATATCAAAATATTACTTGTTAATGTTTGCTTGACCCTATATATTGTAGAAGAACTAACACTAGTTGATTTAGTGCCACAGCCATGTGAAAATATCATATGCAGAGGACTTAATCCAGAGACCCTGCACCCACAATATCCAGTTCAAAACCAATGTCTGCAGGAGGGTATTTTCAGACTCCCAGAGAGCAAACAGAAAAACCCTTTCCTTTTGTAGTCTCAGGATTATTGCCTTTAGCATCAGGGCAGTGCTGTTACAAGCATACAAGTCCCAAGCAGCATAGATATAACAACCTGCTTTTGTGAAGCAAAATTTGTGAATATGGAACTGGTTGTTCAGCAAGAGTGTCAGTAGTAATTCTGATTACAGGCAGCTTTCAGAGTTCTAAGAACACAGGGAGTTCATTTTATCAACTAATCCTCAAAGTGAGAAGCAAGTTTCAATTTTAAATGTCTAAAAATTTAATGGAGCTTCTAACCCACACCAGTAGCAACAGTACTTCTGCAATTTTCAGTTCCTTATACTGGGGTCTCAGTTTACAGACAGTATTTCAGAAATACCAACAAAACATACCAAGTAATTTGGTGACAACCAAAATCTGAATCTCTGTCAAAGTGGAAAAGTTCTGTGTTTCTGACCAAATTGAACAGCCATCTACTCTCTATGCATTCTTGTAAGAGCCCCCATATGTGGAAGCAGCTCTCAGTTACTATTCTAAGATACTTTCCCTGGAAGCTTTCCCTTGATACTTTGCCTTTGTTAGGCCCTGAAGATTTGAACACTTTGATTGGTAAATCAAACAAGCAGAGGAAAGGATAAATGAAAAATGTCAGAAGTCATTTACCTAAGTGACACGCTCTGCCAACCCATCCAGCTGGACAGCTACAAATCCCAGGAGCCACACAAGCTCCATTATTCCGACAACCTTGAGGACAAATTGCTACAAGAAAAAGAATGAGTAAGTCAGCAGGATTTATAAAACTGATGTAAAAGAATCCTGACAGAAAGAAAGATTCAGGATGATACAAGTCAAAATGGCAAAACACATTTTCTTCTAGGCCAGATATTCAACTGGTATAACTCCAAAAGCATTTCCAGGACCAGGGAAATGGAAAAAAAAGTATAGGTACCATGTTAAGAATCTTAGTTTAAACGTGAACAGTTGGACACCTTAATGCAAAATATTTTCACACTATTTTATCTGTGTAAGTACCCATAATGCAGGTAACTCATTTCTATAGTAATGTAATAACACTTCCATACTTACTAGTCCCTTAATACATTTAAAATGTTTTTGTTACTGCAGTTTTAGAATTGATATACATATTTGCATGAATGTAGACACTCACCTTCCTGGCACCTTGATCCTGTCCAGCCAGAAGCACAAAGGCACTTCACGACTCCATTGACAGAGACGCACTCCCCACCGTTCTGACAGCCTCCTTCACAGCTCACTGTGGAAGACAGCATACACCAGGCATTTCAGAAGCAGCACAGGACTTCAAATAATTGCCTTTAAACAGCTCGTCTGGCATCAGCTACTTGTTTTATCACATCTGCAAAAACTAAAATTTCAACTGTGAAGAGCAAGGCACTCTTCTACTTCTCACCACTGTTCGTCAGCTACACCACAGGAACTGCTAATGTGCATATTTGTATCAAATTTGGCAAATCACAGCTGCACATGTGGTGCAGGATTCACATATTTCTTTACCTGGCAGGTCCTACTTGTTACAAGAGGAAGAAGAGAAGAGGATATTACTTTGACAAATGAAACTATGGCTATAGTTAAGTTAAGCAGTGCCTTCCCAAAGGCCAAATACTTGAGTTAGCCTCCTCATTTCAGAATTGCTCTACACGTCAAAGCCCTGAAGGCCTCATTAATGAAGCATTATTTATGCCAGACATATGATTGGTATCAACTGTGGAGAGCACAATCACTGTTCTGTACAATCAAATGCTTCCTTTCACAAGTATGAATGTATATTATATACCACCTTCATTGTATTGAAGAAAAACAACTATCCTTCATTGTAAAGATGGACAGTTTAGATGTCTGCTTGATAATTTGTCGATAAAATATCCAAATCTCAACCACAATTGTTCAACCACAAGTATTGAGCACAATTTCAGCTAACAGATTTTTTGGCACAAATACTGAACATGCAAGGACGTGCAAGTCAAATTCAGCACAGCTGGAAAAGCTCTTCAATATTTGTTTGAATATTACTTTGTCACACAGTGTAAGTTAATGTATTTAATATTGATTGCATTTGATCCATCACGGTGACAAAGAGAAGTGCATGAGGACTGGATGAAAGCAAATATTACTTCAGTCTTCTAGAAGGGCAAGAAGGACCCAGGGAACTACAGACTGCTCTGCCTCACCTCAGCCCCTGGTGAGGTAATACGAGAACTGACTCTGGAAACCATTTCCAGCCACATTAAGGACAAGAAAATCATCAACAGGTCTTGATCACCACAATGAGGGTGACTAAATGCTGATTAGTAATGGTACAGGTTGCTTTGGGAATTGTGGAGTCTCTGTCCTTGGAGGACATTCAAAAGCCATGAAGACATGGCCTTCAGCAGCTGGCTCTAGGTAGCCCTGCTGGAGCAGGGAGCTTGGAAATCACAACCTGCAGAGGTCCCTTCCAACCTCACCCAGCCTGTGATTTTGTGAGATTCTGTAATAGCACATTGTCTCACACCACAAGTTTGTACAACTGTGTTTTCTCAGATTGCCTTTTCCAATACATACATCTATTCAATAGGCTTCACAAAAACATAAAAATAGGTCTTTACTGCTCCTTCTCTGTCATCTCCCATGACCTCTCAACAATACATTGCCACACATATCCTCTGTGAGTGGCCCTCAATGTTACCATCTTGCAGATACTACATAAAAGTTTCAACCACTTAATGCAGAAATATGTATGTATACAAACCATCTTAATAAATTATTTAGAAAGAATCTGTTACAGAGCTAAATGGGATATTTATGTAGCACATAAAAAGGGTATTTTCCAGGCAAAAAACTCACTCAGATTCTCACAACACATTTCAGTACGTGTACTCCATCCCATCCTCCTGCAAGCATGCAGATCCTCTAGGCCATGCATGTCTTGGTAGTAAGGTCAGAGATTTACAGAATTAAGGTCATTATTTCAAAGTGCATTAGATCCAGGACTTGAAGCACTCTAAATTAATTTAGTCTGTTTCCAAACTCCTTGTCTTTCCAAGCTATCCTTGGGTCTTACCTTTATGACAGTATCTACCCCCATACCCAGGTGGACATCTGCATTTTCCAGGTCGGAGGCACTCTCCCCCATTTTTGCATTTTGGATAACATGTAGCTGTAAGACAGACAACAAAGAAAGGTTGGATAAATCATACTAAAATTACTACTTAAATACATAAGAAATTATGTTTATTATTTTTAAATAATATTATATTTTCATCAGTTTGTCTTTATATTTCCTAAGATATATCTGCCATGTCATCTTACATTGCTGATAAGGTGAAATAATTTCCCTGCATGGGAGCACTCCTCCATACTAAGCTTTTAAGCACTCAAAACTAAGGAATATTTTGGGCCTGGACAGAACAGGCCCATATTAAACAGGAACACAGCTGGACTGCCAAAAAAAGCTTTTGATAACTGGAGAAATAATAGAAAACAGGTGATAAGAAGAAATTATTCAATAAAAATATGTTGAACTTGAGAGACATCATGTAATTCTTAAGGTGAAATATCTGATTTTTTACTCTTTACTGGATTCCTACGTTCCTCTTCATTAAAACTACATGCTCTGTTCTTTATATCTCTTCTCTAAAACGTCTCCAGAAGTTAGTCAGGATTTCTTTCTCCTCCACACTCTTTTTTTCCCTTCTATTGCTTCAGCTGGCTTTTCAGAAACCTTTCTGAAATGTACAATGTTTGTTTAGCAAGCGTCCAAGATAAATGTAACTTTTCTCATAACTCTAATCATCTGCTGGGAGAAAAGAATCTATGATCACCACAAATCCTGCAACTTTTTCATTGCTGACAGCTTGGACAAGTCTGATAAGGTACAAATAAAAACCTCAATTTTGCAAAATTCTGGATAAATCCAGTCAGATTGGAAATGAATTACCTATCACATAGACTCTTTGCTAGTCATAATCTTCCCTGAATCAGCCCTGCTGTCTGAGAAAACATTTATTTATTCACACAAAGGTTTTAGAAACCCATCTGTTTCTGGGAGTCTCATCTGAGTTAGGTGTGAGATGAGCTCTCTACTTATTCTTTGACTGGATGGGTGAAAAGGAGGAAAAAGATGAACCATGAGTAACACCATCCTGATTTTGTCCTCATACACTTATTGCTCTCTCATATACTTGTTACTCTCAAGAAACCCAGCTGAAGAATAGAGGATTTTTCACATTAGTACCCACAGTATGAGTACTAGCAGGCAAAGAAAGGACAGAGATGTAGGAAAAAAACAGCCAGTGCTCAGCTCTCCGTAACTTTTACCAGATGCTCTCATTTCTTTGGAAGTGCCAAAGAAATACAAGAGCTCCCAATTTAAGAAAAATTCTGTTTCTGTGTTATTTCACACAGTTTTCAGTTCCGTTTTCTTGACAGAACAAGGGATGAAACTTCATTTATCCAATTAATTTTTTTTTCTACATTGATGACCTTATGAGCACAAGGATTCAGGAGTTTCCTTAACAATTCCAGACATTTCACCTCTCTAGTTCAAGAACTGATCTGCCTCTCCACCAATATTTCACCTCTCCCATAACCCCAAAATGTCTAGAAACCAATAGTTTTTGGAACAGTTCATACAGCCTAGTTTTTAATCTCCACTACGCAGCACATTATCTATACATCATTTGTCCCCACCTGCTAGCCTCAGCCTCAAAATGAAACAACACTGCATGAACAACTACAGTGCTGAATGAAATTTTCAGCACCTCATTTCAGAGTTTTTTTTAAAAATCTCATTTTAAATGAAGGACATTGAAAATTAGAACAAATACTGTACAATCTTTTCAGCTCCTCACATAGGACAACATGCAAATCACTCGACACTGAGTGATATTTTAGCATTTAATAGCCACAGTTAAACTTTTAAACAAGAAAATTAAAAAACTAGAAATCTAACGTGTTACATTGAACAGGGTTTAAACTAAAACTCTTCTTCACGATGTTTGCTTTTGCATGTTAGGTGGCATTTTCAAAAAATACTTTGGCTCTCCATGGAAACCAACAGGAACAGGCTCCACCCTAGCTTTACACCTCCTGCCGTAGAAATGGGATGTACAAATGACTCTGTGCTTCAGGTAACATCCAGGAAGTGAACAACAGTACTTTTACGAGCACAACATATTTTTAATAAAAAGAAACCCAGAAAATAACCTACTTTTGATGTTTTTGTTAGTGACTAGTCCTGACTAATTACACCTAGAGATACTAGTTAAATGTTACTGTGGCTTAGAATGCTGTCAAGACTCTAAAAGCATCTGGATGCAATCCTGTGCATTGTGCTCTAGGATGACCCTGCTTGGGCAGGGATGTTGGACCTTCTGGTCCCTTCCAACCTGACCAATTCTGTGATTCCCTAAATACTTCCAGGGAAGTACTTAATCATGCAGTTAAAGCAGTAGGAGGAATAAACCACCAAAGCCTGTCCAGTGAGAGGCCTCTTAGCCAACATCCAAGTGGCAAAAGCCCTCTATGACTCACGGCCATTTCCAACAGCGGGGTCTGCTTACCACCGTGAGCTCTTCGCTCTGGCTCTCGGCTGCGCTCCATCAGTTTGCTGTCACCCTTACCAAAGGGTGTCTCGACTCTTCCCTCCCACCTCGCCTCATTCAGGTCCTCCCCGGCACCTCACCGCCCGCCTCTCACACCAGACCCAAGCCCGATCTCCTCAGACCTTCCCGGAGGGATTGCTCGCGGGGGGCTGGCAGGACAGAGAGCGGTGCTTGTGCCCGTCCCTGCGGGCCCCGGGAGCCGGCGCATCCCGCCCCGCCTTTACCGTGCTGGCAGCGCTCGCCCTCGTAGCCCTTGGAGCAGAGGCAGGAGCCGTCGGCGAGGCAGAGCCCGCCGTGGCGGCAGCGCGGGCTGCAGGAGGCGGCGGGGCCGGGACAGGGCGCGCCCAGGCACAGCCAGAGCCAGAGCAGCAGGGGCAGCCCCGCGCAGCCGCCGTCCCGCCGCGCCATGGCCCCTCAGGGCAGCCCCGGGCCCGGGCAGCGCGGCCCGCTCCGCTCCCGCCTCCTCTCCGCTCGCTGCCCTCTCAGCCCCGCTGCTTCACGGTCCTCTCGCTTTTACCCTCTCCGTCCGTTCCCACTCCTCCTCCTCCTCCTCCTCCTCCCCCGTGCCGTGTCAGGGCGGGTGGGAGCCCCCCCGAGCGCCGTGACCCCAGCGGGTCACCCTGAGAGAAAGGAGGCTCGGGGGACCTCATCACCCTCGGCATCTCCCCGAAAGGAGGCTGGAGCCAGCTGGGGGCTCGGCCTCTTCTCCCGGGCAACCAGCGACAGGACAGGAGGACGTACTCTCAAGCTGCACCGGGGGAGGTTTAGGTTGGACGCTAGGAGGAATTTCTTCACAGAAAGGGTTTCTAGACATTGGAATGGGCTGCTCAGGGACGTGGTGGAGTCATCGTCTCTCGTGGTGTTTAAGGAAAGACTGGATATGGCACATAGTGACTGAGTGGTGGTTTGGTCATAGATTGGACTCAATCTTCTCAGAGGTCTTGTCCAACCTGACTGATCCTGTGATTTTATCTGCAGGTACTGAGGCCTCTGACAGCAGAGGACCAGCCACCAGGTACTCACACAGTGTGTTGGACAAGGAGCCCACCTTAGCACCCAGCCTGCTGGCACGCCTGACATCTGCTGGCCCTGCCATTCCTTCCAGGACAGCACAGCTCTGAGCCCTGTTTGAGACCCTGCAGGTTCTGATTTCTATACACTTCCATCCTTAAAGGTGCCATATGTGAATATCATGACACAACATTCAAAGGATGGTTTCAGAGAGAGGACTGATGGACTGAACTCACTGCCACCTGACAGAGGAGAGGAATACGGGTCTCATAGAATGGCTTTCTTTAGAAGGGGCTTTAAAAATCATCTGGTTCCAACACCCCTGCCATGAACAGGCACACCTTCCACTTTGAAGCCTTATCCAGCCTGGCCTTGAATGCTTCCAGGGATGTGACATCCACAGCTCCTGCAGACAACTTGTGTTAGTGCCTCACCACCCTCACAGTAAAGAATTCCTTCTTTATATCTGATCTAAATTTGCCCTTTATAATTGGAAGACATTTGCCTGTGTCCTGTCACTCCATGCCCTTGTCAAAATTTCCTCTCCAGCTCTCCTGTGGGCCCTTTAGGTACTGGAAGGTGCTCTAAATTCTTCCCAGAACATTATTTTCTCCAGCTCTGAGCCTGGCTTTGTGGAATAGGTACCCCAGCCCTCTGAGCATTCTCTGCTTCTTGGCTGGACTCTGTTCTTCCCTGGACTTGCTCCTTGCCCTGCAGTCTCTGGGAATGACTTGAGTACAACTCCATTACAAAATAGCAGGATATTTCAGTTTGATCATGAAAATATTTGTGTTGCGAAGAACACAGACATAGGTGGTCAGAAAACATTTTTTCTCTTATTATTTCCAGTATTCCACACACACTTCCTATAATTTCAAACGTTTCCCTGAGAAAACACAAACACCAAGACTCAGCCCAACGAAGCATTTTCAGATGAGTTGGAATGATCAGTAGTGAAAAAGAGAGCTTTTCAGTAGTGAAAAAGAGAGACACAAAATGTCTACAGGAAAGTGAAATAATCCTCATGCCTTTTGAAAAACTAAGGGAAAACCAAGACTTGTTTTCAGCTGTGAGAGCTGGCTTTGAATTACTTTTGCAAGTAGCATAAAACAGCTTAATTTGTTTTCCTGATGAAGCAGGAGTACGATTTGGTAACTGCTTTCACTTTGACTGGAAATTAAAATTTGTGCAAGTACTTCTGTTGTAAAACTGGTTTTTATCCCTTTTCACACCTACAGAGAGTGGAAAATACAGTTCATAGCAGGAGTAGAATACAAAGCAAATCTGCTGCCAATAGCACGAGGTGCTGTCTGGCTTCTTGCAAAGGTTAAGGCACATATAACATTATTTTTGCAAGACTGCATTTAGACTTTCAAGTAGCAAAATACCATTAAATGATTAAACAAGAGTAACCTGAAAGTACAACTCTGAATAATTGCCTAAAACGTGCACAACTTCCTCTTGCTTGTGCCTAGGCAACCAAAGCAACATTTAGAGGATACATACGTAGAATTACATTTGTCCTGTGCAAACCCATGTAGCAAATATCCCTTCAAGTATTAATGACGAAGCAAAAAGCCACGGTGATTTAATTACTCCTGCACAAGATGCCACAGTGTGTTGGTTTGCTATCTAGAATAAGAACATCCAAACCCCATTCCTACTGCAGTTCCAGCTGTGGGGAGAAGAACAAGGTCTCACATGCAGTATTCCTTCTTGCAAGGACAGGAGTAATAGGATTAAGCACTGATACCACTTTTAGTAAAACCACTTGCCAGAAATATATTGTGGAATACATTCTTCCCAAAAGGAATAGCTTTGTTTGTGCCATCCCCACAAGAGCAAAATGAGAGAAGAACTGAAGGCACTGCCTCTGGGCTGTATTGTTCTCTGAGTATATAATAATTTTGCACCTCCTTGACTTCTGCCAATAATTTTGAGCATATTGATTTTTTTCACAGAAATATTTTTTCCATTACTGTCTTTCTTCTATAAGACAGTTTTATGTGGAAGTGTGCCTTTCTGATATTAATGCCTAGCAACAACTCCTTCATATAGAATTCTTTTCAGATTTTAAGAGCTATTCTTCATTATTCATGATTTTTAAAGCACTATTTATTTTCAGTTCCATATCCCATCTTCTCTATACCAGAAAGATGACTTTTGCTGGCTCAGGTTAATTAAGACCCCCTTTTTTATTTCTCTCCTGGTTCCCTTTGAGGATCTTAAAATAATTAGTACCAAAGAAAATAATCATATTTCGAAATATGGCAAGTGCCCCATCAGAGGGGATAATTAAATGCAAAGACTATATTAAATAAGCTTGCCCAGGTGTTTCATTGAATGAAGTAAATTTGCTTAAACATTATTTTCTGTAGGAAGGATTAGGCTGTTTCACCATTTTTATGCATCTAAATTCATCTCAGGGCTCATCAAATTTGCTAAGTGCATGTCTGCATTTACAAATGATTGAATCATGTTAACAGAGGTTCTCACTGAAAACAGAAGTGCTTCCAGGCATCCAACATGCTTTAGCCTTAGAAGCACAATCTGATTTAAAAGAACCCAAACAACCAAAAACAAACAAACAAAAAAAAAAAAAAAACAAGGAGGCAATAAAATACAAAAAAAAAAAAAACCAGCAGGTAATTAAGTTTTTAGCAAAGGGAATTTAGATTCATTCATTCTTGTCATAATGGTCATATTTAATACTTCTTTTCAAAATAAAACGAAAATAAGGCAGTTTTAGCAGTAGGACATTCATTCACAGGCTCATTTTTGTGTCAACATCCTCCTGATATACTGTATCACAGCAATATGTAATAGCCTCTTGAGGGAGACTGCTGTCCAGTCCAAAGAAGAAGGCAAGAAAGAAATGAACTCACTGTTATAATCAGAGTAAAGGTACCCTGTGGAGTGGTATTTTATAAGAATAAGGATTCTCACCTAGAGTCTGGGATTCTGCTCCATGTAAGGCAGAGCAGGTACAAAACTGGGGTCCCCAACAACCCTGTGGGAAGACACCACTTCTGGACAGCTCAGGGCATGTGCAGGAGTCTCTTGCCTATTTCAAAGACTTATTTCATTACAGTGTGCAAAACATTCAGGAAGTACAAGCTCAGATCCTCACATGCCCTGGGAATTTATGAGCCAGCCAGCTGTAATACAGCACAACCTGCTCTCAGCAGTAGTACCTTATAGGAAAACAATAAGCTTAGAAATTGGGATACAAAACCTTAGAGGGTGCTTGTGCAGAGGTGATGCACAACCATCTAATAAAATGTCAGTATCTCAACAATCAACTAGAACTGAGGTGAGAGGTAATGTTAGGAGGTGTATTGCACAGCTATCTTGGTCTATTACTAGTGTATATATCTTTACTAGATCTTTGTGTATTACTAGTCCTGTGCAGCATGTGCAGTTCCAAGCTCTGGCACAATCATCACTGCACTGGTACAGCTGCACTGGGTGCTGTACTTCAGTACATCTAAAAAAATGTGTCGTGCAGAGATGAAGCTTTGTTTATCAGTGCCACCCCACAGGTAGCAATCCCATTTACAAGTGCTTTTCAGCATAATTTGGTCTCTGCTCTCCCACGTGTAATGGTGCAGTTAAGTGGCATGGATCACAGCTGTATCTCCACTCAAGCCCACATCAGGGCTGTCAGATAACAGGACTTATGACCAACATCAGTCTTCTTTGTAGACAGCTTGAATACTGATCTGTCTTCCAGTGCAATTGGGCTTCAGGGGCATTTGAATCAAAGTCACTCTAGTTCTGCTAAAAGAAGGAAAATTATATATGGGTTTATTTTCAAGCATGCCCATGTGTGAATTAGGTGAGCAGAGATATTATACATGCACAGGCTATGTACAAACATTCATCCACAACTGCCAGGCACATCTCTTCTTGGTGTCCAAAATCAGGGGCCTCTCTGGATTGCATGTACAGATTGTCCCCATTAGTGCACCTAGCCCTGGTTCCATGAGATGAAACCCTATTTTAATTTATATGAAGTGAATACACTAATGAATACATTAATCCAAATTATGCCAGCCCTGTATGCAACTTCAAAACCATTATTCTAATAAGTAATTTTCTCCACATAATAACAAACTCTCAATACATGATCTTTAGTCAATAAGACTGATGTGCACTGAAGTTCCTGTTTACAGATTTATCTTGCTTACTAGGTAGAAACATTAAAAAGGTGTATGTTAGTGAGATACTTCAGAATTAACACTTCAGTCATTGCAATTAGTTATAAATTTCTCAGATTGTCATTTTATGTAGGCATTTGCAATTAGAGTGCAGAATAAATCTGTGCCTGTGGACTCTGGGTTACCCAAAGCAATACAAGAGTATTGTCAAAAGACCAGCCAGGCTCACTAAGAGCAGTTTCACTCTAAAGCTTTGTTCTGTGCAAGTCAAGGCCACCCAGTCACTATTCCCTCTTTTGAATCTTGGATGTAAATTGCCTGACAGGAAAAGAAACAACATTTCTTCTGCCCATTAAAAGAGTACTGAGAAAAAAAGATCAAGGCTTGTCTTGCTGCTTGGCAAACAGTGCAGCTTTCAGCAGTAACTTAATTTGTTGTTGGGTCTGGTTCTATCTTTCAGGGTAGTTTGGTTGTGCCTAAGCTAAGAAACCCTTCATTTCTGCAGAGCCAGTAGGCCAGTGACACTTCATCTGATTTCACAACCATAAATCATTACTTCGAAATTGCAATTTTATAAAACAAGGCCCTAATATTCCAGGGCAGGCCACCTTGATTAGTCACTGCAACCAGGAGAGACCAAATGTCTGCACAAATATAACACCCAATTTAACTTGAAAGATAAGGTCAGTATCACCTTAATTAAGGGATTTTCTGGTCATGCTAAAGGTGTTGAGATCAGCCCCATTCTACAGATGCATCATCTGAAACCTGCTGAGCAGATACCCATCAGTGGAACCCCAAACCTATGATTAATATTCAAAAATTACTCTTAAGGACTAAAGTCTAAATAAAGCAAGACTGCAAGACACTTAAGTGTGTTATTCACATCCAGCTTCTTTTAGAGCCATCTGGAAACCTCCTTATTTTTGTCAGTACCATAGTATCAGACCCTATATTCTGGCAAATAAAGGACATGATACTGCAAGGTTATGTTGAATTTCTATTTGGCATGGTGTTTAGAGGACTCAGTATCTCACAATACCATCAAAGCCAAACTGAAAGAGTCCTCATCTGCTCTTCTTTCTGCATTGCATGAAGTTGGCTTGCAAATAAATGAAAATAATTCGATTTTCTCACCACTCATGGGCTCTCAGCCATGTCCCTCAGAAATAAATACGGGATTTTTTGGTCATGGAATCTTACATTTTTTCCTCAAAGAAATTTGGTGTAATATTCAGTGAAAAGAGTTATTGAATAGTACTTGGTGTAACTATTGAGTGTAACCCAGATACCACTACTGTACACAGTATAAACACCAGGGGCCTAATGTTCTGTAAATTAGTTGAAGTGGAAAGTCCATATTCACAATTCATCCTGATTAACTTGAGGAAAAAAAGCAAAAGACTAAATACTAATTCTAAGATAGGGGTTTTTTTTAATATTGAGCAGTGAATTTTACAGAATTCAGCTTTTTATCAATCAACTTCTTGCCGTATCAAGTCCTATTGAAGAGTTGATATTTATATAGTTGTTATTGTGTCATAATTCCCATGTACACTTACACTGTTGTAAGTCAGAACAGACACTACTGAAGCTGTCCCAGAGTAAAACTAGTGTGAGTGGAAGCATTCAGAGAATCATCCTTAAGACATAAAGATATCACTCTGTCTGCCACAGAAACACTGCCAGCCTTAGGGTGAATGTAGCTACTGTTCAGCAGGGCACAGCAACATTATGCACCAGTGTGAAACAGGAAATGAATAAAAAAAACCCCACATCTAATTGATATTTAAATATGGTAGGATGTAATTACTCATGCTGGAATTAATTCAAAGAGATCAGCACTCTGAATGCTCCCTTATTATTTAAAAAAAAAAAAAAGAAAAATGTACAATCAGTTCTTTACTGTCTCCCAACAGAGAAGACTTAGGTTTGGCAGCTGATTGTTAAAAAATTGGTTCAAAACATATTTCTCTGTTTTTCCTGTCATTATTATGTTTGTTATACTTCAATTCTACATCTGAACAAAGAAAGTGGTAGCTCAATTAAACAGTACTTAGAAGTTTAGAAACCCTTTACAAGCTTAAAATTCATTGTAAATGTTTCCAGCTTGTGTTCATTTTCACAGTACTTCTGAGGGAAAATTAAACAGCAGAACCACTTTTCATATGGTGAGACAACAAAAAGTGTTTTGGCAACTCATATTTAGAGTTAATAGCAAAGCTGAAGTATATGTGGTATTGTTTGGTCCACAATTGAAACATGACAGCATGACCAATGCAAGTGTCTTCGTGTGATCTGGGGCTGTCTGGCCAGGAAATGAATATGTGAAAAGAAGGAAGTCAGACAGTAATTTATTTCTAAAGAGCTCTGTCATTCATCTAAAAACCACTGGGAAGCATCATCTTTCCTAACTGCACAGGTATGAGCATTTCAAAGGAGCACATCTCCAACTTAAACAGAGCTGGAATCTGAGTCCTAGAAACTTAGAAAGTGAGAATTCCCAAACATAAATCCTTAATGACTACAGAGCAAACCAGGTTGATATTGAACTAAAATTCACGTTATCCAACAAACTAAAAAAGGCAACATGATCACTAATACCAATGAAAATGTCCCAAATCTACTCTGATTCATATATGTGTAGGTAACAGGTGGGAGAAATTAATATACCCAGAAAATTTTAACATTTGTAGGAAAAACCTCTGTCTTTGTCATTGTCCCTCTTTAGATGTCACATTACATAGGTGATCTCCAGTTATTCAGCTCAGCTCTCTCTGCCATTTATACACCACTGTGCTCCACTTAAACTCAACCCCTTGATGGACACTAACTCTGATGGACACTTTTCTCTGCACTGATTGAATTTTAAAACCTGTGACAGAGCTAAGAATGTAATCCTTGAAAACTCAAGCAGATAAACCCAATTTTACATTATGATTTCCATTTGTTTATTTCATTTATTTATTTTTGTGCATGTATCTTTTGAACTCCTCGGGTGTGTAACAATGTTCTTAATTTCACTTTTTATAAATGCAAAATAGTAACTTTGTACATACATGCACAGCTGGGAACACATGTTCAAGAAACAGAGCCTGAGTGGCCTGGTGTTCTAGCATAGTCTGAGTCCAAAAATCCTGAAAATCAGACTTCCAAGACATAAGATTCTCCATTTGCTGGTTTAGACATCCCATCTGCAAGCACTAGCAGTGCAATCCCTCGCATTATCTTAGGTGATTTTGACATTTGACTTTTTTTTAAACCAATTTCTAAGGCTGTGTCTCTTCTGGGAAGCTTCCTTCTCTCTGTTACAAAATTACAATTGCAAGTTTTACATGAATCTCCAGTGTGGAGGGAGGACAATTCTCATTTTATCACCTGATCATTTCACAACTTCTTATTTTATTCATGATTTTTTTTAAGTGGTTTTAATCCAGCACTGACATAGCTGGCAGATACCAAAGTCTGGGATCCTGCTCCCCAGAAGTGGTAATTCAATGTAAATAAAAGAGATATCTTTCTGCACCTAATTGCCATCCATTGGGAGACTTAGAAGTCCGTGAGTGAAATGCATCCCATGGACACAAAATGATCACATATCTCTGGGCTGATCCTACCCAGAGCTGCCTAATGGAAGTTGCACCACTTATTTAAAACTTAGATGCTGAACAGAAGAATGCAGAGCTGTGGCAAACACAGCTCTGGCTTGGAACACGGTAGAAGAAAGCTCAGCAAAAATGTTTCAGACAATTTAAACCAAAACACTGACTGTACAAATTTTACTGAGTACACTTGATGTAGATGAGACTAATAAAAGCCCAGCTGCTTAGCACTTTTGACTTTCAGCTCACACTGCTTGTATGCAAGATGATTTTGGTTCCAAACTGAATGTTGCTGGCTGGAGATTATTAGGTAGGCTGAACATATGCTCGCTGTCTTGTTTTAGGAGAAAAGAATAACCAAAGTTTAAAATGTGAGGTCTGAAAACCAGCCTCAATAATGCAAACAGATCTTAAGGCAGCCTCTTCCTCTCTGCAATGATTAATATTAATGTCAAAATCTTTCATTTTTACTGATTTCAGTGATGAGCAAGTCCAGTCTTGCATTATTAGCCTCTTCTGTGCCTTAAAAAAGACAACCAGACAATATCAAACAGACCTTTCCTTTTTTTAGTTTTTTTACATACTTTCATTAAGGGTCTTAGCAATTTTTCAAAGGAAAACCAGAATAAAACAGCATAAATACAATTTAGTTAATATTGTTAGATTATGATATCTGCATCCTCTCTACAATGTTGCCCAGTGGCAGGAGTTTTCATTTCTAAAAATAATTTCGTACCTATATTTTTATTTTGCCACAATTAAAACTAGTAACAAACATGCTACCAATAGTATTTGCCAGCAAAATCTTTAAAAAGGTAGCATATCTGCATAAAAAAATTGTGTAACATTCTCATACATATTTTCTCATTTTTAAAGACATGAAGTTCTGTCTTAAGACCCTTAAGACCCTATTGGTGACTATAGAAAAAGATGAAACTGGGTTTTTCTTCTGTCTAGTAGAATTTCTAGAGTTGATCACTTGCTTTGAGCAACTTGGTGTCCTGCTGCCCTGGCACCTTAAATTAAGATGGCCCTGCATGTGCAAATCAATATATGTTTGCAAGGAAGAAAGTGATGAAACAGGCACACTCTTTTCTGTAAATCATACATCCTCCAATTCTCTTTCTTTTTAATGGCACTTAGAGGAGCACACGAGCTGCAGATCACAAATGGGGAACCATCACTTCCCTCCCCAGACAGCTCAAGGGTGGCACTCAAGTGTTCCAGATGCAATTCAAACTGCCCTTTACACTTAGTAATCAATATGAAACATCACTAATGTTTGACTCACCATTAGAAGTGTTTTTGATATTGCCTAAAGAGGATAAGGCTAATGGGAACCTGCACCTTCCCAATGGCTCCGAGGACTCTGGGTCACTGCACCCCTTCTTAGCCCTCTGAGGCATCCAGTACCAGCACTCTACACAAACAAAAACTCCCAGTACATAAAACCAACCTCTTGAGAAAATTGTGTTGTTCCTCAGAAAGAAACCAAAATATATGAAAGACATTGCCAAAGCTCTATTTGCTTAAACCTGCATGGAATTATCTTAGTGAAAAATGAGAGAAGCCAAATAACCCTAAGAAGGGAATTTTTCCCATCGTAAAGAAATACCTCACCAGTGGCTTCCTGCCAGCCAAGGCTATAGGAAGGAAAGGAGGACACCAGCTCCTCTAGAGCAGCAAATGTAAAACCAGGTAGAAGTCACTCTGCCTACTCAAAAATCACCCATTGCAGTCTCCCCAGTGCAAAACCAGTGCTATGGCCCAGTGAGGCTAATCACAAAAATAAAATAAGCAGTATATAGCCAAAGCCAAGCAAGACTGATTTTAAAGTAGTACAAAACAAGGGAAGTTGCAAAAATTAAAATTGTGTTATATTTCTGTTATGCATGTGTTATATTTCTGTTTCATAATAAGAATAAAAATAGTAGTGTGGAAAAAGGAAGTTTTATTTCCTATTTTCAGTGCTAAGAACACCTACATGGAATAATTCCATATTCATAGCTGATTCTCCACTACAGCTGTTATCTGTAAGCCGACATGGAAGTCAATACCCAATATAGTCTAGTGCAGTGAATGAAGTTATTATGAGACTGTAAGAACTTTTGTCTTCTTTGCAATCCTCACATTATCTACTGGCCATTATGGATTGGCAATAGAAGGAGAGGACCCAGCAATCTGCACAGCCCACATAGTGCATCACATTGTCTCACTGGCCCTTGGTGAGCTGTTCACAGATTATGGATACAGCAGAGCTAAAGTGGAGTGTAAATACCTTAATGTCTTCCTTGCTTATGTCATTTCTGAGCATTAGCTCTCCATCTCAATTGTCTGAGCTGCTACAGATATATCTATTCAAATGTGTCTTAATATTCAGCTGACTGTGCCTTTTTGACATGTCCCATCAAATAGCCAATAATGATGTATTTTTTGGCATTCCTAAAACTGCTCCCCACATGGCTCAATTACTTGCCCCCAGCAAAATGGCTGCAGTTATTAGCCTGTGCTTCACTGTGTCATTTGTGTTATTCTAGTTCGATGTGAAGTATGACTTCCTGCCACTTATTTGCTGATGGCAACTAGCTGCCTTTCCTTCCCCCCTGAGGTTTTGTTTCCCCTCTAAAACATACTAGATTTTTTGCTGGCCAGAAGCATAATTATTCTTGACTGTCAGTAAATTCCGCAGTTTCTGTTCTGTTTAGGTACTGTTCACATCCAGCATATAGGTACTATACTTATTTAGTAACAAATAACTTCTAGAGCATAATTAAGAGGTATTTTCAAAGTACCAACTCCAAACAGCCTACAATATGCTATCTTGACACGGTCAAAAAAAGACAGCCATAGAAAAATTACTTGGAACTTATGATTATGATTTTTCTGTTGTTGTTGTTGATCACCTTGGATTGTAGTCTTTGACTCCAAATACAATTTCATATTAAAATATGCACAGTAATGCTACAGACTGCCTTGGCAGAGGCTTTTCGTTTGATTTATGAAGAAGAATGGGTGTTTAATCTAATCTGCTTAGGATCAGCCAAAAACAAAGCTCACAGAAAATCATTCCTGTCTGTTAGTTCCATTTGTCGGAAGAAAATAACAATTTAATAGATTTTTAAAATTCAATCTCCATTAAACACTGGTTACAGAAAAAGTATTTTCTCCATTTCTGGGCATTGCACATAGCCATACTGGAGTTTCAGATGAAACTGGTGGGGGATTGTAAATGCCTAACAATGAAAATAAATAAATTCCAAACAGTGAAAAAAAACCCCAAGAAACAAAAAACTGAAGTCAGGATAAAAGGCAGTCAAGGTATGGAGGCAACAGAAGAGTATCTATCCCATATAATCCTATGTTCTGGCCTACTTCATTATTTCCTTTACTGTTTTCTGTACATTGTATTTCCAGACTGTGCAATTGGATGATTGATTGTTGACTGTACATATTACAAGTGGTACTTCAGCATTCTAGTATTTCCTGATCTGTTTAAATGACAAAGTATGCCCAGGCCTCTCAGTGTTCAGCTCTGAATCCCCCCCTGTGCAGTCATCCTTCCCCTCCATACTCTACTTGGCAAAGTGGCAGCTCTAATCCTTCAAACCACAAACGGGTCTGACATGACGGATTTGGGGTGTGGTGAACCAAGTCTGTAGGTGACCAGCAAGAGCAGATATGAAACCAGCACAAAGATCATGCTAAACATGCAGGTTTGCATTAAACAGTGCCAGGGATTATTACTAGGAAAATGATAAATTCTGTGTTGCAGGACAGTGTTCACATGATCAGGCTGGTCGCTGGCCATAGGAGCCAGTGTTCTCACAGGAACTCCCTGAGGACCATTCCCAGCAGGCAGTGTGTGCCCCACTGTGTTGTTTTACAGCCTGTTTACTTGGGCAGGGTAGATCATGCGTGTTGGTCTCTTTACCAGTATACAAACCTTAATACTTTTAGTACCCTCATCCAGATGTAGCTTTGCAGCCCTAGCATCCCCTAATGTACCACAGGGGTATCTACCCTAGATTCACTATTATCTAATATATCACTGTATTAAGATTTGGACACAGGAAAAATCACAATTGTGATCCATTTCTCACTGAAAGAGCCTTTTAGTTCAGTGGAACAGCAGCCAGCAGTTTAATTTTGTGCCATATGCTATTATATTTGTATATACTGGGTTAGATGTGTAAAGCATTAACTCCACATTATGTTGTCAAGAAAGAATTGCTCAGCATTCATTTGATATTATGCACAGCATCAGATTTAAAAGATTTAGGGTGAGAAGTGTGAGAGAAAGTGATATAAACAGATTAATAGAGAACTGTTTAGACCAATTTGTATGGTGTATCATCCAAATGGATATTTGCTTAGTTATTATTTATACTTATTTATTTTTTGCTACAATATTCTTCTCACACTTTTTGTTTTGGTAGTAAAAATTCAGCCTCTGTTTGGACTACATTTCAGACTAGATAGAAGTAAAAATGTTCAGAGTACATTTCTTTATTACTATGACTACTTTTAGAGGGACTCCACAGCTTGACATGATTTGGGAAGAAGACATTCACAGGAAAGCTTGTGGAAGAATGAGAGACCTGTCATTTAGAGAGACTGGCTATTAACCTGAAAATAGAGGCAGGAGGAAAGCACCACTGGACTGTCTATCAAGGCTTTTTAATTCCCATTCTTTTCTCACAGTAACACATATTCATTCCACTTACAATTTTCTCCTAAAATCAGACTTACAGTCTGCAGCCTAACATAAAAGCAACACAGAAATAGTTTCAAGCTTTACAAAACAACACAAATTACTTTTCACAACATTAATCAATTGTCCTACATTTTACTGGGGAAAAGTCATCAGCATAGACAATAATCATTAAAAAAAAAACAAATCTGTTTCTCCATCAGGTTCAATATTGCTAAAAAGCAAAGAAAATGAGAAAATAAAGTTAAACATTGTGAAAACTGTTTATAACCAAGATAGCTGGGTAAAACAAGCAATTTGAATACATTCTGGAGGCAGCAAATGTCACTCTAAATTGCCTGCATCTGAGGGTTCACATGCACATGCAATTCACAATGTAAAGCTCTAGCTGTGCTTTCTATCGCTCAGCAGCTCAGAGAACCTCAGCATGAGTCCCACAGAAGACAAAGAGAGGGTGATACTTTTAACTTGGCACCCATAATTTAACACAAACTGTAAAGAAAATTGATACACTTTAAAATGTTTTATATTTGTTCCAACAACATCTGAAAAGAAAGGGTTGTAGACTCCAGTTTGAGTTCAGTCCTGCAAAGTGCTAGGAAAGAAATCCTGGTGTCACCTCAGACACAGCTTCAAAAAACCAGCATCAAAAGGAAACCTCACGTCCACCACACTTACCTTACTTGTTCTAGATAAGGCTATATATCTCCTCTGAAGTAAATGCAGCAAAAAATGGCTTCATTTTTAGCACAAGTAGTAAGCACACACTGTAGGAAAAAATTCACCCTCCTTATCCATATATGGGGGGTTTGCAGACCTTCAAGCATTTCCCAGTAATGGTGCCAAAGGACTGGTTTTGGTCGGTGATGTTGAACAAGCTCCTCTGAATGAAGCCTGCTGAAGCCAATTGCAAGCCATAATTAAGAGAATCAGATGGGAAAGTGGGGAGAAGTTAAATAACTTCAAAGCTACAATGGGTAGTTTGCCCATTTCATTAAAAGTTGCTATCTATAATGCTGCAAGGGATTGAAAAATCTGGTTTTCTCTTGGCAAATTATTACAGCTGTCCTAGGCAAAGCCCCTTCTTAATTGAGCAGGTGATATACATGTAGCCTTTGATGTCAGGGTGTCTGCCCACAAGGACTACTCCTGTTTCTAAAAGATACACTGTTAATTAAACAAAACTTTTCGGACTGGGCATTAATTAAAGGAAGAAGTAGAAGCTCCCTGGCATAGCTGTGTTGCAAACAGCTTTCAAAACAGCGAGGTTTCAGCTTTCCAAGCAGTGAATGTCCCATTTTGGTACACAGCATCACTGCCAAGAGGGACACGTAACAGGAAGGAGGCTGAGTCCCTGACTGATGAGTAAAGCACTTCTCTGCTTTCTAGGAGCCAGCAGAAGTGGAGATGGTAACTTTGGGAATCAGCATGCCTGTGAAATGGCTACAGCTTCTCACCTGTGCAGCAGAGGCCTCTTGTACCCCAGCATGTAATAGGATACAATTGACAAATTGCTGTCCACAAAATGCACTTTGGGCGTCAATGCTCTTGGGCACAAAACAATGGAAGGGCCATGCAAACATGAAAGTGAGATTAGGAAATGAGTTCCCCCCCTTTTAACTGCGAAAGGATTTATATTGCCCACCACTAGCACTTACTGCCCCTGCAGATTTGATAAGTCTTTGATGTAGATACGTGTGACAGTCTCACTGTGAGGTGCCAGGGGAGCTGAGCTGCTGTGGGGTGAGGGCAGAACTGGTGAGAAACACCTCAAGCCCTTTCCAAGAGCTCTTTGGCAGAGTGGGAAAATATTTTTCAGAGCCCAGAGGTCTGGACTTTAACCTAACCCACATAAGCAGCTTAGTCTGAGGGGACTCAGCTGTCTTGAAAGATGTGCAAGAAAATCTGACATATGTAAGGTGGTGGAACAGTGGGATTGTTTGTGTCTGGTTAAACTTAAAATAAATAAATGAATAATGGTTTTGTTTGTGTTGCGTGGTTTGGCTGATGTAGTTTATGGCTGTCAGCAGCTCGTGACATTGCAGAAACAGCTCTTGTGACTCTATAGCAGGGTCCAAGTGACAGAGGTGACAGTAAGCAGTGTATTTCAGAAACCTAGTTATGCTCTACTCAAGGCTGCTCTCTGCTTCAGCCCCTAGCAGAGCACAGGTGCCCTAAGCCCACCTTAGCCCACGTTTCCTTCAATCTCACACACACATTCCAAGCCATCTATTAGTGCTTCTCCTCTTCATACTGAAATTGTGATGGGAAATTGTGATTAACCTGCTCCTGGTGGAATCAAAACAGACCCAGCAGCTGTGACTTGCACAGTCATGAAAAAGGCAGGAGGTATCTTTCATGTTTGAGGGAGACTGTATGTTTATCTGAAGAAGCTGGTATTTCTGAGCTTAAAAATAAAACATGATGCCATGAAAAATGCCCATGTCCCACAGTACTTGTTACATTTTCCATCACTCCATGAATGCAGGAAATACTGTCAGGCCATTTACACCTTTGTGGCTCAGTAATGAAAGTCTTTTGTGAAGGAAAAGAAAGAAAAGCCTGGAAGAGCTAAGCCTAGAAGCTAGTCATTACTCTTGTTGTCAGTGGATGTATCTTGGTGAACTTTATAAGTAATTCATGATAGTCCTTTCTGGTTTTCTTACTCCACAGCATAATGGGACTGTCCATGGAGACTGTGATTCCTTGTTGGGCTTTACAAAGAGTCAATGGTTGACCAAGAGGAGACAAAGGAGGTTTGTGAATCTGTTGAACTGAGGGGCTATTACATTTTTAGCTAAATTTGAGAGGAGGAAAACGTCATCTAGAACAAAAGGAGCATACTCAACCCGTATGTCAAAGCCTAATAAATCCTGCCTTTAATTTTGGGATTGTGAATGGATCAATTAAATGGATGTTACATTCCTGAATGAGCCCTTGTAGTTTTTATGCATTTGTAGCATAAAAGCATTTTCCTGAGTGGTAACCAGGGGCTCAGAAACAAAGGACTCTTGAGCTGACTTTCATTTCCTTTTCCCAAAGAGCTCAAGTCTGAAATAGTCTTCAGATTAAACCAGAAATGAGGACTCAACACTTAAGCAAAGTAATAAATGAAGCCTCTCCACAACAGTGACACTTCTGGCTAAATGATAAAATATGTAGACAAAAGCTTTTCATTTGGAGCATTTAATGAGCATATTTCTAAGAGGTAAGAATGCTTCAGAAGCTGAAAAACATTTTTTTTCCTCCCTTTAACAAAAAATAACTTCTATAGAAGTTAGAAAGTGGCAAGGAACATAATTTTCCTTCTCCCTCTGGGGAAGGTGGTAGGCTCTCCTCAGAGCCAGGAAAACAGGTGAAGCCAAATGCTGGCATCGTGCCTGCAGCACCAATTCACCTGTACAGAGTTGCACCATAAATTGAGCAGTCACAAAGGCACAGATGAGCATGCCAGGACCAGCACAACTTCACCTTTGCTTGGCCAAGATGAAGAGCAGGCTTCATCCAGAGCAACATTCCCCAGAGTGAAATATGTTTAATGGAAACAGCTGGGAAGAAGAAAGGAAAAGCAGAGGGCATCAAGACACCTGGTGCCATGAGCTGTGAGCTGGCTGTGCTCTGCCCCAGCTGCTGTCCCTGACTCAGTGGGTGTGCACAGCAGGGCAGTAAGCCACACTTTCCTGAATGAACCAGGAATGCAGCAATCCCCAAAGAAATATGTCATTAAAGACAGCAGCCATTGCCATGCTCCTGGCACCATTGCAGTTTCTTGACCCTCCAGCTTCCACTCTTCTCCCAGAGATTCACAAAATACCAGCTACCACCTCCTCATCTCAGAGCTAAAGTTAGTTCAGTATGTGAATATTTGCTCACTGCAGCGACAAATAGGAAAAGTTAGCTTTAATTTTGTTTGTGTGACTATCTGCGTGCCTGTGTGATGTCATTAACAATCCCTGGGATCTGTAGCTCCAAAAAAATCACCGAGAGAATAAAAAATTTCAGCACTTCCCATAAGAGACAGGCTGATCAGGACATTAGGGAAGAAAAAATATTCATAACTTGCATTTACACAGGGCTCTTCCTTAGTGTCCAGGCCCTGGAAAAGGTGGGTTCATCTTCACGCCTCCTTTTTCAGATGTGGGAAGGCTACAACATGGAGAGAGCAAATAACCCCACTGAGGTCAGTCACCTGTGGAGCAGGACACAGGAGCAGGGGCTGATTTATACCATCCTCTGCCACCAACACAGAGTGAGTGACTCAGCAGTGAAGCAAGTTTCAGAACCAGGTCCAAATCTGGTGCATCAAAGTCACACAAACTGATCAAAGGTGCCTGTGCATCTCATGACTACGCTTGTTTATTCATGCTCCCTTCATGACCACGTTATTGACATGACTCCTGCATAATGCAGAGCTCCATTTACCTAAGGAGCTTTGCAAGGCATCTCCAAATCAAAATCACATGAATCAAATCTGTGGGTGAAGCAGCTAACAAGTACAGTCATAATGGAACAGGGACAATAAGGTTTTAGCTTGGTTCTAGAGAACCAAATAAGCATACACACAGTCTATCTGCCTGACTCCAGCTTGCCTATTGTCTTTGGACCTGCTCAATAGCACCGACCAAACACAGAAGCAAAGACAACTGAGATATCAGGCCTTCGCAATTGCTGCAAAAATTGATAGTCATATAAAAGAGAGATGTCAAAAGTATTTCCATTGTAGGAAAATCTACCTTTTATGGACCACAGAAGACTCCATATAGTCTAGTTGCAAAATACCTAATCTAAAGGATTTACTGATGTATCTGACACCGTAATTAGTGTCAAAAAATGGAAAAGAGAAAGTTCCTGACAGTGTAATAAAAGTTTTAAAGGAAGGAAAATTAGGGGTGCCTAGATTTCCAGACACAGCATCCCTCTAAGAAATAAATCCCAAATTAGTCAGTGCCATAAATAATCCCCTAAGAGCCCATGCTTCTGAGATTGTGGGCTCAATTATTTTTGTCACGAGACTTAGAAGAGATTAAGCAGATAGGGGCAGAGCATGCTGATTAAGGAAAAAGTGGTTTGCTCAGCAGATGTCTTGTCAAAACCACATCCTTTAATCTGAAGTACAAACACGCTAAGACCAGCATTGCAATGATCTGTTTTAGCCATTAGAGCATAGAGTATTCTGGGGCACAGCAGCAGGGAATGTGAAGGAAGTATGGTCATTAGGGTGCAGAGGAACTCCACGGTAAATGTCCTTCTGTGAGAGGATAAACACGCTTGTCTGGGCAGTTTCCCATCAGGAGGAACCCGGGCACAGCCCTCCCTGGTTGGTTAACCCAAGAGGCATTGTGGTGCCCTGAAGATGTGCCAGGGATGGACTCATCTCTCTGCTAGACCTTTTTCAGGAAAAGGATGATCTCTGCAGAGCCTGTGAGCCAAGCAGCAGGCTGAGAACAGGACCAGTGGTGCGATCCCAACAGAAACCACTCCAGTTCCTGGGAAGCTGGACACAAACTCATCTCACTCCTGAGAGCATTGACAAGTGCAGAAGATTAACTTGGGCATTGAGCTCCATGGCTGAGTCTTGTTAGTCTGAAGAAATCTGTAGCCTAAGAGACTGAAGATGGGGCTAAGAAAGAGGAAATGTTAAGTTCTGTCAATGTGGCCACTCACGTGACATGTAAACTTGTCTACATGAGAAAATCTCCTTTAATTTTTATTGGCTGTAATAAAGTGTTTTAAAGTGCTTGTTCACACAAAATTAAAAATAGCAATTTTTTTTTTGTCCAAGTGTAGGATAGATTCAACTTGCTCTTACACGGTTCAGAGGAGACTTTGTGCAAACAGGAGCTGTACAGTCAGGAACCAGAGACTACAGACAGTCTTTTGCAATGTTAATTCACAGTTCAATCATAACCACAAGAAAAGTAACTTTTTCAGCAAAAGACCTGGGATAAAAAGCCCATTGACAGTTCCAAGGCTTGGCTCAAGCTGGCTGCAGTCAGTATATTGCATCAAGCTAGCCCAAGGAGGGATGGAACTTACATTTCTCTGCAAACTCTTAGTCTAAGAAATACCTTTGTTTCTTCTTCCTAATGTAATTAAATTCTGTGTAGGATTTGTCAAAATTTGCTTGAAGGCTTGAATATGACGGGACACCAACTCATCTGTTGTTTAACAATATAAAACAGCATGGGAACCATATCAGCAGTATGAAAGCCCCACAGCTCTTTCATTTGTCAGGTCTGAAAATGTAGATACACGGCAAAGATTATCTTCTGTACAGTATTTTATCCATCACATAGAATATTATATAAGCCTAGTTCACTGGAGACTTTAAAAAAGAACAACGGTTGCCCTTTCTTTTTTTAATCTGTTCAGTTTTCTGAACATTAGTTTTGTGGAAATCTTAATAGGGTTTGATTAAATATTAACAGTGTACTAGCCATACACGTGTTTTTTCCAGCTAAATGTACAATGACCCAAGGGTGCAAGTATGTGAGTGTGCATATTTGAGGGAGTAAACATGTGCACAAAGCCATTGCCTTGAATGCAGGCATGAAATTAAGATTAAATAAACAAACAACTTCTGTCTATGGACATGAAATCCCCCCACTGATGGGGTCTGACAAGCAGGGTTCGTCACCCTGGATGTGGAGGTTTCCTGAGGAAAGGCTCAAGGGACTTTGCTGCAGGATGCACACAGGATGTGTAAGGGAACACATCTCTCCCGCCACCCGTGTCCATGGAGCTCCTGCAGGCACATGCAGAGCACCTGCTGGGAAAAGGCAGAGAGTGTGGAAAGCCACGGGGACTCAGGCAGAAGGCATGAAGTGGTGTAAGATGTATCAGAGCACCCTCCTCATGGGCACTGTGTCTGCACCTGATACCGAAAGGGCACTGCCACCCCGACACTGCCACCCTGTCCTCCTGTCCCTGCGCTTCCAATGGGGAATATGACTGACAAGTTCCCCAGATGAGCAGCTTTAAGGTACTTAGAACAACCACAAAGCTAAGGGCTATTTTCCAGCTGTCCAACAGGACTGTCACATCCAGTGCACCAGCAAATGGAATGGGTCAGAATGTCCAGACAGTACTTCACATTACATTACAACCTTTGGATATTATTTGTGTCCAGCAGCCTCTCCTGTTTAACTCTTCCTCAGTTCCAGCTCCATACTGCTTCTAAGCAGGGAAAAAAACGGTTATTATAGCTGTAGAGGTGCCAGCCTTTCCAGATTACATTAAAATCCTTGGCAGAGTGATGATTGTCCAAACCAAAAATTTAAATAAGCTCATTATCTAATCTACAACATTCTTTTTGTCTTTAAAAGAAAAAAGCATCTTCCTGTCTTATTTAAATGATATTAAAAGTTTCAGTAACATTTTAACATAATGTTTGACTAAAGAGCTCAACAAAATTTCATAAACTTCACAAAACTCTTAATAAAAGTTTTTAAAAATCAGATACCTAATAAAAGCTATCTTTAAATATGTAACCAAGTACATGAACAAAATTTAGGAAAAAAAAATTCCTTGATTCAGCTAAATTGTGCTTCAAAATTCCAGTTCAGTGAGTCTTCTATTGACTGTATTGGGGCTTACACCTAGTCCATAGTTAGTTTCTAGCAGAACAATGAACATTTTATTCTGCATTGACTATTTACCTTGGTATTCGCAGAACGTGACACAAAAGGATATTTCTGACTGAAGGCTTTAGGTTTGCCAGAGGTGTAGAAATAAGTTTTGCTAACCATTTTTTAAATGAACATTATTGGCCTCATACTGTTCATGTCTCTTGCTGCAGAATCCTCTACAATCTGGTGTATAAATCATGTATTCTGGATATGAGCACAGGCATATGTGTTCATGAGAATAAATAGAAACAGACAATATGGAAAACAATGTGTTAAACAATCTCCAACCAGACAAAAGGTGAAATTATTTTTGTTGGGAAAAGCACAAATTTAATGTAAGAAAATTATTCTTGAGATGGCTTTGTTGGAAAACACCCGAGCACAGAGGGGAAATGGGAGGTTAAAAACCCATGAAGAGGAATGGCTTTGTGTTCTAATTTCCTTCCTTCAAGTCTGTGGATGTGTTTTGTGGATATCAAGTATTTAACTCACACAGTACAGAAGGTTTTAATGTTTCTTCCTCCCTCCTTCACAGTCCCACTTCAGCTGCTGGCCTGGGCAGCCACTGGAGGTCTACTATGAGCTGATTCACCTTTGTGAGCTAGGCACAAAAATTGTACCTAGATAGGACAGTGTAAGGACTGTGAGGCTGTAAGACTCATTTTACATATGAACAGATGCAAAGTTTTGTACTGGATATGCCAAGAAAACCCACTTGGGTTACTTTTATAAACATTAACTTTACTATTCACTTTCAAATGCCAGTTAAACTAGAAACTGTATTTCCAGTATCATCCACCTGACATGTCCAGGCTTATGGCTTCCAGGCACCATTGTGTTTTTGCTTAATTTGCTTTCAGATACAGCCTACAAGCCAGACACTTCCATCACACAGGTTATGAATGGATGCTGCACCATTTGAAGGCAGAAATTAGGTCAGAGGAAAGCAGGAAAGGCTGTTGAATAAACTATGTCAGGGAATTATTTGGATAACAACACGCTGAGGAGAGGTGATGTATACCAATACATAGAATCTGCCTTTAGCTTGAAATACTGTCACATGAAACCTTCAGTCTGCATGTCAATTCAGTTTGAGCCATTAGCCATTTTTCCCCAGTCACCCTGTTCTGGAGGGACCATCTCTCTAGAGACAGCACTGGATGATACAGTCATTATTTATCATCATGACACCCCTCCCGGGACTGTTAACAAATGGATCCTGAAAATCTGTCAAGACCATCTGTATATCACAAAGATGGCAGAGATAGTCATTATATAATAACTCTTCCACAAAAATGTAGTTTAAACAATGTGATGTTAAAGCTAACAGCCTATTCATCAGCAAAAAAACAGAACAATCCTGAGACTCAATGACCCCATCAATGTTTATGTCTTCTATCATGGGCCTTCAGAGCTTATTAACTAAAATGTTTGCTCATATATGTATATACATACACATATACAAGCCTTCATGTGCTGAGGGTGAAAATCACAGTGCACTTTTCATGCACAGAAGAGGAACAAACCTGATGGGTGAAGGCTGTCAGAACAGCAGTGGTACTGGTACTGCTCGTGTCCATAGTTTTTAGTTCATAGTTTTTAACAACAAACCAGGACACAAACCATTCACCAATCACTGGTCTCATATTGAAGTATTTACCAAATTCAAATGTCTCTATTCCTGATTTAACCAATTTTGGGTCTTCAAAATCCTGGGTTTAGCCATTCCATAGAATCTCCAGTGTTTTTCTGTAACCCAGATCCCACCCTCACCAACCACAAGAGGGACTGAAGCTGCCTGTGGGACCCTTTTCCTACAGCAGAGTAAAATACATTACCTGGTAACATTCTTACAGTTTGAGTTTCCAAAATATATTTTAATCAGCATTTTCCAGGCTTCCTGGAAAACTCTGATTTTTCTTTTGATTCATAATAAAATACCATTTTTTCCATGGATACCAAATTTCACTCAGCACTGGTAGCTTAATGCTAAGATTTAGGCATTTGATTAGTAGTTTGCAAACATCTACAGATTATATAGTCTATAAAAAGAAAGATAAATATATTAAAATTCCAAAAGCCAGATGTGTCTCTGGAAAATTGGACTTTGAGCGCTGTACTACATTAATAAAACAGCTCTTCCTTCCTTATTGTTTTATATTACTTTTTAATATAATTAAGTGTGCAAGAGATAAATAATATTTTAACCCCATCAGGAAAGAGCAGTGTATCTTTCTATCCAACTACTTGGAATTCTACTTTTTAACATTTTCTTCATTACACTTTACTTCTTGCTGCATTTGAATGACTGCTTTCCTTATACATGACACATTTAATATTTCATTAGAAGGACATTTAGTTTTAAAGTTACTTAAGATTATTTGTTTTATATTTTTAATTCAATTATTAAGTAGACAAAGGAAAACACCAGTGTATCTGTAACAGGAAATGACAAAAAAAACCTACTACATGATACTGTGAAAATGTGAAATATTATCTTCAATCTAAGAAAAAAACAGCTAAAATCAACTATAAAGTTGATTTTTGTATCTACTTTAGCATTCCTCCCTCTGATACCTACATACAGATAGTTTTGTTATGAGGCACCTCATTTTCTTTTTGAGGATTTTTTTAGTTAGTTTGTTGACAATGATTCTTTGAACAATTTAATTTCTCCGGGTTCTGCTGTTTCCTGTCACTATCTGCCAAATGGAGAAGTACAGAATCTAAATCTATTAAATGGGAAGTAATATTCCTGCCCAAGATCAAAGCACAAAAGCCAGAAGTCTACTGAGATACATATTCATTCATCTTTGAAATTAATGGTTTCATTTTGGAAGGTACAACAGCAATGCAAATCTCATTAGCTGTCCAGGGGATATGTAAAAACCCATCTACTTTATCAATATATCAAATATGGATTCAGCATTTCAGTGTAAAGTACTAGCAAAAGTAACACATTTGTACTTCTTGCCTGGTAATTTCTATTGGGATACACACACATACAGATATATATATATATAAATTTACTTTTTTAACTTTTTTGTTTTCCAGTGAGATTCACCAACACACATTACACGATGTATCGCATCAACTCCAAAGAAGTTAATTTGCCACTTAAGAGGATTTTGTTTATAAAAACTTAACATTTCCACAACTTTGCACATATTTATATGTCCAGATCTTTCTTAATTATGACTATGCTTTGCTAGTTACACAAGGATTCAAAATTTGTCATTTTTTATGCTTTTTTTCACAGGGACACTTGATGTTACTCGGTGAAAGTGCCCACTAATCTCAAGCTAAAGTTGCAACACTTCATGACTCAGTGGTGATGAGCAGAAATAAAGATCTTCTGTGACATCTCAGCCAGTGCTGCATCGAGGGGTACTGGGGAAGCAGCTGATGCCCTTGCAAGGTCAATCTGCCATTTTTGAGTCTGGATATCCAGCTACACGGACACAAACAGGGGTTGCTCAAGATCTTTCACTAAATTAAATGTCTCAGCATCAACATGATTCTCTCCACTGCTCACTTAAAACATATTCAGACCTCTTACATTTTAAAATCCAAAATAGACCTCTGATTGGGAGTATTTCCCACATTCAGAATGGAAGTCATATACTGGATTTATTCGATTGAAAGTCCATTTCATCTGAACAGTTCAACCAGGACAACCCTGCTCTTTTCTGGGAGGTTATTTTTGCTTCTGGCTGCACTTAAGTACTGGGGTGGAGTGTGCAGTGAGGGTCTGGGAAGCAGAAACACACTTTTAACCCTCTTTTCTTCTTTAGAGAGCACTTTTCAGCTCCTCAAGCATCACCCAAACTACACCCACCTCACTAAGGAGGCTGCTGCCACTGGCACATGCTGCAGGCTGCTGGCATCCCTGATGGAGGGAAGGCAGCAGCACTCAATCACCTTGGCACATTGGTTCTCCATATTAAAAAAACACTACAACTCATCCCTCCCCCCACAATAAAAACTAGGATGCCTCAGATTGCACTATAAATTATATATATATAGTTATATACATATAGAGAGTTACATATACAAATAAATTGTTAATAATAGTGATGGGAGGTTGTTTGTTTGTTAGGGTTTTTAGGGGAAGTCTTAGATGCCAGAGGGCTTCCTTCTGTTTTTTAAATCAAGGACCCTGCACACACCTTCCCCTGGGTTTAGCTGGCCTCATCAAGGTTACTAAGTAACCTTGAGTTGCATTCAGCTTTACTACTGTTCTTTTGAGAAGGAAATTGAATCCCTCCCATGTTTGAGAAGCCCAGCTTTCAGTTTAAATAGGATTTTTCTAGTATTAGCATATCAAACAGTATAGTTGACAGCATGCAACATAAGATTAGCACATTTTATTTTTTCTAAGTCTTAGCTTCCTTCTGTCTTGCTTTTTTTGCATTTTTAGTGAGAGCAAACCAAAGGCCAGCTTGGTAGCCATCTGCAGGAGTAAGACACCAGGTAAATTTACACAACAGCTTAATTTGCTTTCAGGACTCAAAGTGAGGCTTTAATCTGCTGGGTCCTCCATGAACACTGCTGGCCCTTGGGAAGTCTACAAGGCAACAACATTTCAGCTCTGACCCCTGAAAATATTTACCAATACTGAAGATTTGGATCCCAGAACACCACAGAGGATGCTAGAAACGTTAAAGAGGCCAGGATCTCTCCTGATCATAAATTGTTCAGAGGACATGCCAGGTCACATAGTATATTAAAAGAGACATGGAAATAGCAGCTCTGCCCCATCTCTGGATTGGCAGCAAGCAAAAGTGGTTGTAGATGGTATGAGTTTTAGAATCTACATTCTGCAGCAATATTTTGGGCTTTTAAGTCTTATTTTAACATTTTGTTGCATATTTGATGAAAAGCTCACAAATATAGTGTCAGTGTGGAAAGTGAAATAGTTGCATTGATTGTCTCAACATGTTTAAACACACTGAATGTAAAATTAGGTCACAGGTTTATTGTGGTATGGATCTCAATGCAGACAGCCACTAACATTCCACACACATAAACTATTTGAGACAGATTAATAATTATGGAATAATATATATTAGTAGGATATAAGCCTCCAAAACTAGTGAAAAACATAGTATGTCTTTACCTGCTTTTTTAGATATTACCATCTATATAGGTAGCCCTTATATCACTCCTCTGACTAGTACCAGAACAAAAGTCTTGTAGTATAATTGTCATGAGAAAAGACAGACTGAGGCAAATTACGTTCATTTCTCAACCTCAGCTATAGTGCTAGGACTACTAGAAGCATTACTTCCTAAAAACCTCTCAAGTATGACATACATCATTAACTTCCAGGTATCCATAACTGCAGTCAGTGAAATGTTACATTATGGCGATGCCAAAGCTCCTTAATCAAGTTCTACTTTTCCTGCATTAGGTGATTCACTGGTTCATGAAAAAGCAGCTCCATTATGGAGCAAGGTCAGCTCTACAGTGCCCATGACAGCTCATTAAAATGTGTGGCACCTGCTACCCATCCAGAGGAAAACCACCTCAGCTCTGAGGCTTAAGAAGCAAGGATTCCTGAAGAAAAACAAAAACAACAACAACAACAAAATCACAACAGAAATGTAGCAGGATCTTTACCTCATCTGACATCAAGAGATTTCCAGCAAAATTAAATGTGTGATTTGGTATTCCTTAAGTTGCCAGACAGACATCACCTTTACACTGGAAGGCAATTAGTATCATTCATAATCTGTGTACTCTCAGGTGAACATATCCCAAAACCACATCCCAAGTATGCACTCAGTTACACAGTTATACTGAGATCTGTATGGAATTTTGAGAAGTAAAAGGAAAGCAATGTACAGACAGCCAGGGAAACTTCAAAATCTTTCAAAGTTTCTGTCAGTTAGGTCTTTGAACTAGTCTATTTCAAGATGTTAGACCTTTCAGTAGCTAGATCTCAAAATCATCTGCTTTGAGTGTTCCAGAAGAAGAATTTCTGGGTCTTTCAATTTGTCCAAATTCATATTTGATTATCTATTCTCATCTGTCAGTGTATTTATTCACTTTTAATGCTCTTTATACTCTCCAGACAGGCAAAGTGGTGTTTGAAATTTACCTGGTAGAATTTCACTTTTGTAGTCCCCTACCTGCTTTGAATAGGGGAAAAAAAAAAACCAAAAAAAAAAA